>VWZY01007479.1:488969-529683 GCA_013399075.1 Chloroceryle aenea | reverse complement strand
CAGTTCAGGAAGGATATTGAGGTACTGGAGCAGGTCCAGAGAAGAGCAACCAGGCTGGTGAAGGGACTTGAGCACAAGTCCTATGAGGAGAGGCTGAGGGAGCTGGGGTTGTTTAGTCTGGAGAAGAGAAGGCTTAGAGGTGACCTCATCACTCTCTTCAACTACCTGAAGGGAAGTTATAGTCAGGTGGGGGTTGGTCTCTTCTCCCAGGCAACCAGGACAAGGGGACATGGGCTCAAGCTCTGCCAGGGGAAGTTCAGGTTAGATGTTAGGAAGAAATTCTTTACAGAGAGGGTAATCAGGCATTGGAACGGCCTGCCCAGAGAGGTGGTGGATTCACCATCCCTGGAGGTTTTTAAAAAGAGATTGGACATGGCCCTTAGTGCCATGATATAGTAATTGGAGTTGGATCAGGGATTGGACTTGATGATCTTGGAGGCCTTTTCCAACCCAATCTATTCTATGATTCTACATTAGGCCTGTGAAAAGTGGAATTAGATCATTGTCTACTTCACTGAATTGCTTTGTGAGAGGGTGAGGAAAATTAGAAACTCTTACTCTATCTGTTCAATTCAGGCAAGAACATATCACTTCTGAGGAAAGAACTTAAGTATTTGAGCTCAAGACCTAATTGGTGCTCAAATATTTGCAGAAAGTTATTGCAGAGTTGAGATGCAAACATAGCTGTGGCATTTTAAAAGCACGTGTGGGATTGCTTTGTGTCAGCTTCATCATTCCAATGCATTTTTTTAAAGTTAAATGGCTTTGTACTTTTTTAGTATGCTTGTATCTATGCCAGCATTTTGTGTTTTGCATCTTTATCTATAATGGTCAAGATCTCGGGTAACAGGATCTTGAAGATGGGATGCAAAATTCATGTTTAGCCTCATAAGAATGAGTCTTGGTCCTCAAAAAAACATTTATTACACCCAAACCAGTAAGGGATACTGTCTCCTCACACCAAATATATAAGAATCTAAGTAGTACTTTATACAAAGTATTTATAAAGCATTTTATGTAAAGTAAATTTTAGAAAATTTCCCCTCTTAGAACTACAAAAAGAGTTGTAAACTGAAATCAGCCCCTCGTGCTTAAATTCAACTGTTCAAGATTCTTGTGCACTGTGAAAGTTATAATAATATGATATTTAGATTAGCATGTCTTTATTTTCCACCTTCTATATTCAACATATGTTTTCATCCCTTCTTCTGTAGTATCTTAAGCAAAATTTGCTTCTAGATTTTCCTTCAGCACCCATCAGTACCAGCGTTGAAAATGCAAACCTTTTTTTATGTATTACACTAACTTTTATATCAAGAAAGGAATTCCATTTTGCCACTGGAAGACAAGAACACGTAAGATAAATGTGAAAATGTTCTGCAAGATCAGGTCCCTAATTTAACCTTTCTAGTACCTGTTATTTGCAGAACGCTTAGCACTGAATGGCACTTCTCATGTCCAAAATGTAGCTCCCACTTACTGCCGTTTGGTACTCTGACTGAGTAGCATGTCCATCAATTAAATATCAGGTCATCAAGTTGAGCATTCAGAAAATAAGAAACACATAATAGTGACCATCTGTGAAAAGACAAATTAACTGACTTGACATAGGAACTTTCCATAGAATCATTCATTTGCTTTGACTAATGAGACCTTTTCTCTCTGCTTGCAATCACATTAGTCACTCAGTACACGCTTTCTAAATTCAGCAACAAGCAAGAGTCCTGCAATCAACAGCTTTCTTCAACACATAATGCTGACTTTTTAACACAGAAGATCTAGTCTGTGCATCCAATGAAGGAAAAGGGAAAGGGAAAAGTTCATAGACTTTTAGGATACTTTTCATTTTTTAGAATCTGATAACCTCTGCACACTCTTCTGTTACAAAACTGATGAGACACAACATATCTAAAAATGAGACATACAGCATATTCAAGCTTGTACTCACCTCCCATAAAACCCCATTAATCTTATTTGCCAAAAGCTTTCACCTTGTTGTGCAAATAATGAGCACCATCTCAGAGCTTCATCTCCCCCGTTAAAAATATAGTCCAGAGAAGGAAAAGAAAAGCAGTCTGATATGAAATATAAGGATAGTAGGGAGTAAGAGGAAAACCAAGTAATGAGGTCTTGGCAAGTTATGGAAAATAACCCATGCAAAAAGCATCTTGCAATGCAAGGGGATAATTCTTTTGTCTGAGCCTGTATGATTCCAGAGAGAAACAGTTCTAACTGCTGCTCTTGTTACGTAGTCTTAGCCCAGGATATACTAAAACAAATTTACCTGACTCTACAAACAGATGGAGAGAAACATAGGTGTAAGATAATTCAGATTGTGATGCAGTAATTCCTTTCTTGCTTCCTTCTAAGAAGGTACGGTTCACAGTAGAGCACATATAAACATAACCCTGGGTGTTTTCCTTTTATTCTGAGTGTCTCCTTTTAGTTACCAGTTGGGGGAAAAGTCCATTTTTATTTCAGAGGTAAGATAGAGAAACCTCAGAACAAGTTTTATACCTCATTATGCTCAGACTGTGTAAGTCCTTGAGGAAGCCCAGGCTTTTAGTCCTGGTTTTCAGAGAGTACCACGATAGCCCATAGGTCTGGAGGCCAACAACAGGAGGGATCAGGCTGCATGCTTTCCTCCTGAAACCCAGCCATTGGTACGCAGGGGTTCGTGCAACTCGCTAATGAATTTCAGGATGGATTAACTAGTGAGGCCCACATCTGGAAAAACCAAGGTGAGAGCCACTGACTGGGGGGAGGGCCAGGACCCAGGCATGGAGATCTGATGGACCTAGAATCTGAACTAATATCTGAGGGCTCTGTGTGTGTTGCCATCACAGAGAACAAAGGTGTGTGCACATCTAAGTGATGAGCCTCAGCCACAGAGGAGCAGCAAGACTGGGCTGGATGTCTGTGTTTTTTGGAGTGCTATGGGGTTTTATGCAGTGTTGCTAAAGGCACCTGTGCTAATCTGTGTGGCTGGCTGTGTTAATGGCCTCTGTGTATTGTGTGAAGTCCTCTTGGAGTTCATCTTCTGCATGGCTGCTGTCTGGACTTGCAAAGGGTGTTGAAACAGCACATGAGCAAGACTGAGGTCTCCTGGGCCAGGAAGGAGAACTCACAAGGTCCTGAATGATACTGGGTTTAGCTTAACAAACCCAGCTGATAAGGGTGCCAGAGAGCAAATGGGATGCTGGTCTGTAGCCTAGTAATTCCCACAGTGATCCCCATAGCATAAGAGGGAAAGTTGTTTAGTCTCTGTGATTTCTGGAAAATGTTTGTTGTGTTTCCAAAAGGGCGCACACTGAACACTAAGGGTTTTGAGGACTGTCTGTCATCACATCAATACTGATACCTGTTGAGGCAGATTCTGTTTTCAGATGCAATGGGGCTGCTAAAGTTTCTTTGTTGATTATGGACAACCTGTAAAAGGATGCTGAGGTGAATTATGTGGATGAAGCTGTGTGTTTTTCCTTTTCCTAAATGTTCTCGTGAAGATTATGAAATAGAAGAAGACTGGTTGATATAAAATAATCAGTATGCACAAGAATGAATTTATTCAGCCAACTGATGAAATAAGAAACACAGTTACCATTGGAAACAACCA
This sequence comes from Chloroceryle aenea, assembly GCA_013399075.1. Taxonomy (NCBI): domain Eukaryota; kingdom Metazoa; phylum Chordata; class Aves; order Coraciiformes; family Cerylidae; genus Chloroceryle; species Chloroceryle aenea. Next base: position 526,070 of record VWZY01007479.1, on the reverse strand, counting down.
TTCTGCTTCAGATTTTTCATACCTGCCCTTTAATGAGGAGCATGGAGATAATTCCTAAATTATCTCCATGTCAGTGTCTATATCTCCATCTCAATGTCTATAAATTAAAATCCATAGCTTTAGTGGATATGAAAATCAGATATATAATACATGTATTCTCTTACATCCTATTACAATTTCCTGACAAAAGGTCAAATATTTTTTCTCTTTCAGTTTCACTGAGACTTATGTCTTCAATCAATATATATATAAAAAAACCCAATAATTGGATTTAATTAACAGTAACATTTTATGTTCAAAATTTTGCCTTTTGTTGCAGTTTATCAGACTTGATGGAAAGACACTGAATTTAAAAACATAATTTTTCTAAGAATATCAGACAGTCAAAGGAGAGATGGCACCTAACACTGTTAGTCCTGCTAGTTCTTTATATTTTGCTATGAATTTCCTAAATTTGAGCATACTTCTTAAACCTTGACCTACAACTTTGTGAGACTCTTACCACTTATCTAAAAGACAAAATTTAAAGCTTTCTCAACATGTCATCTAAAATTGGATTTTAAAAAACAACCTCATTAACAATCTGTGGAAGATGTCTAGAATTTTTGTTTGGCAGTTGTGCTGTTACAGAACTCAGGGAGTGTTGTAAGACGCTACTCAAGTGCAGTACTCAGGACCAAGACACCCATGTTCTGCCTTTGGTAAATCTCATAGCCTGCACGTTCAGGTGTTTGTGGTATCCTGGCTCTGAATCATAAGTCTGTGAATCATAAGTTTTCCCCTAGATAAATATGACAATCATTTCATTTCTACAGAAGAGAAATAATTATGTTTAGACCTGGTAACTGTTGCCCGTGGGGTTTTTATCACCTTTGCTCACTGCCTTTGAAGTTTACAGGCCACATGACTGATTACATTTCTTCAGGAGGTGAAAAAAAACCCAAAACCTCTTTTGGAAAGGTTTCATAAAAACTCCTGCAGGCTGCCTCTAGAAGACCATTATTTATCTTTATGCAAATTTAGGCAGACTTTTGCAAGTGAGCAGGACCCAGTCCTGCTGACTGGAAGGGGTTTGGGTGCATCACTGCATAGCTGAGTTTTAGTGAAAATCATGTCTTCTGAGCAGGATGTAGCACTACATGAAGCACTATCCTAACTGCATAGGATAAACATCCATCTGCCTGGGCTAAGAAGGCATTTTGTGAAACAACCCAGGGTCTCAGTTATTACAGGTTTGTTTATAAAGTCATTTCACATTTATTCACTCATAATTTCATTTCTGTTGTTAATTTTTCATCTGCTGGTGGGAATTACATTCACCAGTATAGTCCGTGGCCTAAGGTTCATGGGTCTTGCTTTCAGTGACTTCCTTTGCCACAGACTTTTAAAGTGGTCTTGGTCAAGTCAACTCCCTTTAGGCTCCTCCAGAAATGGATAATGTAATTTGATTCTGTTTCTCAGAGTAGGAAGTTTTTTAAGGTTTCAGACATGAGGAAATTCTTCTAATCACATAATAGACTTTTACACACTTTTGTTAGTGTCCTTCTGAAGAATATACCTTTTAGTCTGGCAAAGTAATGGAAAGGAAGAAAGAACAAACTAATGCTAAACAAATCCAAAGGAGAAAATGAGTTGTCATGATAATAAAGTGTATAAAGTTGTCTCAGGGATGAGCAGGCACATGGCCAAGGCAGGATGATGTGAAAGAAATATGTGTGATGCATCAGGTAGTGGGGAAGTGGTGGGAGGACAGAGGTGGGAATTCCTTGTCTCCTTTCACTCAGTATTGTATATGAAAGCCTCATGTACAGAAATTATTTCATAAGGATAACATTTTTAATCCAGACATTCCTTGGAAGTACAACTTATTATTAATCACAACTTACTGGGTTTTATTTCCTTTTGCTTCCAAGAAAATGGTAGAATCCAGCTTTTTTTTGTGCAGTCACATAGAATAGTCAGATGCAGTATCCTGCTGAATTGAATATAATTGGTGCACTTCTGTCCTTTCATGACTCTCAAAAGAACTGTGTGTCTGTCAGACACAATCTGTGATTTGTGAACTAGACTAATTTAATTTCTCATTACTGGATTTTCTGCAGTTGTTACTTTAAATTCCCTAATTACTGTCTTATTTTTTAGTTTTTTTTTTTTCTGAGGGAAAAACAATATTAAAAGGATCTTGGCAATTTCCTAAGACAAGTTTTCTCTCCTGTCCTTTGATTTGTGGCAAGGAGAGTGTTACTTTTTTTACCTACTCATTTGAACAATGCCTTTTTTGCCACTTCAGATCCATTTTCTTTCTTTTGTCTCTTCTCCTTTTACCCTATGTTTTATTCTCTATCTATGCACTCCTGCTAAGGCTTCTTCATCTTTGTTACTAGGTCATCCATCACAGCTGCCAGCTATTCCACCTTTTTTTGGCAGCCAGGCTATATCCACTCCTATTATTAGATACTTTTGCTTTCTCAAGTGCCAGGCTCTCTCCACATCTGACAGCTAATGTACTCAGAAAAAGAAAACATTATTATGACTTAGATTATTTTCCTACAAAGTAAAATAAGCATCATAAACCCAAGGAATTTGTATTTATTCCCATAGCTGAATTTCTAACATAATATGTTGGGGGTGTGTGGGAAGTATTAATAATTACAGTTTATTTTTGACAGAATTAAGAATATCAGATCATAAGAACAGAGAAAACTGCACCTATACAGGTATAGTTATCTTTGGACAAATAATTACTTGCATTCCCACAGGCAGAATAGCTTTGTCATCCACTCAATCTTGTCATTAGGTGCTGAATCAAAAATCAAATACTTCAATACAATTAACAGAATAATAAAAAAAAAAAAAGAGAAAAGGTAGTTTTATCTTTGGCAGCTGGACCCCCAAATTCAAAGCTCAAAGTGTCATAACTTGAAAATGTGGCACCATTCAGAAGCTGCTATAGCTAAGAGTCTGCTTTGCAGCCAGTGGCTATCTGTCAGTTTTTATATTGCACCACAGGTTAAAACTCCACTTTTACCAACTCTACCTCCTTTGAAAAAAACTCTAACATCAGAAAGAGTCCCATTCACTTTACATCCTTTTGGCTGTCAGCCTCAAGAATCTGGTATCTCTTCCAAAGTGTATTCAGCAAAAGCAAGGCTACCCAGTGGACTAATAAAAATTAAGCAAGCATGAAACATTCCTCCCGATTTTACGGATTCCTTTTAGCTATGAACACTATTTCCCGTGTCCAATGAAAAGAAATCAATGATTCATGAAACTTTTAGGCTGGTATTCAGAACAATGAACAACGCTTCTCTCACTTTTCTCTGTGGAAACAAAAAAATGCTGGTTCAGGCATTGCAATGCCTTTGTACTGAATCCATGCAGAGCACTGATGCATGAGCTGAGGAAGCCCTGACAGGAGAGGACAAAGAAGGTGATGCCTGGGAAATTAAGGAAGATATTTATTAAGGAAAACATTTATTAGAGTGTGTGTAAATATGTGGCTTTATATTGGGGGTGTGTGTACATATGTGTAAATGAATGATCACTATTCATTTGTGAAACTCCAGGCTCTGTTACAGAAGCTTTTTTTAGGATGCTCTTACAGAAGTCAATAAATGGGTTTGGGTTAGTTTGATGTAGTATCCATAAAGACAACATGATTTAAATTCTGGCAGTTGATTAACTCTCCCTTAAGAATCATGTGAAAGCATTTTCCTCCTCTGTCTCTCTAAAACATTTGGTATGACAAAATAATGTATAGTTTCATTATTTAAGGTTTTACTACAGCAGTGTAAATTTCATTGTTAGCAAAGACACGAAGCTGCTTGGTTGTCTAATTCAAGAATTCTTTAAGCAACAACTTAAACTAGGAGCTTAGGGCTATAAATAACTTGTGCAGTTCTGTGGCACAGAAAAATTAACATTGCTGCTGTCCTTGGCAATTTTCTGAGACCTCTCACAGTGCTATTTTTATGGAGATCTAAATTGCTCATATATTCTTCTTTTTACTGTATGTTTTTAAAGTATATTTCACTCTGTGAAAGCAGCCAGATTGGAATATGTGGATTTTTTTGGGGGTAAAATATTATAAGTAATAAAAGGAAATAAAATTCTTGCATCTGACCTACTGCAATGATTTGCCCTGATGTGAGACCCTCTGAAGGATGAACGTAAATTGTTCTTCCAGCCCATTCTGTCTTCTTTTCATTTTGTACTGAGAAAGCCAACGAAGTTGTTAACAAATGTAAACTTTCATAGTATTTTCTTCTGGGTTTTTTTTCTTCATTTTCTGATGTGGAATATTGGGCTGGTAGAAACCAGACTGAGATCAATGCATTTCAACATGAAGCATGAAACAGCCTTCTGAAAGTAATATCTTGTATTTAATAGTTTGAGCTTAGTAGTGGAAAGCTGATGTCTGCTTTTATAAATCTGATCACTACCCCTGAAGCTGTCATACAGTCTCTAATTTTAAACATAAAAAAATTTCCAGATATAAAGATTGCTAAGCAGTATAACCTGATGTGACCTGGTGTGTTATGTGCGCAGAGGGTGGAATCACTGCTCTGGCCTTCAGTTATTTCCATTTTTATGAACTATCATAATTTTATTAGAAAGTGATTTCAATATTATACTTTCATATTTGTTAATCTAAGGGCAGCAAAATGAAAAATATCCAATGCTATCCTTTCTCTTTAATAACATAAAGTGGATATTTATTCTTTTGGTAAGAGAAAACAATCTCCATCCCCAGTTTCATTTTGCTGTGCAACAGTAAATATGTTTAGAAAGCACATCTGCTTTTACTGTTTTTCCATTAAATTATAAAAACACTTTGAACAGATGACAGGGTACATAACAGATCTCTAAAGTTTAAAAAGATTAAAAGAAAGAAAATTTTATTGAAAAATAGATAGCGTGTAGTTACCTACAACTTACTTTCATTCACCTCGTGAATTTAAGTCAATTTTTCAGTGGGTTCTAGTGGTGTGTTCTTTTCTAATTTCCAAACTAAGAAGTGTACTGTCCCCTATAAAATGACTTATCAATGTCAATCATTTTCTTGCAAGTGATACCTGCTCTAGGAAGACACAGATGGCAGCATAACCTATAGATAAGAACTAGCATACACAACAGAAACACCAAATACTGTAATGTAAGAAATGCCTGTTACTGCTCACTGCAAGAAAGCAGCATTTAGCTATTGTGGTCCTGTGGTCCTCAAGTTTAGCTGTAGGACATTTACTAAACTGTCTCCACAGTGCCTGTGCAAAATCTCATCTTAATCATCAGTTTTGCTCTCTAGATATATGGACCTACCAGGAACTGCATGGCAACTTGCACACTTAATCACTTCTTGTCTATCCCGTTTCATCTGCCTGTGTGCCAAGTTCTCTTTCCAAGGTGTCTTACAGCTGCAGCTCTACCCTGTTCATGGTGACTCACCAAGTCAAGTCTGTCCATATCATGTGGAATTTAGCCAGGTAATTTCAGTGCTATAAGCAGCGCTGGCTGCACAGAAATCCTTTTAAGCAATCCAGCTTAAGCTTTGGAATTGCACACCATGAAATTCTACCCAAATAGTATATGTCACCGTGTTAACTCTGTCTAAGCAGCAAGTGAAAAATCTATTATTGATAACTCCCTCTTTCCCTTGAATATCCACAGTAAATTGAGTGACGGTGTTTTTCAGGTCTGTTTTGTTTTGTTTTGCTTTAAGGATGAAAAATGTAGAGAATAAGCATTTGGAAAACATTAAATTTACAAAAGCCTTAATAAGCATGCCACTACTGCTGTAAAATGTTTCAAGTTCCCCTTCCTGCCTGAGCCTTTCATGAGCATATAGGAGAGAAGTGGAGAGGAAAGAGAGTGAAAGTGCTATCAAAAACATTTAAACTTCAATCAAAGATGACATTAGATTACATTCATGAGAGGACTATGCTGCTGTGTGAACATAAGCACAAAGATTTTGCAAGTATTAACAATCTCTGGGGTTGCAAAATGCACTTTCCTTTATGGCCCCTGCATAATGGCATGTTTGCATAGATGGGTCCTACCTGTAGACAGCTGCACTTCTGAAATTAAAAATTAGATTAGAAATTAAAAATTAAATTAGAAAAACACAGAAAAAAACCACAGACTCTACTAGTGATATGCTAAATAAGTATATTTTCAAGACCTAGCTCTTAGTTCTTTAAGAAAAAAAGCTCTATTTGCTATAAACCCAGCAATATTATTACAGGATCTTGGTTCAATTCAAGTTATAGATCAGCTTTTGAATTTACCTTTAAATTATTCTCTAAGTCTTATTTCTGCAACTGCACTGAATTACATAGAGTTACATGGGATTATTTTCTATTCAGAGTCTAAATGTATGTGTAGAAATTTAAACATCTCTGTGGATTTGAGGACAAATCTTGGCCACGGGATCTTTATTGTCTGCTGATTCTTATTGTAGTATTTACAGCCTGAAATCATGAGAGCTCTTTCTGTTTAACTATACACACTTTGTTGTATTTCATTTATCCACAAAATCTTTATAAGATTAGTTGGTAGCCTCCAAAGACAAAAAGTATGAAGGCTAAATCTGTACTAAAACCATGGAAGAAATAGAAAAAAATGTATTTTAAGGGAAAAAGGGTTCTGACCACAATAGTTATAAATTCTCAGGCATGTTAATGCATTGAGGTGATGAATCACAGTTGCCAGTAATGTCTCAGTGCAAAAGATCATTTTAATGGCAGACTGATGGTGATGTTGCAGATTTTCTACATTTGCATTGATCTTTAAACAGTTCCCCTTTAGAAGTCAGTAAAGATAAATTTAACATTCACCTTATCTGTTGATCTTTATGTATTAATTTCTTTTGGGCTCATAAAATGTTATAATCTGGCCAGTGTTCCAGTGGTTGAAAGTTACTGAGGTTAAAGTACTTTTTACTACAGTCTCCTGAATTTAGTAGTCTATAACATGCTGTTCATTATCACTTCACGACTGCTAAACTGCATGAGACAAGAGGTTTTATTGCTTGTTCTATTGACAAGAATGCACAATGGACACCTTATATTTTAATGCTGGTTTAATAATGGTTATAATAGTTAGCATGACATGAATTTACATTCAACAAAGATTACCTCAGCAGTATCATTAGTAAGCAGACAAATGCAATTGGTAAGCAAACTTTTAGACTCCTGTAAGAATGGTCACTTAGAAATTGCAGCATGCTAAACCAGAACTTCCTCATTTCTGCATGTCACACACGGCACAGAGGTTTCATAATAAACTTGGAATAAGTTTCAATTCCAGGTCACTTTTTCCCTGTCTTACATTTAGCAAGCCTCTTCAGCATGCTCTTCACCACAGGGTCAATTTTAAATGTACAACAGCATATCCCTGCCTACTCCATGACCCTTTTTACAAGACTTTCAAATTCAGTGTATCACAGCCCAGTTTCCTCTGCAGGTTGCACACAAAGAGAGGTCAGAGCACCTGACTTCCAGAGGTCCTGCACCTGACTGTGAAACACCAGAACACTGATGCGTAAGTGCTTACACAAGTGTGAGAAACTGTTGTGGATGGAGTGATGCATTTCACTGGTAGGAGAGAAGGAGCAATAGGTTTATTGATATAAAACAGCAGTTTGAAAAGTTTGATAGTAAATGCAACAGTGGTTTCACAATGTTTGATGGCCAGGTACACTTGAGTATTTACTACACAGAGGATAGGGTTGGTCAGAATTGTCAGGGAGATCCTCCTGTTGAGTCACGAGGTTCAGAAAGGACACCCTTGAGTTTTAAACTCCTTCTTGGAGAAGAATTGAGGTGCAGATGGATCCAGACTTATTCCCAGGCTTGACCAATGATTTATATCTAAAGAATATGGTGCAATCACTCATTTAAATCATTTAACTATGATTTCAAAGTTTCAGTGTGTTTATTCCCACTTCACTTACTGAGTATCTGGCACAAAAACAATTCTCTCAACCTCAAGGAGGAACCTTGAGAGGCACCCCTAGTCAAGAGGAGGTCCTGACATGCAGCTGACTGCTGTGCAGGGGAGCTCAACTGGTCCTGGGCTGCCCACTATTTATGGAGAAAGTTAAGTGATAGTCATTTAAGTAAGTAAGTCATAGTATAAGTAATATAGTCAGTAAGATGCAATATAGTAGTATTTACATGTTAGACGTATTTAGGTTGGTGCATGCTTAACTAGCCCTCAGCTGCTGAGCAAGATTTATGGCCCTGAGCTATGGTGGTGTTATCTGTGTCCCCAGAGTCCAGCTTCAGCTGGATGCAGCCACCGGTGGGTATTCTTTAAGCAGATAAGGAGGGTAGAGCACACTGTCACAGAATTAAATTCAAGTTTCTACACATTTTTTATGTGGGTCTTGAACTTTGATTAAAGCTTTCCTATGGCTGAGGCATTTGTAAAATCTTATTTCCATGTGAACTCACTGAGCTGTTCAACAACAGGAGAATTTCTCCTGCGATGTCTCCCTCAGAGAAAGTAGAGGACATGTGCTTCCTCAGTGTGCTTGCCTATTTCACTAGATGTTTCTCAGTATAATTCCCCGTGTGAAATGTCTGTTGAGTTTATTTGAATGCTGTGAGGTTCAACAGTTGGCCTACCCAAAGATCCATCAGCTTCCTTCTTCCCCTGAAATGCTGACCTCTCCTGGTAAACCTCACTGTCTTGAGAAGCCTGGATAAAAATGAACGGGAAATACCAGAACATATTCAAAAGTATCTTTAATGAATTAGTCTTAAGAGAGGTAATGGTGCTGTCTAGGTTGCTTTTTATTGCCTACAGCACCTCATGCATAGAAATGGGAACTTGAAAACTTAAAATTACTAAGGATTGCCTTATTAATTGGCAAGCAGGTGGCAATGGAGTAGAATAGTTTATGTTTTGTTATAGCTCTAATCGATTAATTTGAATGAATTCAGGGTGGGAAGGAAGATCCATTTATTTTGTTTAGCACTTGATTAACTGTTTTTGCTTGGTTTTCATTCTGTGTTTTAATTTTCTGTAATCAGAGCACTTAGTTCTCAGGGTGACAGGTGGTTATAGAAACTAGAAAATTAAATAAATAAACAAACCAGTCATTTGGGCTTATCTGTGCATCCCTAGGATATCTGGCCTCAGAAAGTACTGCCTTTTGCAGCACAAAAAGAACCCAGAAACATGAAGCAGTCCAGAACAGGCACTGTGCACATTGTTTCTCAGAGACACTGTTTCACACTGCCTGCAATATCTGCCTTCTCCCTATCCAAAGTTTGAGCCTTTTCTTTAAAATAACAAATAGCCAAATAACTTAAGAATAGAATGAAAGCTGAAAGACAGGGTTCTCACATAGTCCAGGCTTTTGACCTGTAGTATGTTTTCATTTTCTTCAAAATAGGTTTTCCAACCTCACTAAATCATTGTGAGTCAATCTTCTTTGTATAAAGGAAGGGAAAGGAGGACTTTTGTTTGTCAAAGGCCTTCATTCTAGTGGAAGGGGAAGAATTACTCTCCTTTCAATACAGCTTCTGAAATGAAACCACAGACATTTGGCAGGGTCTTCCAAGACTGAGAAATCTATGTCAACAGCTCCTTAGAGTTTATTGAATTTGAATAGTCTTGGTGAAATGTTTTCAGTCTGATGAATGATAAAGACACTTGCTTAGATTTGGGTTTATTATATTCAGGGACTGGGATTGACACTGTTCTTACTAGATGGATGCTCTCTTTATTCTAATTTTTTGAAGGCCAGGAAAAAATTGAATACTAGGTACAGTAGGTATAAGCTAGTATAGTTGTTGCCTAAAGAGATGTACGGAAGAAAAATGCATTTTCTGCATCCATCTACTCCTACAGGCATTTGCATTCATATTAGGGTAACATTTATGGAAATTGGGTTACATAGCACAGGTGTACATATTTTGAAACAACATTTTATAAGACAAGAAGAAACCATTTATAGTAGCATTAATAGACTATTACAGGAAATTATGTGTGTTTTGCTGCTGAGCTGGCCACCTCAGCAGATGTAGATCAGAAAGAACAGATATGAACATGTATACAACCTTTCTGGAATCTGACCAAGCCAAAATATAAATCACCATCTTCCTGCAGACTGAATTAAACTGTTATCCTTCGGCTTCCATAGTATGGTACCTGCTGTTGGAAGGCACTTCATCCTGATTCAGGTTCCTTCCATCTATCACCTCTGCTAAGATTTCCTCATAAGGAGACTCTTGCAGTATGGTCAGATATACTGTATGCAGTAAAGTCATCCTAGGCTACATTTTGGCTTGTAAAGTCTTCTAAGAAATCTTGTAAACTGTTCCTGTAGATTTTTTATTTTTTTTCCTGGCTGCCATCTCTTTTCTGTAGTCCTAGAAAGAGATACTTGAGGGTCTTCAATTTCTAGATTGCTAAAAGAATACATTTGCTCTGATAAAATTTCATTGAAATAATCTCGGAGAAAATTTACCATTTAGTAGAAAGTAGCTGTCTGTGTCCACAACTTTTGTAAGGGGGTGACTTTGAACATTTTGGTTTTCTAATGGATATGGCTGGTATCACACAGCACCTGTGCTGGAGAGTGTGATTGTGATAGTAGAGCAGAATGAAGTGCTAATATAAATTCAGTTTCCACACTGTTCATGTTGCTGCCAGTAGCTGTTTGTGACAGATGGCTATTTCTGGATATCACTGTTGCAATTCTGAGAGGTTTTATTGATTTTGGTTGGTTGGTTTGGTTGGTTGTTTTTTTTGTTTGGTTGGTTTATTTTGTTTTTTTTGTTGTTGTTTGTGGTGGTGTTGCTTGATGGTTTGGTTTAGTTTGTTTTTTTTCTGAACTTTTTAGCAGTAGCTCTATGAATAATTTTTTTCTTTGCTTCTAGTCAAACAGCTTGGCAGGTGAACATGGAGAATCTGCACACCAGCCTCATCTACAGATTGACTGGGCAGAACTGGAGTCTTTTAAAGCTGATCTGAAACTGCTGCTAGAGCATCCAAAATTAGAAGATGACACTTTTAATAGAAGGAAGATGAGAAAGGGCTGACTCAGGCTTTGTCTGCACTGCCTTTGGTAAACAGGCTCAAACTCTGGCTTGATTTTCGACAGATGTATGGCTCAAGCAAGCTCTGTCAACAAAGGTATGAGCTGTGCATGTATCTTTCCTCTGACCCCTCTGCAATGCTCCTCTGCCTAAGTTTCCTTCTGGGCAGCTTGCTCCTTTGGTTCTCACTGGATCCAGGTTTGGCAGTAGATGTGCAGTGCAGGTGGTCAGTGGATTTGGCTTCAGCAGTGTGCTGCAGTCAGCTCCAAGCTATATAGAAGAAATCTTGACTTGCAGCCTGTGCAGGGCACCGAAGGGAAATATTATTTCATGAACTACTTTGGTCAAATATTGTCTTAATGATGGATTTTAAAAGTAACCAGTGAAGCAGAGGGATGACTTAAAATTTATTGAATGACTCTGACTGAGGAATCTGAAAGCTGTGTGATAAAGCAACCAAGAGGTGGACAAAACTTTACAGCCATGCTGGAAGTATGCTTCATTTTGTGAGGTTACCAGGTCATCTTTATTTGTAAGAGTGTTAGGATGCTTATGTTTAATCAGTTTAAATTTTTATTTTTTTCTCTCTGAAGCAGGTTGAACCGAATCTTACTTCAGAATGGAAGTAAGAAAGTAATTAATAAGAAAAAAATCTTCAGGTGCTGAGGGAAAAAGACAGTAAATATAAAGACAGTAGGTCAAATACAAATGCAACAGTGAATTAATGCAGAACATGTTGCTAGTGTAGTTTTCAGTTAAAGGTGAAGTATCCAGAATGCAAAATTGATTTACATAGTACTGTATCAAAATGCAGGTGAACCACAGGTAAAATCCCATTAGAATAAACATATGACAGAGAGGGTACTTTAACTCCTAGGCTTTAAATCATAGGGTTTCTGCATTTGGACAATGAACAAATGACAATCAAAAGCAGATTTAGTGAGAAGCTTTATATGAACAAGATTTAGTCAGAAGTGTTTTTTTACCAATATATTGTGCCATTAGCAAATTCTCACTCATGTTTCTTATGTACAAATTATTATATTATCCATATGCTCTGCACCAAGCATTAATCTACATTGTCTTGTTAATAAAAATTCTTCACAGGTATAGTATTACAGATTGCAAGGAACATCAGTCAGTAGTGATGGTTTACAAATCAGACCTACTGGGGCAAAGCAAGTTAGCAGTGAGCATCTCATTCCATGGTATATAAAGCCACCTACATGAAACTCTTGAGCTGCAAACATTTCACTGTGCCAAGGGTGATGAAAAGACTTCAGAAACATATACAACATATGCTTACTGCACTTCAGTAGTACTCAGCACCCTTGTGTTTAGCTTCATGGCAATTGATAGAGCATAAGAGTGAAGAAGTAAAATAATATATAATTAAACACAAATAGCAGGAACAACTTCAGGCTTGCGTTCTAGCAGGTTGTGGAATATATTCCAACTCAGCAAGTAGCTTCATGAATGCATTCAAAGGTAAGCTGACCAAAGTCCTGGTGCATATACAACTGAGAAAACTTCAGAATTAGCTTAATTAGCTCATATAGTTCTATTTCCAGCTTGTACAGTTTTAGGATATGAATAACATTACCCATCATTTAGTAAAGCAGTTCAAACGTGTATATCTGTGTTTTCCTCTATGCAAAAGAAATCTCAAGTGCTGGTAAATTTTAGTTCATTTTATTAATTCAGGAACCCTCTATTTCAGGCTGGATCAATGGGCTGGGGTCATCAATGGCATGAGGTTCAACAAGGCCAAGTGCTCAGTTCTGTACTTCGGTCAAAACAACCCCACGTAATGCTGCAGGCTTGGGGAGAAGTGGCTGGAAAGCTGCCTGGCAGAAAAGGACCTGGGGATCTGAATGTGAGCCAGCAGTGTGCCAAGGTGGCCAAGAAGACCAAAGGCATCCTGGACTGTATCAAAAACAGTGTGTCCAGCAGGAGATCAAGTGACTGTGCACCTGTACTCGGCACTGGTGAGGCTGCAGTTTGAGTACTGTGTTGTTTTGGGCACCACAGTATAGGAGGGACAGTGAGGTGTAGGAGTGAGTTCAGAGAAGGGCAATGAAGCTGCTAAAATGTCTGAATAAAATGTCTTATGAGGAGCAGCTGAGGGACCTGTGGTTGTTTAGTCATGAGAAGAGGAGACTGAAAGAAGACCTCAATGCTCCTTACAACTGCCTGAAGGGAAGTTGGAGGGTGTTGGTCTCTTCTCCCAGATGAACAGTGATAGGACAAGAGGTAATGGGCTTAAGTTGCACCAAGGGAGGTTTAATTTGGGTATTAGGAAAAACTTTTAATGAGAGAGTGGTGAGGCATTGGAACAGGGAGGTGGTGGAATCACCAACCCTGGAGGTGTTTAAAAACCATCTAGATGTGGTACTTCAGGACATGTTTTAGTGTTCCTGATAATATTTAGTAGATTTTTTGGACTTGATGATCTTGAAGGTTATTTTCAACCTTAATGATTCTGTGATTATAATATTAGGAAGGATTAAACCACCCATCAGTGAAAGGGAAATCCAGTGGTAGGAAAAGAAATGGATTGCCAGTTCTTTTTTTCATTTTTTTTTTTTTCTGCAATTCCATAAATACCTCTAAATACTTTCTGGCATGACTCCAGGGAGTTTCCAACATGTATGAGTCCTTCAAATAATAATTGGACATGGCTTTACAATGATGAGACAATAAAACATATTTGGGATAGTAACCTNCTGGAAAGCTGCCTGGCAGAAAAGGACCTGGGGATCTGAATGTGAGCCAGCAGTGTGCCAAGGTGGCCAAGAAGACCAAAGGCATCCTGGACTGTATCAAAAACAGTGTGTCCAGCAGGAGATCAAGTGACTGTGCACCTGTACTCGGCACTGGTGAGGCTGCAGTTTGAGTACTGTGTTGTTTTGGGCACCACAGTATAGGAGGGACAGTGAGGTGTNTTTTTTTTTTCTGCAATTCCATAAATACCTCTAAATACTTTCTGGCATGACTCCAGGGAGTTTCCAACATGTATGAGTCCTTCAAATAATAATTGGACATGGCTTTACAATGATGAGACAATAAAACATATTTGGGATAGTAACCTTTACTTATTACAGTTTTCCATTTACAATGTGTCAACACTTTGTTGCAAAACACTCCTTTTGCTACCATTCACTTTTGCTGTAGGTGAAGTGTGTAATGGTTGGTGGCCTCCTACACAACTGGTAATTTGAAAGAATATCCCTCTGCTACATACAAGGGGTTTTAGATATTGGAGTATGATGATGCCTTTTGTTCCAGTCTCTTCTGGGCTTACTTACACTACTTATGGAAGACTGTACACATGGATTTTTGTGTCTTCCACTTTCTAGTGATAATTTAGGTTAATATTTGAGGCTCTTCCTCTGCTTTGAACCTTTTACCATATTGGAATGAAGAAGTAGCAAATATATACAGTCACCCATTAGAATTTGGTTCATTACAGGTTTTGGTTTAACCCCGTAGACTTTTGGGAAGGGATTCAACATGTAGTTTAAGATGTTGATATTTAAGTATTTACAACACAGAATTTAAGTCAGTTATTTAAGTGTAGCTACCACCTGGCCTATAGCTAATAAACCAGAAAGCATGTCTCCTACAGGTCCTGTGCTGCACCTGCCAGACTGTGCAGACTTCTTGGTTGGCACCTTATGTTCCAGTCTAGATGTCCATATGTGAGCTGGAGGATCCCATCATACCCAGCAGAGATCAGGTAAATACAGTCACTGGATCTCAGAAAGTTATTTAACTCTTATAATATATTTCAACTTATATTAGTTTATATATTTCAACTGTGTAGCTCTCTTGAGTCCATTGGATTCAGCTGAGCACAGATGTTACCAGGAAGTAGCACTATTTTGCTTTATTTTATACTGGGGAAGCTGATTTGCAACCCTTATTTTTCTTCATATTTTCAAATAGGAAATTTTCATCAGATGTATTTGTACTCTTGACTTGACATTGTTTTTAATGTCTGTTTGTTGTAAACTACTACATGGAATTCTAAACCTTCAACAGACTCATCTTTCCAGTTCTGATTTGAATCCAGTTGGGATGCTGTTTCCTTTAATAAGTTTCTTGGGGATACCCTATCCCTACTTGCTTAGCTCAAGTTGCTGGATATACCTGTTTTACCAGCTTTGTGTTCTTTGCAAATTTTCTAGATTAAATTGATGCTGGCTCTTCTCTCCTGCAGTCTGAGTTTGTTATTCTGGGGCATTGATTTGTAGTTTCAAAACGTGTTGTAGTCAGCATTATCTTGCAGATGTTTCTGGGTTTAGTTTCTCCTTTAATTTACGGCAGGTTTAAGTAATGTTCTTTCCCTCGGTCTACTCATTATAAAGTTAGTAATTCTAGCATATTGCTTGAGTTCTTGTGTCATTTTTCAGGGACTACTTAAAAATGTATCTTTCTATTTATGGAATATTGGCTTTATGTTTTATAGCTAGTTGACAATTATGATGTTAGAGCTGATAGCTGCTATTAACTCAAGTTTCTCTGTATCATCCTGAGCTTCCTATTCTTGGAAGGGGTTTGTGCAGCTAGAGCAGTCATTTATGTTTCTGGTGTTTGCCTTCTGACCTTCAAGAGTCGATAAACAATATTTCCTGATTAAAGTATGGAAACATCATTTCAGGTTTCTCTGTGGAAACATCACTTCAGGCTTCTCTTCCAGTGGTTTTCTTTTTTATTCCTGCTTTGAGAGATTGCATATGGGACCATAGGTTGCTACTTAATTGTGCTTTTTTCACTTTTATATTTGCTTTCTTTTTGCTTATTAGCCATAGATAGTGATTTTCAACTAAGATGCTGTACAAGCACTCATAAAAAAGCCCAGCCAGCCGTTCATTTCCCCACAGTCTTCTTACACATCTCAGCACATGGAAGCATATCCAGTGTAACGAAAATTAAAGGGTTTGAAATTGGGGCAGGTCTTGTTTATGTTAGTTTTTCTGCTCTATTACTCAACTGGGAAAAGGAACAAACAAGTAGTTGTTTAATTCCTAAGTTTTTGTTTACACTTGGTATTGGGGTTTACTCAAAGACTCCAACACTATGGAACTGAATCCTTTTCCATGCTGTAGAGCCCACTTTACCATCACAACCCTGGGCTGCCTGGAAGCAATTTCTAACCTCTAAAGTTCATATTTCAGTCGTCAACTGTAGCAGCATTTGATTTACTCAAGTACTCTTGAGGTAAAAAAGGGGAGGGGAGAAGAGAAAGGGGTTTTTTTAAGAGAAAGTGGGGAAGATGTGAAATAATCATGAAGAAAACAGCCCTTTCTTGCCCTTGCACTTTTCCAGGCTACATTTAACAATTTTATGTAGCAATCCTACTTGTAGAAGTTTAGAAAGAACCTGCCTTATGGGATCATAAAGTTCAGGTTGATTGAATAAAATAAGGATGTTAATTCATGATGTGCAGTGTGGCATAACTCCAGAAGAGCAGGCTGAGGGGTGGAATGCAATACAGTGGCTGGGCAATAAGCCAATGCACAGCATCATTGTAATTGCAGATGAAATAATAATTATTTGTGATAGCTTGCTAATCAGGGAAAGCATGGAAAAGGCTGCTGACAAGCGCCATCAAGGTAATTAAGGTGAAGCACTGAATTTGCATAAATTTACACTTTGATCATTGTTCACCAGATACTGTCTCTCGAAATAAACTTGACTGGTTTCAAGATGAGCATAAATCAAAGCAAAGGGGTGCAGTAACTGCACAGCATCAGTAACGCTTACAAAATACAGATGCACCTTACATAGGCAATTATCTAAAGAATCTATTGTCCTTAATCAAAGGATGATACTCAAATTACTTCTTCAAATTACCAAATAGTTGTAGTTAGCATATGCCTCTCTAGCTGCAGCTCTTTAGTGAACACAGAAAATTCCTTAAGATCTTTGAAAAATACAGTATTTGATTATGCACCTTGCTCAAAAAAAACACGAGCTGATAAATGAGGACTGCTGAAACTGAAGGTTCATCAGTCCCCAGATTATTTGGGCATACATGTACAAGCAGTCTTGCAAGCATGTATTTAATCTTTAGGAGCTGCAAATAGGATACTCTCATGATCTCAGGCTCTAAGTCACCACCTCTGACAGAAGGCCAAACTGCAGTCCTTCAGGTTGCTATGCTGGTTTCAGCTGCTAGGGTAATACTGCCACTCAGCCCTGCAGCCACAGCTCCATAGTCTGTTTTGGCTCCAGTGTTGTGATTCTTTTAGCTCTGGGAAACAGCAGTGGGGTCTCTTGACAGTGCACTCTCCTAAAGGAGATAACAGTTTATGTAAAACAAAGGACTTTGGGCTCTCAAAGGAAACATGTAAACAACAAAAATCTGGACTGTTATTTCTGTTCACTCTTCCCTAAGGTTTATTGCTTCTTGGAAAGGCCCTGCTGAGACTTCTGGAGTCCCTCTCTCTGACAACCTTTCTCTCCAGAGACAGTTTCTGACAACTCTCTCCCAACTTTCCTTTTTACTAAGATTTTTTAAAGTTCCTTACACTTCTATTCCAGATTTAGTGGGATCATCTTATTAGAAATACTGATAAGTTTTAAACTTATGATAGGGCCAACCATAATTTCTGAGTAGTCTTATTTATATTGCAGTTTTGTCTGACTGACTGGCAGCATCATATAGTAAACTCCTTTCCCTCCCTTACTGATAGTCATGCTCTTAAGTATTTCAGTGTCAATATATCATAATGTAAAAATTCCATAGATGCCATGTGGGTGACTACATATGCACATGAAATAATAATCTAGCCACTCCAGAATTTTAGGCACCTATTCTGGGAAATTTTTCTCTTGCTTCCCCATGTCTCACCTCATCTTCCATCTACAGCAAAGCTGCATAAAATTAAGAATTTAAATCTTAAAATTAAGAATCAAATCTACTGTAAGGCTGGGGTTTTTTTTACCTTATTTATTGGCTTTATTTTATTCCTGTCTCATATATGATTGTTCACTAGGGAAGCTTTAAATCACGCTGTCATATTTGAACCTTTTTTATTATTATTTTAGCCATGCAAATTCTTTTGCATAGATACAAAATTTTAGCAGAAAGAAGGAAAGTTATTTGTCTAGTACAGTATGTGCCTGGCATGTTTTTATATTCTACTTATTCAGAAAGATGATGTCTTAAAGCTGTCACTCTGACACAGACATGCAGTATGCAGAGCTTTCTTTTATAGTATGGCAGTAAACACATTGACTGAGGTACCAGAAGTTTTCAGCTAAGATAGATCTCTTGGAATCCTGCATTTGTATTCCATGCAATCTTCATGAACCACTGTAATTACTTGATTAAGAGACTCATTCTTGCAAATACAAGCATTCCATGAGCAACTCTCCTAGTGGTGTGCATACTACATATGACTTTAAAGTGTCATCTCTTCTGTCACTGCTTTTCCATGTCTATTAATAAATAAATCAAACCACTTTACAGAATACTAGAGAATTAGGTCAGGAGATGCATACCAAATGCTGAAGCTGCCTTCCCTATTGTAAGTTTGGTGTTCTTATTACATAAGGAATTTCTAAGATGAAATTAGAAAGTTTTGCAGAATTTCTATAGCAATAGAACCCTTTGGGAAGTTCTGGTTTAAAAGCCTGGCCCCACTAAAGCAGTAGCAAATGCATACTGATTTCAGTGTGGCCAAGATTTCACCCATGGTACTCTGAAATTTTTCTGTAAAATTCATTTGGCTTTTTGAATTCAGGATATCTTGGTCTTGTTTTGTTACTGGAATGAGCTGTGGCAAGGAAAAGAAGAGAGTATAAAATACACCCCAAAAAGTGTGCATATTTTTAATAAGGATTTTTTAATGAGGGATTAGTTAAATAGGAGCTTTAGGGATTAATTAACCAATACCTAATTAAAGCAGGGTTCTAAAATGGATTCTCTGTTAATCTGAAAGTCATGTTAAAGGAGAAAAGGTGGCATTTTTTTAGCTAAGCAATAATATCAAAAAGAACAGGGAAAATACAGGAAAAAGAGTTGAGAAAAGTGGGAGAAGGCTGTTGTTGCCATGTCTCTATTCCTTATCCCTCTAATGGACAAAAGTCCTACTTTATCTAGCCCATTTATTGACCAATATTCATAAACTATCCCCTGAAAAGTCATCTGTTGGAGAAGTAAGGCTTCATGTTAATACAGGCTGAAAAGCCTGAGTGTCTTGCTGTGTTCCTATTTGCTGTTTTCTAGGGTGGATATGGCTCACTGGGGAGGGGAGAAACACACAGAAGAGGAAGCAGTGATGCTGAAGTCTACTCTCATGAATTGCCCTTCATTATATTATCATTCTCTAAGCTGTATTATCACCATTCTTGTACCATTTTTCTGCCCTAGTATTTTTACTGCATCTTCATTATACATACACTTCATACTTGTGACTTTCTTAGACTAGTCTTGAACACAGAATCACAGAATTACTGAGGCTGGAAAAGACCTCTGAGATCATTGTGTCCAGCCTATAATTTGTTTCTTTTGGTTGATGTTTTGTCTTTTTTTTTTCTTTCTCAAAATGCATACAAAATAGAGCCAGTATTTAGGAGAGAGGGGAAGAACCCTGCATAATCTAAAGCTTGCTTTTCATTTAAAAAGCAGCCTCAACAGAAATTCTAAGTCCATGTTATAACGTGCCTCTTCTTTTTCTTTTTTTTTTTTTTTGTTCCTTCAACCAATTTTAAGAGTAAACTGAGCCTTAATAAACTTCTATTTGAAGCTCCTATATAATATCAGCTATAAAATTTCACCTTGCAATACCTTCATTGAATACAATAATTTTTGGATGAATAAGTACAGATTTTACAAAGATAGTCTCAGCTCAAAAACTTTTATGAAGGCACCTCCAACACTTCTCCAGGGAAGTTTTTCAAAAGGTTAATCACTGTTAAAATATGTCCTCTTCCTTCTTGAATTTGTCTACTTTGAATTTTAGTCCTTGAATTCTGTAATGCCTTTGGAAATTCATGGTGAGATGGTTTTCCAGCATGGCCAAACACTGCATCTTTGTCAAGGTCATTGCTTCTTCTCAGGATGCAGTTTCCATTCAATATTTGCCCCTCCATATTTATGTCTTTTCATCTGACTCTAGGAAAAATGGTTGCTGACAGAGTCCATTATTCCTTTTCAGCTGTGACCCTTTTAAAAATGGTTTGGCTCAGTTTAAAAATGGTCTCTTTATTATCTACCACTTCACCAGTGCTTGGTTATCTATAAACCTTCATAGGCAATTCCTCATGGTTTTCTTTATATTTCTGATACAGACACTGAGTTGAATTGGATTGAGGTTTAATTCTTGATTCTATGACTTCCTATTCCATGACTTCCTATCATTCTCAGATCAAACTCACCACATAACTTTGCCTGACTAAATACAAGTGGAATATGTTTAAGCAAGAGAAAATACTTTATATGATTAAAAATATAGAAAGTACAATATAATTTGTAGTTCAGAAAGAATGCCAGGCTGTGTTCTCTATATCTGCTGTTGTTAAATTTCACAAATAAAAATGTAGTGTCTGTCACTTCAGGAACCCTGGTGACTTTTTGTTACTGTTACTTCATAAAACTTGGATTTTTTAAAATTTTTCTTTCTAGCAGTGCTTTATGTTGGTGGCACATGTGTTTCATGGGCACAACTATCTTTCTTCAGAGAAAGTCTTTGTGTATCTGTAAGTTAAATACACAGGCCTTTGAAATTTTTGTTTTAATCTTATCAATAAGAACAAAATGTTACTTGGTATTTTGAATTTTTACTATACTCTTTCATAAATATAGAAAAAGTCAAAACAAAGCCCAGATGACCATTCCAGATTCACTGGAAGAGTAATAATTAAAAATGGCAGCATACAGAAAAGTGAGGTTCAAAGAGGTATTTCCATAAAATAGGGAAATTATGGTGGGTAGTTGGCACTTCAACAGTGAAGATCTCCTTCAAAGGCACCTCCTTCTCTGCAGTGCTTGTGAAAGGAACCTAAGGTTAAGGAGTCCAGTATAAATGACACAGTAAAGTGTAGAAACTTGATTGGGACAAATGGAGAGAGAGGACCAAACCTGGGCAGCAGTGTGGGAAGAGATAATTAGACTAAGAGAATGCTATCTCTCTATTATCTTTAATAAAGAGTTCAGAGAAAAACAGTGATTTGTTATGTATTTGGATAATAGTGAGGGGTTAAATGGGTAAGTGCAGTAATGCTGCAATCAAGAGGAAGCAGAGCCTTTTTCTAGAATAGTACTTCAAGCAACTGTGTAGTTATTTCTCATTTTAAAATTGATGCCAGTCAAACTTACATAAAAAGAGCTGTCATCCACTAAAAATATGTAAATTATAAGGTGAAAGAAACATTTTTCACATGTGGAACAAATACTAGCACTCACCTTCCATGGGCTTCTGTAGAGAATTCTGTCACCTTCAGTCTTCAGGTAATTTGTGTTGAGGCTGTAACTTTTGGCTTCTGGTCTAGAAGAAAATATCATCTCTAATATGATCAGTGAACCAGATTTCCATTTAAGTACAAAACATTCATGGTCTATAAACTAGCAAAGTACCTCTACATTACCAACTTGGATAAGTACTTTGCAGAACCAGAGTTCTAGTATTAACTGTTGTTCTTAACACAAAGGGGATTAATAGCTAGCAAAAGATTAGACCTATTTGCCCATATTATTTCCTGTTTAGAGTGTCATTGCTATTGATAATTTGAAGGAGCTTAAGGGAAGTGAGAGAAAATAATAAATGCAAGAATAATAGACTGGTGCATAGAAAATAGTCAGCAGCACAGAAAGTTATGGCTCTGAATATTTTATTTTTTATCCCCTGGAAGAAGATGTAGTACTCATGGTACCAAATGAACTAGTTTTAGTATCTTTACAAAAAACAAACCAAACCAAACCAATAAAAAAAAAAAGGAAAACAACCCCCCCTAAAACCCACAAAACCAACCACCCACCCACCTAAAAACCACATCAAAACAACCCCAAAATATTTCAAGATATGGATACTGCAAATTGTTAATGAAAGAAACAATAAGACTGTGTAAGATTTATTGATATATGAACAGTCAATGTCAGGAAAATATGACTGAAGTGGCAATGACAGAGATGAGATAAACCAGACATATAGAGAGAGTGCTGAGATGTCATATTACTAGTTCATAAGGAAGGGGGAAACTACAAATTGATAAATATTTTTGGAACATTATGAGGAGGACTGAAAGGCTACAGATGTGCTCTGCACTTCTCCACCAGCTGGGTGGAAGGAGTGGGTGGAACTAAGGTACACAGACCATTAATTTACAAGTTGTTAATTTTAGTATAGATGTTTTGTAGCCATTGCACAAAAGACATCATTAAAAAGCAATTAATGCTAACACAGTGTTTTGTTTACAGTAATGAGATTGCTACATACTCAACAACAATTGAATAATTATAGCAATTTTGATTATTGGGCGCACAGATGGGAGGGCTTAAAAGCAAATATCAAATTCTGTTACTGAATATCAAATTCTGGTCAAATTCTGTTACTGAATTTTGATTCACTTTTGGATATTCTTCTCTGCTGTCTGAAACAATCTTTGCCACTCAGTTTATATAGTTTTTATAAGTTTTAAGTTAACTCAACTTCTATAACTGAGCTATTATAACTTTTAAGTCCAATGCACTTATAGAAGCCCTTCTTGCCCTTGATGACCCTAGACAGATTCAATTCCATTTTGGCTTTATCTTTCCTAACTTCATGGTTTTGTACATGGGAAGAGGCATCAAAGTAGTGTTATATAAAAGCCCCACAGAGTTTTCATTCATTCTGCTAATACATAAATGTGTGTATAGTTACAAAAATATACAGTTAGACTTCTTGTAAAAAGAAAACACCACAAATTTCTTGGCTAGTACATTTTCTAGATTGTGTATCTTTTACTCCCTGTGAAGATGTCTCATTAATTTTCCCTTGTTATGACTGTCTAGCAGAATTGTCTGGTTTCTAACATTGTTTACAGACCTCACATTAAGTCTTTCCTGCCAATATGCCAAACAATATGCAAAAAACAAATAAAATCCTTGGAACTTCCAAACCAGGAGGTCTAGCAGATAAAAATGTATATTATTGTAAAAGCACTAAGAAATCAAGAGTTGTGGTGATTCCCCTTAATTTCTCATTTCTGTATTATTTCAGTACTGCAGAAATATAAAATTCTAAAGAGACTTGTCATACCAAAATAAGAAATTGCTCAGATTTAGACCTGGTTTGTGTCTTTATCATAACTTTCTGAAATGAGAGGCTTGTGAAATAAGACATTTAAATAGCAAATGAGATAAAATAATGCTTATTGTCATTATTACTACACGAATATACTTTAGACATAAAACAGAACTGATAATTTAGGTAGAATAAATACTTATCTATATTATACCTAGCAATAACAAATGGACAAATTTATATACTAATTGATTAATATTTCATAAGTTTATTGGGCTGCCAAGCTGGAAGACCTTCTCAGTGACACAAATATGCCCAGTAATGATCATATAATTAAGAGAGGTTATGTTTTAGCAATTAAACCTTATCTATGTGGTTCCAACTACATTCATTAATCAGGAAGACTTAAGTATGTGCTTTTAACTCCAGAAATCATCCATTAATATTTTCAGTAGCAAATAAATGACTCAGAATGAGTGATGCAAGAGGCAATTTCAGTGGTCCAACAGGAAAGAAACCAAACAACAAACAAAACCAACAAAAAACCTCGCCACAAGACAAAAGGCCAAAACAAATTAAAAGCAATATAAGGTTTTACTTTCACAAAGTGTCAGGCTTTGGAATAAATCTCCGTACACTCAAGTAACAATCATTTCTCTAAAATGTAGCATCTAGATAAGATTTGGGACATTTTCTGTCTCTGCAAAATGGCCTTCTGAACAAAAGACTGCAAGTAATATAAAAAGGTACCCAAAAGCCATATTTTCCCTACACAGGGTTTGCACTAGATGACCTTTAAAGTTCCCACCCAAAACAGTCTAGGATTCTCTGAAACACTTCCAAAACAATTTGGTGTAATAGAAATACTCTAGGAAGGTCTAGTCTTCAGGAAAAGACAAAATTTTCTCAGATTTTGCTCAAGCTGTCCATTAATGTCTCACCTGCATTATTACATCGGAAGTGTTCCCTGTAGAAAGCCACCAAAATCCAGGTTTCATGGATCATGAGCTTTACAGAACAGCTATCTTATATCTGTTAAGACCATACCAGCAACCTCAGCTGGAGAGTTGAGATGGGCCAGTTAAAAGTAGAAGAATGAGAGCATTTGGGCAATGCAATCTACTCAGCTATAGGCAGATCTGTCAAGGTTACTGTGCAAGTACCCAAAATCTCAGCTCAAAATGGTGCTACGTAGACTAAACCAGAGCTCCAAAAGGCAAAGGAGGTCTTTCTTTTCTCAGAATCTTTCTTTACAATTAATGTGAGAAGAGCAACACTGATGATGGCAAACATTAGAAGCACTTTCTGTGCAGTGTGTAATGTGTGTGGAAAGAGAAGGCAGACACTACTTCAGCCCATGTTTGGGGAGACAGAAGCTAGAGTTTCTACTTCACCTTTGCCTCACCAGTTTGCTTCACACATATGAAAGGAATGGAACTTGAATAAATTGTCCTACATCTGAATAGTGGGCTACAGAATATGAAAGTCAGCTGCATATCCTCTAACTCTTCTTCATTCAAAGCACTGTCTAGCAGTGGTGTTCTCACAATCTAAGATCCCTGTGCTCCTACAGAGTAAGCTGGGTGGGTGAGAACAGGCAAGGAGCCTCTGGATCACATTAGCTGTCTCATTGGCAAAAGAAAAGAGTTAACAGCCACAAAAGTTCCAACCAGGTGGGCTTGTGTAGGTTGTGCCAGGGGTAGGGTGCTGAACTAATGTCAGGATAAGAGAATGGCAAATTTCTGCTTCCATGTATAAATTTATGAGTCATGGATGACTAACCAATCATTTACTTTACTGTCAACTCTTCTTTGTTGTTATTTTTCACCTAAAACCCAGCTTATTTCTCAAAAGGTGTGCCATCTTTGTGGATTATCTCCTAGCATCCTTTTCAGTGCAGAACTGGAATAAAACTAATACCTTGACTCTGCATGTCAATTGTTTTTTTGTGTACCAGGTAAAGAATCAAGATGTGGGTCAAGATCTGACTGCAGCTACTTTCAGGAGACATCACTTAAACAACACTGAAATAACTCCTGGTGCTTTCATTGGTGAAGGTATGTATGTCTGAAGATTATATACTATTACAAGGCTAGGAGGCATTTGAACAAAGATTTTGTGGACTTCTGCTGTGAGGTTGCCAGAGAAATAAAACCTTAAATCCAAGACACAGGCAAACTTTACCATTCTTACGTGCAAATTCAAGATCCAAAAAGACAGATGTGATCTGCTGCTCAAGTTTCTATTAGCTGAAAAATCCTTACAAATCTAGCATTTGGCTTCTGTGCAGTTTATTCTACAGTTCCTAGCTGTCCACATGGACTGAAATGTGAGGGAGTGACATTTCACCTGGTGTGCTGCCTTCTGTACTGATAGCCAGGCATGGTAATCGTAATGATACGGCTTCCTCTGACTTTAAAATCAGAGTCTGGAACTGAAGACTGAGACTGATCCCACTCTCACATGGCCTAGTGCTTAGAGCAATAGCACAAGGCTTCTTAAAGTATACTCTTAGCTGATGTTGTCATATGGTCATTGAAATAAATATGCTCCTGACACTGAGCAGTGCCTTAAGAACTGTAGCTAACACGCTGGCTTTTATATTTCATAATCCCTCCTCAAAACAGATGATTTCCAGGATGCAAGCCTATATAAATATAACTTACAACTATCCCACAGAAGAATGGCAGGCAAAGTGGCTGCTGTTCAGGTTGGATGATGTCTGACAGACAAGGAGAACAGGAAACCTCTATCAAACCTGTGTTGGTTTAAAATAAAAGTATATTTAAATAATGCCACCATAAATCCCCAGAACACAAAATTATACCATTATTAAAAGGTACCATATAGCATCAATTGCTAGTAATATATATATATTTTTTTCACCTCTTGGCTTCCAAATCAGGTAAAAGAAAAAAAAAGTGATGATGATACACTATAAAATTTCAGGCAGCTTGAGCTAACAGCTAGCAAGACACATTGAAACACAGAACAGTAACAGGCATTTATATTTAATCGATCCTATTGAGCCAAGAACAATATTTTAGAGAATACCTCCATTGTTCTGTGACAGAGGTGTTAACCGGGTGAATGGGATCGATCAGTGATGAGATGAAATGTAAATTGCTGTTAATGCTCTGCTACCAGCTGAGCAACTAAAAGAGAGAACTGTGATGAAATGGGCATGGTTACCCAGCTGAAAAACACTCTGGTCCTGCTGCTGCAGACTACTAATATAATCACACCACTTTCCAGGCAGAAAAAAAATGCTGAAAAATTACACTAGTACTGTTCCTTCATCACCTGGAAAAGGGAAACTTTCTTTCCCTGTGGTGAGGAGTAGAAAGTGACCATGGAGTACTTCTGTAATTCACCATTTCAAACTCTGTAATGTAAGCAAGGGAATCAGAAACTCCAGTAACTAGGAGGGAGAGCCCAGAGGTCTCCTTTCACCATAGATTCCAAATAAAAATATCTGTCAAGGAACATAAAAGCCATCTCAGTACAACTAAACACACAAACACATAACTTCCTCAGGTTCTTAAGTGCCACTGTAGAGGTATCAGTTCCAGCATCTTGCCATGTCCCACCTTCTGAAGATTATGATCTGCTCCATAAACTTTAAATCAGAGTGAAACTAATGTGGCTTATTTTCCTTGAAGTAGCCTAGAGAGCAATCAAATGTGTATATATTAGGTGTCAAATCTGAGGCAGTGGTCATCTTTGTCCATTCACTGTCAGGGACAAGCAACAAAGTGATGGCTTAGGGCTGATAAATTTCTTTCATGGAGCAGCTCCAGCCTTAAAAAGGATGCATAGTTTCAGCTTAATTGTAAAGGTATCAAATTAATAAAAAAAAAAAAATGCAGAACTTTCATAAGGAAAATTGTGTTCTGTGTTCAGAAAATATTTTGAAAGCTGACAAATTCATATGTCTGAAATCCCAATCTGATATTTACAGAGCTTAAAACATATCTCAAAAAGGTGACCTCGATATCACCTAAGGGAGGAAAAAGAACTCACCATCTATGATTCACTTTATTTTTGGTCAATGTAAACAGCTTATCTGCAGAAAAGATGCAGAACTGGATGGACAGTAGGTCTATTCCAGTACAGAATTCTTTCATCAGCCAGTGTAATCATTGTGAGGAAACTCAGGAGGAGGCTGCATTGCATCCAAGACAAGTGAAAGGATGTTGATTGATGTGTGCATAGAAAAATAAAATAATCAATACTCCAGATTGACCACAATAATTGGGTGATAGAACATAAATACAAGGATCAAAAAAGAGTGAAAAAAAAATCCTTTAGATACTAATATTTTTGTTTGAGAAGAAATAAGTTCCAATCATTTATTTTTTGTGAACGACAGCTTGCTTTTCAGCACAAGGAGATTTATTCCACTAATCAACTATTAGGATAACTGAAAGTGTAACATCTCCATAACTGAATAAAAGCAGGCAATTTCTTGGATTTCTTTCTTTCCTAAAAATTTAGAACCTGTAGCTGCTTTGATCATAAGGCAATGATTCTGTGCCCTTACCTGCTTTGTCTTAAATACAAGCAATAATGTACGACAATGAACAGAAGAGAAAAGGGGGGCAGGCATGTATGTGGATTCAGAGAATGACCAGCTAGAGATGTGATTGCTATCATGAGGAAGGGGAAGTTAAACTCAAATGAGGAACTGAACTTGATCATATTTAGCATTAAAAAAAGGAACACAAATCCAGCTGTAAGGAGTAGATCCTTTGCCCATTTCGTGTAGTATTTCTGGAAACTCCATTTTGCATCCTGGATTATGGCTGTCCCAAACATCTGTTGAGATGCTTACTGATGCAAAGGCAGCACACATCACAACACAGGAAAAACCATTCTGGTTTATATGTATGCCATTCTGGTATACATTTCACAGGCATGCAGTAGACAATAGATTAAAGAGTAGAAACGCACTCTGTAATTGCAGGGTCCTGTATACCCCTGGCTTCCCTCACTGCTTTTCTCCAGGTGTAATTTTATTACTCACAGGTCACCAATGCACGAGATTAATAGCAGAACTGGTTTTCTGTTACCTCATTACCTGGAATTCTTTTATCTAAATTGAAACTAGAATGCAATTAAACAAAAGGTACACAAGACACCTAAGGAAGTTTTGTAGGCTAAACCAGTTTATCAGAGTAAGATGTTGTTTTCACAATGATTTATGCCTCAGAGCAAACACTGAGACTGTTTCTTGCTGTGCTCACAGCCCTTTAAGGAGACAAAAGAGCAAATCTTGCAATCTAATAGTCAGTTCTGTGACTAACATGCATGGAGAGTTGTTGCATTAAATACAATTTCACAGCAGTTTCCAATTTCTGTTTTACTCAGCTATTTACTGTTGTTTTTTTTTTCTTATCCCTGGTTTGCTATTAAATACAATCCAGAAGCTATATTTTAAAAGAAAATTCTTTAAAAGAAATGTTTAATACAATTCCCTTTTGTTGTACAAATGGAAAACAGTCAAACTGAAATAAATGCATCTCCTTTTGAAAATAAAGCCAACTTCATTGTTGACATAACACTTCATGAAGGGAGAGAAGAATGGAAACCTGCAAATATTACTATGTTACTATGTTGCTGTACTGTAGTAGCAGGATGATGCTTTTTTAGTTTTTTGCTAATAAGGACAGGTAAAATCTGACTTCTCATTTGGACTGGGACTTGATGGGAAGGGGCTGTGTCAAAAAAAGTGTACCACCCCACCCCCCAAATGAATAGGAATAACAAACTGGTAACAATGGAGGAGGAGGAGGCTGAGGTACTCAACCAATTTTTTGCCAAAGTCTTCTCTGGCAACCTTTCCCTGGACCCACCCCTGGAAACATCCAAGATCAGACTGGATGGGGTTCTGAGCAACCTGATCTAGCTGAAGATGTCCCTGATTATTTCAGGGTGGATTGGACTAGATGACCTTTAATGTTCCCTTCCAACCCAAACTATTCTATGAGTCTATCACTAGGACTAGTCAACTGGTTTTTAGTTTAGGAAGCACTGGTACACCAAAGCAGAAAAGTAACTATTGCTATGTGATATGGCTAAGGAATTTTTGAGCATATATAATCACCACCAATATGTGTTCTCTGTTGTTCTTAAGAACCACTAGCATAAAAACAGCCATTACTTGGAAATCCTGAGTTAGTTGATTGAGATTCAAGTTTTCTCCCAGGTTTCCAGGTTCACTAGCTTGGCATGGAAAAGGTACATCTGATTCTATAGTCATTTTTGAAAGAAGAAAGCAATGTTTCACATTATATCTGGTCATCTTCAGCACTGCAGCCCAAATGACCATTCAGAATAAGTTGAGGAACTGGCCTTTGGAATGAATCCAACCTGAGGTATGAAGATAGGCCACCAGAGTTATTGCTATTTATTGCTCCTCCACGTTGTCCTACTGGACATACTGAGATAGCATTAATTAATAAACTATGCTGAATATAAAACCTCTGTTACCACTTACATTGTAATAGTTTCATATCATATGTCATTTGAGTTGATATAATATCCATTTTGTAATGGAAATAGTATTAATAGGACATTAAAAAATAGAGCATTAAAACAACACAGTACATAAAGAAAACCTTATTTGGCTTATATTCACTGAGGTATTATCTGGAAGGCAAACTACAAAGAGGTGGAAACTGGTAGATAGCAACTGTAAGATGGGTACTTGCTTGTGTTATAAACTGGCCAAACAATGTGTCAGGATGAGTAGAAATTTGAAAATATGACTCTCCTAACTCTCTTTGCTAATTAAACCACAATATATATTCTGATTTATGATAATCTTACGCTCTTAAATCTTAACTTTTTCCTTTGGTTTCTTCTCTGCAAGTTTAAAAAAAAAAACCCCAAAACAGTTATTCTTGTGAAACTGCACAAAATGAATAGAAATTCTTAAGTGAATTCCAGGAATAGGACTTAATTTGTGAAAAAAGAAGGATGACAAGATCTTGTGGCTGGACTATGTGATATAAATCATAAATTTGCAGGGATTCTGATGATGAAAGAGTTTTCCTGTATTAAAAAAAGCATACAAGTCAGAATTGGATTAAGTTCCTCCTATCACATTAAGTCTGAATCCTACAATCCATTTACCATTTTCTAGGCTGTGTAGGCAGTTTTGCAAGACTGAATGTCAAGCTGTTTTCTTGGGAAAAGAGGAAGGAGTTGTTCTTTTATTTCAGTCCTTCTCTTACCTGCCTGGTGGTGTTCAGCAGGGTTTAATGAAGTTCTTTTATACTCAGCAGAAATGATTCCTGTGTAGCTAGTCTAATTTGGAAGAGGGCGACATAATTTATTTAATTATTTTAGAAAATAGCTGATTGATTGGTTTATAATTTTTTTAATCCCTTATTTCTCTGCATTATTGGTGTAACAATCCAAGCTTGCAGGCTAATCATTTGGTTGAAGTGACTTCACCTAGCCTTCTGGATTAAAACACAGCCCTTTGTATGAAAACTATTTCCACAAGACTAAACCAAATATACATGGTCCTTTAATTATTTAGGCAAATTATATCAGGAGGGACAACCTTTTCATGTTTGGAGGATGATTCCTGGCCTTTATACATGGCATGGTTTTCAGCTCCTTTGCACAGCAAAAACCCTTGGGTGGCCAAAGACTTATCACTCAACACAGTAACTTGGGGAGGCAGAAGGAGCAATGATGGGCAGCAGAAGCCCCGTAACATGTTGAAGGCAAGCATGGCACCCAGCTTGGTGACTCTTTAGACTGTTTAAGACCAAGCAGTTCTTTGCTGTGTTGTGAAACCTAGAAGGGAGCCAACCAGCTCTCCTCAGAAAGCCTTGGAGAGCAGGGGGCTGCTGACTGAAGCGAGAGGGGATTATTGCAGCTTGCAGAGGGAAAAGCACAGCCTTGCAGTCCAATAAAACTTAAGCTATGGCTGGTTGTGGTAGGTAAGCATAAGTCATCAACCCATACATGTCAGATCTTTGTGGATGCAGAAGATGATAAAAATTACACTGACAATTTGCTCCTCTGTGATAACTTTAGCCCTACCAGACCCAGTAGTCATATACAAGGGTTACCGTGGGTTCTGCAGTTATGGTTTGCTGTAACTTTGTCAAGCTGGCTTCAGAGAAACAGCCACTTCTCTCTGTCTTTTCTGGGGCAATGAACAACAAATATCTGACTACTCCAGTGGTTTTGTGTTGTGTTCAGTATGTGAATGCATGCACTTAACACTTTCAGGTTAATATGGTGAGTTTGGTGCTACAAAACACAGAGCAAATTCTGTATCCTTGTGATGTGCATGCCCAGGTGCCATTTCTCTCTTTTGCCCTCAGTATAACAGAGGCCTCTGAAGCAGATACACCCCGATGACAAATGGCTTGGTTAGTGCTTCTGGTAGCACATATCCACCTGAGCCCCAGGAAGAGAAAAATGCTTATAATTTAGATTCATTAGGTAATTCTCATGGGTTTTGTAACACAGGCTGTATAAATATACACAAATATGTGTAAATAAATGATCCTGACACACAAAAATCTTTAGCAATTATTCTTTTTAAATCAATAAAAATATACTCTGCTGAGTTACTTTGCACACAGTTTAAATCCAAAGCCATAGATCTAGAACTAAAATGGATATTTTGGGCTTTGACAAAGTGGAAAAAAAAAGAGATTGTTTTGTTTTGTTTATAAAATAAATGGTACTCCCAGTCCTAAATACTGGGCACTGGGGGTATGGGGATGGAG
Source organism: Chloroceryle aenea (assembly GCA_013399075.1). Classification (NCBI taxonomy): domain Eukaryota; kingdom Metazoa; phylum Chordata; class Aves; order Coraciiformes; family Cerylidae; genus Chloroceryle; species Chloroceryle aenea. The sequence continues at coordinate 494,027 of VWZY01007479.1, read as the reverse complement.
GAGATAAACTTGAAAGTCTGGATGCAGTTTCTCATTCTTAGCACAGATATATTATGACCTTTAAGTATTGTCATAGTAGTACAGGATTGTTGCTATGCATTTTCTGGAAGGTACTGATATCTACTCCTGTTTACTGAAGAACAAAATCAAGTCAGAAGTAAGTTAAAAGGAAAAAATAAATCCTAACTCAAAGAATCCAGAAAGATTATTCTAAAATCCAAAATGATTTTTTTTTTCCAGTGTAAGATATGTCATTATACTTAACCTGTTTTCCAGAAAAACATAGAAGTTACACCCCAGATCAGAATAGAAATATGGTTGATTGTTATCCACTGACTTTTAATTATCATTCCTTGCAGCAGTAATTCAAGTTCATTAGAGCATCAACTTCATTATGACTTGATATGTTTGAAATACATAGATGTTGGTATGCAAGAAAAAAGAAAGAATCAAAGCAAAAAGATTATTTTTTTTCCTCCTGGGTAAAAGCAAGCCTACTTGATTAATAGATTGTACAGGTGTAGAGAAGTTAGAGTTATAATTTTATCTATTAAACATATACTTAGATTACATTGCCTTACTTCAGCTGGTTCAAATTAGTTAGGAGTAACAGATGGAAATCACCCTGAGGTTAATATCTCTCCCCTTCTGAACTGCCAGCTTCCAGCAGGTTTTTTATATCCTTAATTTTGCTATGTTACTGCTTGAAAATTCACACTGTAAGCATTTTTATTCTTTTTATTTTGGTTTGGTTTGGTTTATATTCTTCATTACACATCAAGGGGATCTTATGCCTTTTTATTCATTATATTCATCATAACTATGGTGGTGTGCTTGTCCTCATGAGACTGCTGTTTCATTACTCTTACAAGCATCTGCTATCAGTTCTACATTTCTCACAGCAAGCATTCTGAATGGATCTGTCTGTTCTTTGCAGTTCACCCTTCATACATTATTTTGATTTACACTAAAACCTCACCAGAAATCACATGACAGTTATTTTTATGCAAAATGTTGAATGCTTAATCTGCTGTGTAAGATATTGAATGCATGCTTAAGACATTAAATGTGTGTTCTCATACTATGCAAGGATTTAAAGCTTTATGACTGGTTGATAATGTTGTACTCCAAGGAAGTGGAATGTGCCTACAATTTAAATAATCTACAGAAAACCAGGAAGGGATACACTGGAAAATCCCATCCCTATTTTGTATTGGGAAGACTGTAAAATAGTGAAGACTCCAGTTTGCAGCTGACAGATAAGTATCAAAGATAATTTTATATGCACATATTTGCTTAAGTACTTAAATATGGTGCCCATTTCACAGATTATAGCAGAGCAAACACTGGACAAGATCTAGTTCATTCTACATATCCTCAGACTGTCTCTTCCTATTAATAAAACCCTTCTAGACAGTAGTCCTGTAAAGCCTATAGAAAACATCCTGAGGTGTAAAAATGAAATGTACAGTAAACCACACATGTCTCTGATAAACTTAATCTTCAATATTCTTCTTCTCAAAAAAATTCATCGCTCCTGATAGTGCATAGAGCACAGGTTTTGCCTAAAACTACTCAATACAAATATGTTTCTTGAGTTGCAAAGATAAGAGCTCAAAAAAGCCCCATGGAAGATCAGGATTATGAATGTTAGTGTAAACCTCTTTTGCGTGAGCATTTTAATACTGTCATTAATTCTGCAGACAACACTGAGCTATTTTAAACACTTACCTGCAGTGTTAAGAATTGGGGGGTTAACTCAGTAAAATTTCCTTGGTTAAATCAAATATAAAAGCATACAGTTGAAAACAAGCCTTTCTTAATAAATAATAAAGGTGTTATCAGTAAGGATAAGTTCACTAAACACATCTTTAGAACCTGAATTACTACAATAAGAGGTTTGCATTGTGGTCACCTGTGCAGACTATGATTAAAGGGAGAACTCTTGGCCTTTTGACTTTCACAGACAAGTACTGATAACAGAGACTTGGGACTGAAAATCTTTAGTCACTATTTCATGATCTGGTGAGAAATACACACTGATGTTCACTGTATTTCTTAAAAGACTTTACCTCTTTAGCTCCTTTCTTTTAAAAATCTTCCATCTAGCCTCTTCCTTCCTTAATTTTTGGTTTAGACATTTCAAGTTCTGGGTTATTAGTCTCTCTGTTTCAATTTCTACTATTTTTTTCCCATTCTATCTATATTTGTTTCCACCAAGGAAAAAAAAAAAGCAAACCACCCACAAAAACCTCCCAAAATGTGATCTGTGCAATCAGTACAAGCACTTTGTGTGGTCCACAGGAACCCAGCTATAGATTCAAACACCCCGTGTCCCCAGATTGAAGCATGACCAGTGGGACCAAAATATTTGAAGATTTCAAATTTTTAAAGCAAACAAATCATAGGCATATGTGAAACTTCAATATTAAAACCTAAAAGAGTTTGAGTTTGACCTACTTGTGCAGATCTTTGTAACACAGACCACAGACAAAAGAGCCACATTTCCTATATGGGCCCTTTCTCTGCTGCATTTTGAGTCCTTTCACTACAGCAGAAAAAGGACCAGAATTTTCAAAAAACCTTTCACCATTTTTTTCCTTTACAGTGGGGGAGCAAACTATTCTCATGCATTCGAATCCATAAAAGTGTCTGGATAGCTTGATAGCTTTATTTTTTTTTGTTTTTTTCCCTTTCTAATCAGCTTACAGGCTGGGAAAATTTAGTCCAGATGGCTGAAGTTTGGCAAAGTTATAAACAAACAAAATCAGGGTCTTAAAAATGGAAGTGATGGGCAATGTTACTAACTGGGCATTCTATATTTATTTTATCCAGATGCCTTCTCTTTTCTATTTCCAAGGAAAAATAGCCAAGAAAACAGAAAATTGTTGTTGGTTAAAGATAATGGGTTTGGGACTTTGTTTGGAGAAAGGGGTTAATGAAACCCTGTGCATTCATATGGATCCATACTTTTAGGTAACTATCTTCTCTGAAAATGTCAATCTTCTTTCCAAAACACCTCTAAAAATGTCATTGTTTGGGTTATTTTAATTATGCTAATGTTCTTTCTGTAGGTGTAAATGTTTGACAGCTATGTGCATTCTAAAGAGTGAGCTTTTCTGTTCACTTTTACAACTTACTGTCCAGCTTTATAAATTTGTGTCCATAAATTATCTGTCTTCCTCAGCTTGGAGAAGAGGAGACTTAGGGGGGCCCTCATCACTCTCTACAGCGACCTGAAGAGAAGTTGTAGTCAGGTAAGGGCAGGCTCTTCTCCCACGCAACCAGTGACAGGATGAGAGGGCAGGGTCTGAAGCTGCACCATGGGGGGTTTAGGTTGGATATTAGGAAGCACTTCCTCACAGAAGGGGTGCTAGAACACTGGACTGGACTGCCCAGGGAGGTGGTGGAGTTGCCATCCCTGGAGGTGTTTAGGAAAAGACTGGATGTGGCACTTAGTGGCATGATTTACCTGATGTCGTGGTGTTAGGTCATAGGCTGGACTTGATCTTGGAGGTCTTTTCCAGCCTCCATAATTCAGTGATTCTGTCCACTTGTGTCCAAAGTCAATGTCAAAACACAAGAAAAAGTAGCGTAAAATGGAAATGAAAATGTTGGTGACACTCAAAACTTTCAGTTTCTGTTTTCAGATGACTTGTTTCATCATCTTCTTCTATTTCTTCTTTATATTTAGCACTTGGAACTGAAGTGGACCTCTTCTGTAAACAAACCATCAAGAACCCACCACACACTGATGGACAAGTGCAGCTATTCCTCAGACCTGAGTGCCTTGCTATTGGTTGGCTCCATGCTAAAGGTACTTTTTAATATTATGGACTTTATTTAAACTTCTGAGATCTGTCAGCATCTCCGATGTGGTAATATGGAAAAGCTGGGAAAAGCCAACCATGGAGCCACAGCACCATCAAGTGACAATTGCCTCTGTCACTGTAAACACTACATGAGCACAAATGAGGTAGTCTCACTTTTGTCTCTCACCATCTCTCAGCCACAGGTAGTGAAAAAACACCGTTGTAAGTTAGTAATGTTTGGTTAAATACTTAAATTGCACCTCTGATTTCATTATTTAAATTGGAACTTTTGCTGTTAGGCATTTTTACTGTGATTTTTTGGAAATCCCATAGTACAGTCAGTTCAGGGTATACAGCAGAAAGCTGCAGTCAGGTGGCTGGTCTCCCTTTCCAGTCACTTTTACTGTACAAGGTGATGTTGGGCAAACCATTTTGAATCTCACTACTTAAGTTCTCCTGAATGGAGTGTGGAAATCAGTAGCTACCTCTGCTTTAACTGCAAATATACGATTGAAACATTTTATATCAAAGGCATTATTTAGGTCTAACTCCTTTATCATATTTTTTATTTCTTTTCTGTTTCACTAAGGAATTTTTGGGGACTCAGACTGCCAATATTACCTGTGTGGTCATGCAGAGACAAACATGAGTATTCACAGGAGCTTTCTACAGCCCACCATAGCACTTCCAGTAGTTCCCATGTTCCATGAAATCTACAAAGCAGCCAATCAATCATACAGCAGGAAACCATCATGAGATTTACAAGGCAGACATTAGATCTTCTTTTCTCAGGCCCCAAAGAGGACCTGAGGACAGTAAAGGACATGAGTTTGGCTTGTGTGCTGAGTGAAAGGCAAAGATGATTTTCTTCTGCCACTTCTCCCAGTCTGGAGTTTTCTAGCACCCACTTTGACTCCATATACAAAACCACTCTTGAGCAGTGCTGTCTCAGGACAGTCAAAGAGGCCTTTGAGACTATGTCTTTTTTCACATGCAGAGACTTTCTGTTTATAGAGAAGAGAAGAGAAAAACTTCTCTATCTCTCGGGAAAAATATTGATGTGATGGGGGTAAAAATGACAATATAAGATAGAAGTATCCAGATTCCAAAACCTCTTTGTGTAGATTTCTAAAATATGTGATTCCTCACTATGTTCAGTCTGCCTGTACATCTGGTCCCAAAACATGATTTGTGATTTTAATATGGTTTGTAAGACATAAGCTAATATGTTTTTCTCTCGTGGGGC
>VWZY01007479.1:419558-488885 GCA_013399075.1 Chloroceryle aenea | reverse complement strand
ATAAAAAGAGAAAAAAGAGACAGAAAAAAAAAAAAAAAGAGAGACAGTGCAGTATCCCAGGGAAATACATTTTCTAACGTTGTTGCCCACAGATCACCCTGAAGTCTTTATGATCTTTACATTTAACAGCTGAGTGGTCTGGGGGGACCTCACTGTTACCACCATTCTCCAGGCTGAAACTTCATCCTGTTTGACACTGCTTACTTTTTTCAAAAGGTACCCATTGAGTTTTGCATTAAATTTTAGTGAGAGCAGCAACAACAACCAAACCAAAACCAATAACAAAACCAAAACAAAACATATAAAATTAAGGTTTTTTTTTCTTAAGACGTTGAAGTTGTTCTGGAAGTCCAGCAATCAACAGCTTTTCTACACAGCTGTCTCAGCTGTCTATGTCCCAGCATTCACAACATACCAGTTTTCCACTAAGACACCTAATATTCCATGTCATAGAGCAGCCAAAGGTTTGCAGTGCTGAACAGCTTCTCACAGCTGTCAATGTTTTCTCCTCCAGCATTTGTATCACTCTGGTACTGTGTGTAGTATCAAAGTTGTAATCAGCTTGCTTTCATTTAATTTCCTCTGTGTCAGTCTTATATATGGTGTATGTAACATGCCATTCTGTCTAAACAACATGTCTGGGAGCTTCCCATCACAGAAACCTGAAAAAACATCCTATTAAGGTGTCCTGCTTTAATTCTGAAGGGTTCAGCTGTTGCTTGAGAATATCAGAGACAGCATCAATCAAAATGGGAATTAACTCCCTGAAGGTTTAAGTGGTAACTGAAACAATAGACTGTTAGGATTTTTTGCATAATAAAGGTATTTGGGCTTTAGAATGTGAATCCTAAGTTTTGGATTGGTAATTTTTTTTAATGTTTTTTTTTCCTACCAGGTTGAAAATGGGTTAAAAATTCTATTTAATCCTTGGGGAATAAGGCCCAAAAGAGTGCTTTTCTTGTGGTGTGACTCATTGCCAGTTTCTCGAGCTCTTACAAAGATGTATCTAGAGATGTGATATTTGATAGGTACTTATTTTTATAACCCAAAGCTCTGAAAGAGTCCACAGGGAGACAGTCACATATTTCTTGGTGAAGTTTTGAATGGCAGGGTGACAATCTCCTCTGCACACCACATTCCAGCTCTAGGGCTTATACATTGTTCCTCTTTCTAGATGCTGAGCTCTTTATAGGGGAGGATGATCAAAGAATGATGTAGGTACTGTGACAGGGGGGTTTGCACCTTATCTTTGTAATGGTGACTCAGAAAATAGAATTAAAGTTTTGGCCCAAGAGCCTTAGAGTTGACCTGCTGTGCTGAGTTAACAGAAGAATTCTTGTACTGGGAGGAAGATTAAAGTCACAGACTCCCCACTACTCCATGATCTGAGGAGAGGTGCAGTGTAGTTATTCCTTCCATGGCTTGCAGACTCCTTTCTGAAAGCAAGCACGTGTGGCCTCTCCTGTACTGATCATTCCCTTGTAAGATGGCAATGGAAAACACGGTGCACTCTTCCCTTTGCCTGCATACCTGCCAAGCTCAGGACACTCTGACTTCCAGTTTTAGGATCACCTATGCCTTTTATTCCCAAACTTATGTATCCAAAATGTACAAAGAATATAGGAGCAGGGACAGGACATCAGACCTCCTTTTCTCATTCTTCTCCTTCCTACTTTGTGCTTTGGGTGACATTCCCATTCTCATTGGCTAACTTAGCCACTTACTTAGTTGCCTGTTGGATCAAACAAAGGCTATTCCAAAAGAAAGGTGTCCTAAATTCTTACAGTGTATAGACTGATGCCTCAGCATGAAGTATTGCTCTGCCAGCTGATGCAGGCTTCTTGGAGAGAACCATTGAAGATGATCATACTGACAGGGGAACATCAGCATCTCTGTTTTCCTCCACTGCTGCTTTTCATGAACCATGATTGAAAGGGCTTACACTCAGTATGCTCTGCAATCAAGCTGCTTGAGTGACTTCAGCAGAGGAATGTCCTCTTTCAGATCTAAATGTTGCTCTTAATTGAAGTTGGAAATGGGATTTTCAATTGTCTGACCTTTAAAACCAGAGCATTTTTCCCAGAGCAACAACTAACTTTTTAATTATACAGTAAAGAGAAAAATCATCTTAGGAAAATCAACATTGTGCTCATTAGGGTCTAGCTAATAAAGGATAATGATTTAATTGTATGTATAATTATATTTATATTTATCTTGGGTAGGAATACATCACTGCCTTTTATCATGAGGGGATCTTCCATCACATTTGGAGTCCAAAGGAGCTAATGAATTGATTACAATAATAATGGCTATAAATGAAATAAATTGTCCTACAGAAACAGAATTGGGGTCTAAATTTAGTATTCCATTTTTTCAGCTCATAACCTTTGTCTATACCACTCACTTGCAAGGCAAATCTTATAAACTGAATCAAGCAAGATGATCAGCATTGTTTGACAGGTCCCTGCTGGAAGTGTAATGGTGCATTCCCTCAGGTTAATTTTATACAAACCAGAGACATAAAGAACAGTCTGAGCTTCCTGTGGCAGGTGATTCTTCACAAAGTTTCTAATTCAATGGAACACTCAAAATCTAAAGAATTATTATCAATTAAAAACGTTATTTAATTAATTATATTACTATGTAAGTGAAGAATGCTAATTTAATTCTACTGTTCTGAATTCTATGAGAAGGTTGATATCATTTAGGAATAGTTTCAGATTTTTCATTTTCTTCCAACACAAGATTTTTCTGTTGATGATACTGGGAAATCAGAAATGTAATTGTTGCATAGCTAAGATTTTGTAAGGAGAGATAATTAGATTTATTCATCAAATAAAAAGGATTTATCATTCTAGTACTATGGGATCATGGTGATAGAAAGTACTGTGCTACTGAAAAGAGCATATTTTAGCATTAGAAACTTAAAAACACCAGTTGGCCAATATTTCTTTTAAAAGTGACTAGTTTAGATTGGACACTAGGAAAAATTTCTTCTCAGAAAGCGTTGGGAAGAACTGGAACAGGCTGCCCAGGGAAGTGGTGGAGTCACCATCCCTGGAGGTATTTAAAGGACATGTACATGAGGTGCTGTGGGACATGGCTTAGTGGTGACCTGGCAGTGCTAGATTAATGGTTGGAGCTGATGTTAAACATCTCTTCATTGAAATAATTCTATGAGTCAATGATTTACTTTCTTCCCTTGTGACTTTCATTGTGTGGTAAATTAGGCTTTAAATAGATGGACTGTTGGTTCTCAGGAAGGAGGATGGAGGATTCATATCAACAGATTTCACTGACAGTACTCAAACTGTGTCAGTGTGTAACACCTGAAATCTTGACACTAATTTCTTAGATCAGTCTTATCAGTTAAATAGGTTCCAATTACACCATGACTATATAATATTGTATTTTTATTTCCTCTTTTGTGCTGATGAGTCAACTGCTTCCCATTGACTCATTCCACTGTTAAAACCAAATAATATCATAGTAAGTACATACAGAATCACAGAATCATTGAATACTAGGTTGGAAGGGACCTCAAGGATCATCAAGTCCAACCTTTCACTGATAATAAATAAATAACTATTTTACATGAGATGGCCCAGCACCCCATCAAGCCATCTTAAAACTGTCCAATGTAGGAAATCCACCACTTCCCTTGGGACATTATTCCAATGTCTGATTGTTCTCATGGTGAAAATTTTTCTCTGGAGTCCAACCAGAATCTTCCCAGGAGTAACTTGCACCCATTACCCCTTGTCTTTTCCATGTGACTCCTTGCAAAAAGGGAGTCTTGATCTTCTTGGTAGTCACCTTTCATGTACTGGTGCATGGTAATAAGTTCTCCCTTAAGCCTTCTCTTCTCAAGGCTGAATAAACACAGATTTCTCACACACCTTTCTTCATATGGCAGGTCTTCCAGTTTGCCACATTAAAATCAAGATCCCACTATAGAATAATTTAAAAAATAGAAAATACTAACATTAAAAATGATAGCCAGACAATTTTCTTTTTATTAAAGCATAAGTGTACCCAGGTGTTTTTTGTAGCCATCTAACACATACTGTTTTCTACTTCTTGGGATAGTTCAACATATCATATTTAATTAAAAAAACCTCCAATATCACTGTGCCCTATCTGTGGTTTAAAGCTACCAATTACCATTAGCAAGTATGGAAATATAATAAGGGTATTCAAAGAACAACAATAACTACATTTAAGGGTAAAGGAAAACTTTAACCTGTAAAATATCAAGTAGCTTCTATGACACAAATTATACATAAATTTTCTGAACTTACATGATAAAGAGAGGCAAAGCCACCCAGTGTGTCAAAACAAAAGGTATTAGTGGAAAGAAAATTTCTCTTACCCTAGATCTGCACTTTATCAATTTCCCAGAAAAATACATCTATTAGAGAATTACAGTAAATGGTAAAAAATTGATGAAGTAAGGAATTTTAATGCTGAGTAGCTCTCAATTCCTGTATTGTCTAAGCATAAGCCTTAATGATGACTCTGGGCCACAAAATAATAATGTTAATATAATACATCAACAGCAATCAAATATTTTATATGATATTCTTTTAAAAAACTAGCAATCTTTAACAAACATATAATATTTACCTCTATAAATATTGAACATTTTCAGTGGAAACTTTTTTCAACATGTTTAAACAAAGACTTGTAAATGTTTTTCTATTTGGATGTCCATCTAAATTAGTTTTGTTCGGTCTTTGCTGAATTAAATGCAATGTGAAGACAAAACATCCAAAATATTTAGCTGGTTTAAAAATGTTTTGCAAATTACCATGCTCACAATAACTTCAAGTTTTTATTATGTTCTTAAATTAGAATGAAAAGAAGATGAGTCACTTAAAGATGCTATAAATAGACTGGCTTACAAAATTTAATAGAGGTTTGGAGGCCTCTCTTCTCAAAATTGATATTCAAAATCATGTAATGGATTAAAACAGTTAATCACAAACACCATAGGAAGTACTCAGAGCTACTAATAGAAACATTTAAAAGCTACCGAGATCCACAAAGATGCTTAAAATGTATAATAAATTCTCACAATGAGAAACTGAATTTGCAGGAAAAAAAAATAGATTCTTTCAGCATTAATTTGCAACAGAGGAATAGTTCGTACAATTTGTAATAGTCACTCTACACTGCATGGTCTTGACAGAATAACTGTGACAATTCTGCACATATTATTTTCTCTGCCACAATATTGGATTTCAAATAAATATCCTAATACCTGTACCAGCTGATGTTATTGACTACTCCTGCATTGTCAAATTGAGGGCTGTCTCATGTATGATTTTTAAGAAATGTGTTCATGATGAACCTCACAGGTTTCAAGTTCAGCCATCAAAATATATATGTCTCTCCAGACTTATTTGGGAGAACGGGGTGAAAGCAAATAGCATATGATTAGAAAATAACCTTACAACAATGAAAATAGAAGTCTAAAGTGGAGTGGAAAAAAAATAGAATTCTTTTTGCAATATCATTTCTCACACAGAATTTTCTGAATTTGTTAGAAAGGTTTCACACACCTGATTATTCAATAGCAAAGGACATCCCCATCCATGTAGTCAGTACAGAGCCACAGGGGTGTTATTATAAATTGTATGGCTCATTAGGAGGAACTGATTGAAACTACAGCAAATATGCTCCTGACTTCTCAAAATTAATGTTTCCTTTTAGTTTAACCCAAACGTTTTGAAATAACTGCCTAGGTGATCCCTATTTTCAGTTGTCTAGTAATTATTTTCTTCTTCAAGTGAATAGGTGCCAGGGATGTGCTGGAGTAATTCTTGACCTTTGAAATCAAAAGACACGGTTGATTACTGTAAAGTCTAATTATCCCTTACGGAGATATTGGAATTGCTAACACTGCTTTGAAGAAATTAGGATTCACAGGATGTACTTAACGATGAAAAGAAGGCTGCTCCAGTGGGTGAATTAGACCAGGTGACTATTGGTTTTCCACAGTCTTGGTAGGTTTTAGCAACACCCTTGAACACCTCCAGTTTCTTAAAGGATGAACCACGAACACTCAGATATATTGCTGATTTTTAACATATAGAGACAGGGCACAAACCCTTATTAATATCTGACCTCCTGGAAATGCTTTGTCTAATGCAGAGCAGGGTATCATTCACATTCTTTGCAGCAAAGGCACATTTCTGCCTCATGTTCAACTTCTTGTCCTCCAGGACATCCATGTCCTTTTCTGCAAAGCTCCCTTCCAGATGGGTAGCCCCCAAAATATATTGGTGCATGGTGCAAGTTTCTCCTCAGGTGAAGGATTTCACAGTTGCCCTTGTTGAACTTCATGAGATTCCTGACAGCCCATTTCTCCACCTTTTGAGGTCCTTCTGGATGGCAGCACAAGCCACTGATGTATCAGTTACTCCTTCCAGTTCAGTGTCATTTACAAATTTGCTGAGGGTGCACTCTGCCCCATCATCCAGATCATTAATGAAGGTGTTAAACAGGAGTAGAGCCCATATTGGGTCCATGAGCATATCTGTTTGAATTTATCAATGACATACCAGCAGTGGAATAATGAAAAAATAACTGGATATATTTTGACCTGAAAATATTTTTCTTTCTGGATTCTTGCAATAATATTCAGCATCAGTACCCAAAACTTCCCCTTGCTTAAGAATTCAAAAGAGCAAACTTCAGTAGTATAAAGATAAAAACAGGGGGTGGATGTATTAAAAAATGTAGCAAGGATAATAATCTGCAGGCTTATTCAGTAACCTAAGCCTTGCATCAAGGTAAGCCATTTATTTCAAGTGACATGTGTAGATCCCTGAGGCTTTGAGGCCACAGCTCATTTGTGTTGTTAGGCACTGGCACACACAGGCTAATGAAAGATAGGGAAAATGTGAGAAAAGTGAAGAAGTAATGGGAGTAAATGCAAGAGAGCTGTCAGGAAGCCATGCATGGACATAAGCATCTTGTACAGCCTACGTTCAAGTACAATGTCTTTAAGGAATATGACCTTAATAAATGCAGTCCATTATATCTTTAGAGACAGAAAATGCATTTTCTGTCACCCACTATAGTCTGATAATTATAAGCATAGTATTTTGTTGTTGTTATTCATGTGATTTATGCACCAGTAATGCTTAAAAGCTACAGAGAAGAGCTACTGGTGTCAGCAGAGCTGGTACTCATTAAAACCTAAATCTAAACAGATTCAACCCCCCCACACACTTTTGGTTTGGTTTTTTTTTTTTGTTTTGTTTTCTAATTTTCTAGTATAAAAATGTGTTGCCTTCACTAGAAGACATAATACACTCCACAGTTACTACACATTGAGGGTGACCTAGGAGACTACTGATTTAATATAATCTATTGGTATGACACTGTGATGAGAAGAAAGCAAGCCTGTTGAAGAGGGTTGTATGATTAGCTACCTAGAGGTAAGACAAGCATTCCCAGACTTAGTCCCATAGAGGGATTCCAATAAAATAAAAACAAATAAACAAGGGGCAGCACTGATAACCAAATACATGTAAATTTGCAATAAAATGCTAACTGGTGAGGAACGTGGCAATTACTGTGATCCATAATGCTCTATTTTAGAAATTATTTGCATATGGAGGATAAAAATAATAAGAGACAGCAAAACAGAGGCATGTATCATTGATGAGAAACACAGAGAAGTAGAGAAAGCTACAGTCTTTCATTTTCAAATCTGTGATTTCACAGATCATAAGCTCAGAAGAATTATCATGACCTAGTTCACTCTGGTTTGCTACTAAGAGTTCAGAATCAGGCTAGACTTGGGCCCAACTTGATCACAGTCTGTGCAACTGTTCACAGGTCTGGAGACACAGCAGTCTACATCACCTTGGTAAGAAGTACTTGAGAAACTAAAGTCTTCTTAACTGAGCTATTAAATCCACACTCAATGGGTTTTGTCCTTGTGCAACACTTACATTTAGATGTTTGAAGTGAGATACTGATCTGAGAAGTGGATGATTTTATCTTCTGTGCTCATTTCTCTCCTTTCTAACTCTACCATATTGCCTAGTAGGTTATAAAGTTATTTAAGACTAGATGATATCTTTTCTCTACAATTTCCACTTCTCAGGGATGCTGTCCATACCCACACCTATGCTCTACATAGCTCTTCCCAGCAAGATAATTTAAGAATAATCAAGATTTTCATATAAAATATTCTTAAGTGAAATTTGAGGTGAACTGGCTTTCTGTACAGGACATGAACATAATAGTTAGGTTGCTGTTTATTCTTATTTGACCTAAGCAATTAAACCAAAATTTGGAATTCTGTAAACTATTTTCCTCCAAAGAGAAACTGCTGAGGAATGGCCAAACTCCCTGTTCTCAGAACAAAGGAGAAGGCATCTCTTGCTCGTGGCACCAAACTCCTTTATAGAGGCTACAGTTAAAAGTTCTAACTGCCGTGCCACCAGGGCTTTTATGATTGAATCTGGAGGTTCCCATCTGGCTCACTGGTGTCCTTCTCTTCTGCCATGCCTCCATCCTCCCCAAGGCTGTGCTTCATAATCTCTGTCAGATTTAGCTGCAGTGATTGCAAAACTATTGGGCTTTAGCTATTTGTTCTATTCCTTCATCAGGCAGCATGTCTTGCCCTCAGCTAGTGCAGCTAAAGCCTGGAAATAAAAATGTAAATGCACATTGATGGCTGGTTTCAGTTAATATGTCAAGTTATAAACTAGTACAGTTCCTGCAATAACAGCCTCCAGAAGAAGTAGAAATGAAAAGCTTGAAGTAATAAGCTCTTCAGCCACCCTGGCTCTGTGATTCCATGATTACATAGGAATACACTGTTAGCACTCTTACATACTCCTGCTACAAAAAGATGGTAGGAAGCTGCCCTTACCCATGCACAGAACATGGTGTGGCAGTCTCAGGAGTGTGTCATTGTTGTACCATGATGTATACTTACCTTAGAGGCAATTATGTTTCAGCTATACCTAGGCCTATGAAGAAATTTAAAGGCATATAAACCCAGGAAGTATATATGTTAGCCAGGATCAGTTGTGTGTTACTCAACCCAGCATTATTATACTTTAAACATCAAAATGTAGTGAGTAGTAATTTATGAGGAAAACATTTTGTGATGACCACTATATCATTTCACCCTTCAGCAAGCAATATAGCATAGCCATGAAGATTATTTGCACGCAGGCAGCTGGACTGATAATTCCTTCCTTTCCCTGCCTATCCCACACAGCCCAAAACTACTTGCATAGATCTTAGCATTTAGCAATCTCATTAGTTTCATATGGTTAGAGGTGGCTTGCATAGTCTTCATCAAGTTTGCATGCAAAAAAAATTATTTGCATTGTGATGCTGACTTCTTGCAACTCAATAGTGTTGAAATCCCATCTCCCATGCAGCAAAAGTGCAGACATATGCTACTTTTCTCCTAGTGGAATCCCATACTTCAAACGGGGTTATCCCTATCTCCTTATATGAGAATACATCTGGTATTAAAATAGGTTTTGTAGCAGTGGACTTTTTTCAAGTTGTTAATCTACTCAATAAATTGTTACTCCCTTTTTCCATTCAAGTAGTTCTGACAGCACAATATTGCATTTCATTTTATTCAGTGGGTTGTGACATCCCATAACTGTGACCTTTTTTGTGGGCATGCTTACAGTTGTCAGGAATTACGACTCGTAGCTATCCACAAAAATGCTTTTACATTATCTCCTGGTAATACAGAGCAGCTTATAATATATGACTGCTATAATAACAGGTTTGATTTATTTAGTTCTCTTCTACTGTTTACAATTGGGAAAATAAAATGAAATAAAATAAAATGAAATTAAAAAAAACAGAATACAAATGTATCAATTTGTAGCACTTTTTGGGGGGGTTGCAAAATGAATCAATGTCATTGATGCAAGCTGTTTGCTTCTCTAGATACCCTATTATTTGAGTGTATGTTGAAATTCTAGTTTTTCTCTAGGTATAAGGACACCCATGGAAACACCTCCTTTCCAGACTACTCTGCACTATTTCCATCCAATCTGACATTCTAAATGCTTGAACATAAAAAGCAATTGCATGATACTTCTAGTGCTTTTGTTACCCCACAGAGCTACTATAATTCATGGTTAAAAGTCAACCCATGAAAAACTATTTAAAATGACTAAAAATATAACTCACTCAAATTGTCATAATCCTTCCCTGCAGGTTATTTCAGTGTAAAATTTCTGTAACATATGGATGCTCATCTGCTCTTCATGTGTTTCCGTGATTTTCCACATACAGGCTGAGTTTCAAGCATTCCATTGATTTTTTTTATTTAAGGATATTTCTAATAAAAGCCAAGCAAACTTACCTAATCTTTTTTCAAAATAATTGTGCATATTCCACAGCAATTAATACACAAAGAATGAATTATTTGTTAAAACATTCAGTGAGTTACTTAATGCAGTACTTTAAGTTACTCAGAAAACAAAATATGTGAAAAATGAAATCAAAGGTAAAAATGCAAATGAAACACTTAAAAAAAGAGTTTACAAACAAAACAAATTGTTTATCTCATTCTTTTCTTGCCTTCATTGTCACATTTGCATGCAGATCTCCAGAGTTTTGTCTTTCTGCCTCCAACTTGTTTTTCTAGATCTGTGGGTGCATTTTCTTTCATTAACAACTCTCCTGCTTTGCAGCTTCAGTTTGGTCAAAGGCTGCATCCAGGCAGCCTTCATGGACATTTTTTTTTTTCATTCTACTGCTCAGAGATCTGCAGTTATCAACACGGTGTTTGAATATCTAAGATGCCTATATTTTGTGGATGTCTTTGGGGGTGAGAGTGAAAGATCACAGCTCCTTTGCCAGGCACCATCACTTCAGAGTCTTTCTTTCTCTTTCTCCTTCAAAGCACATGTCACAAGGGGAAAAAAAGATTAAAGTCTCTGAAGCTTTTCTTTACACATGTAAAAAAGAAGCTGCTTATCTTCAGTTCGTTGTTTGTTGGTTTTGGGGTTTTTTTTTCCCCTTTTGTTTCCTTAATTATTATCTTCCTGTGGGAAGCCAAAGTAATTTTCTTTAAAATAAATAGAGTACAACATGAGACTTTTTTTTTTTCCCTTCTTTTTTTTTTCCTCTTTAAGAGGCTATTTAATCAGATCTGTGGAAGTGAAGCGGGAGTATTCTAGTCTCTAACCTTGCAATTATTCCAAGTTTTTTTGAGCCTACACTCAGTTATGCTCTGTATTCCTCAGTGCCCTTTACAATGAGACTATTACAGTGAAGACCTTGACGGAATTGTGGCTACTCCTAATGTTTATTCATAAGCTTTTGCTTTTGAAATTAATTCATAAGGTCAGTCAGGGAACTATTCTATGTATGATTATGTTTCCATAGACTTTTTAATAACAATCTGCCACCATACAACTGAACACATCTTGGGGCAGGCCAAGGGGGACCTGCAGAAATGGGCTGTCAGAAACCCCATGAAAGTCAGCGAGTGCAAATGCCAAGTGCTGCCCTTTGGAGGGCAGGGTCTCTGCAGTGGGCCAGGCTGAGGAAAGAGGGGTTGGGCAGCAGCCCTGCAGGAAAAACCTTGATGTGGTACTGGGCAGCTAGCTGAATGTGAACCCAGCTGCCTCCTGCATGACCAGGGACATGGACCATAGACTGAGGAGTCATTGAGGTTCCCCAAGAAGCTGTGCCATCTCTGTCCTTGGAGAAATACAAACCCTGGAGCAAGCCATGAGCAGCCTGGTCTGACCTCAGAACTGGCCTTGCATAAGGTAGGGGGTTGGACTAGACACGTCTTGAGGCCCCTTCCTGCCTGAATTAACCTGTTACTATGTGCTTCCACTTCTGATACAAATCACACAACAGATATAACCATGCAGAAGGCTGCATCTTCAAGGAGTAAAAACAGTGGCAGAATTGCACAGCACTGGAAATGTTATTCAAGGCATTAATTTCAGCTCTAAGCATGAGACCAGGAACTGTACATGTGAAGAAGCAGAAATGCTTTATGGTATAATAGCAAGTTTCTGAAAAACTGGGAAATCCAATCAGTATTGAGATTCAACCCCCAAATCTGTATGTCAAGAGATCATGAGGTATGCTCTGCTTAATTACACTGTATGTCTAGAGCATATCATGTCATCTCCCTTACATGAAAATATTCATAAATATTTCATTGTAGCAAACAACAAATGATGCCTTAGTGACTACCACAGCACGCCATAACTGCAGACTGAGCATGCATGATGAATAAGCCAGTATGCCTGATTCCAGCTGGATGATGGTGACAATGCCACCTCTGGAAAGCAAATCCTCATGCTTCTTGTTTTGATGTCTTTGGCTGTTTATTTTGGAAAGTGTAGGGAAAGAGAGAAGCAACTGTTAAGCTGGAGATTTTCCACTTGCAGTGAGTACGCTGGGAAATCTGGATACATGATAATTTATGTCAAAATTGTGAGAATTTCTATGCACTTAATTGCTCCATAGCTCTTTTGTTTTCTTTTTTGCTGTTGTTGTGTCATGCATGCTATTTTCCTTCTGCAGGTATATAACTTCTGTTTGGTTATGCTGAGAGGAGTGTGTAGAGCGGAGAATGAAGGGTGTTGCTAAAGGTTGAACTTGATTGAAAGCATGCCACATTAATGCAAAGGGATGAGGAAAAACATATTTGCATGCTAGCAGCCCTCTTTCAGACAACATGAATGAAATTCATGTAAGTATCCCTAGGAGAAACCATTGCAAAGTTTATGTTGCATTGATGCAAGTTGGATATTCTTTTTGTATTTCCTTTTCCAATTCTTTTTTTGTTGCACATTGTGTCTTTTGGGGGGTTTTAATTTTTTTTTTTTCCACGAGATACTTTCTGAGTTCTCCATTTTGGTTCATGTCAGATGCCATAAATCAATGCACAAGTGACATGAAGTCACTGTAGGTATAATAAATATATGTCTGAGGATACAAGTCTTTATATGTTTTCACCTATTAATATGTATTTGATCTGAAGCATATTAACTCATGTAAAAGTAAGCTCAAGTGTCATTACTATATTTATTTTTAATTGCATTTTTCTTCAGTGGATTTCTGAAGTATTTTAAAAGAAGGTCAGTACCATACTTTTAATTTACATATGAGAAAAACAAAACAAAACACAAACTTGGAATTAAATAATGAAATAAAACCTGAAGTCTAATATTGAAATTCAGGTTACCTACCCCATAATACTGTCTACCTGTAGAGTCCTGAATTAGTATACAAGGTCCCAAGTCACCTAGTCCTGTGTTGAAGTACTTGTAGCCATACAAGGACAGGTTTCCTACACAGCACTCCACTACAACCCAAGAAACTTCTGATTTAATGCTGTGGGAGGAAGCTGCCTTGCTGGAGTCCCTGGCACTTGCGTGGGAGATCACTGGTCTGGGTTGGACAGGTCACAGGAGGGCACCAGATCCACCATGCACACAAAATCACTGCATCAAAGCATTTTCCAACTTATTCTCCAAATGCAGCCACATGAGTCATCATCAGTTCAGAGGTGACCAAGTAAGAGGGGATTATCTTCAGTGTGGTGGTTATCACAGTCATGTGGGAAGTACGAGGGCATTTTTGGTTCTCATTAGCAGAATGGTTTCAGTGCCAGCCTAACACAAAGTGCAGAAACACTGTCTGGATCAGGTGCAGATCCTCAGCTGTGAGTGAGAATCAGGCTTTATGGGATGCCTCATGGTTCTTTTATTCCTGGCCCAACAGTGACCTGACTTTAAAACAGGAGAAAGGGGAGAATCTCTCCTCAGACTTCTGCTAGAAAAGAGTTCTTTGCTTTGCTGGCATTATTAGGTGTATATTTGAAATGGAAAAAGCTTATACAATGGTCTTCCCACTTCTTCAGAGGGCAAATACTCTTAAGCAAACTCATATGGAAATCAATTCTCACAATAATTTTTAAAACAAAAATGCTCCCCTAGGTACTCTGCTCCATTAGGTCTATCCCCAGAAGTAGACTGACCCAGATTGTCAGTGACTGTAGACATTAAAAATATCTTTTTTATTCTCTAAGCACTATACCAAAGGTATATGTACCACAGATGTCTATTCTTCTTAAGGATGTCTGTTCTCTCCATTGACTTTATTCAGAGCTTTCCTTGGGAAGACTGCATTGCAGTCTTGATGATTTTTCTCTGTATGTGGTATGTTAAGCATGTAAAAAGTAGGTGCATCTGTTATCAAAGATGGAGACAGTGTTCCAAATTCCATTTCAATGTTTTCCAGTTATACAAATCAGATGGAAATATTAATTTACTATATCTTTCAGAAAAAGTAAAATCTGAATTTATCCGTTGTACCTAGACTTTACTATCCTTTTAAAAAAGAGAACCAAAGAAGCAACACATAAACCCCAGCAAAAATGATTTCACTGTTTCAGCCTTCAACACTAATTAAAAAGATTATTTCCTTTGGTAGTACTCTGAATACTACTAAAAGTAGTTATTAGAAAGTTGAAAATCATTATTTACCTGATAAAGTCATCACACAATTCAGAATAGGATTGTCTTTCCCCTACCAAGAAAGTATGATTCTGACCACATTTTACAGCTGATAGTGTAGCAGAGATTGTCACTAGTGAATATGGAGAATAATGTTAGAAAACCATCCTTGCAGTTACTTATCAAACAAAATTTTATCACTACAAGATGAAAAATAAAGGCAGTAAGCAAACTGCTGATACTTTTTACTACTTTCATTATGGTAGATGCAGAATAGTTTCTCAGTATGTGTTATAGCTCTGCCTTGTAATAGATCATTCTATATGATATATAAAAATAGATCCTATATGCAAATGCTATGCATTACCAACCTGCACAGTAATGCAGTGATAAAAGTGGCAACAACCAAACAGGTCTTTAGGAAGAAAAAGGATATAGCCATGTTCATGCCCTTAACTCCTTTCTATGTGACAGAACTGACTGAAAATTTCACATCTGTAATTCCCTATTACCTTATTCAAAGTAAAATCCATAGTGGAGGGCATATAAGTATTGTTTTGTGTAATGTTCTTCACATAAATTAATTTTTCACAGCAAGGCACTTCACACTTTTTGCCTAACTTGTTTGGGTCATCTGTGTTCAGTGACTTTGGCTTGATGGCAAGTGACTATGATGTTTCTTTTAGTATTAGTTCTTTCAAGGAGTGTCAGACTAAGATGTCAAAAAATGAATGAGGATAAGGTAGTGAGATGCATGAAAAACGTAACTATGTGCAGCTCACATTTCAGCTCATATTTAGCTCATGTTTTAGCAGTCTACTCTATGGAAACACACTTTTTGAGTGAAATATACAGTTTAGAAGCTAACTGTAGGGTGCTGTTTGAGATTCAGAATAAAATGAATAATCATCTGAATCTTTCTTTGAGGAAGATGACTGATATGTTACTACTATTGTAGCCAGAAGAAGCTAAAGGCAGATGTAGATAAAATATTTTTGAGGACAGAGCTCCTAGCAACTCTGCTAAATTACAAGTAATATTTTTCATGATGTTCTCAGACTCTAAATAGTGTAATAAATAATTCAGTTGAAATATTTGTTTTTGGTCTTTAGCTTTTTATGTAGTACTTGGTTCATATAAGAAGTAAATTTCATATAAATAAACATCTAACATTTTTCTTAACAGATGGAAAAAATAAATGAACATGCTTTCATTTAAAAAGAAGAATTTCCATAGCAGTATTAATAGCAAAATCATGGACTTTGTTATAAGTTTGAGATAAATGTCCTACCATTTGTCATTTTTACCTTGTCCTTGCATCAGAGAACCACAAAGAAATTCCTATTTCCCTAAAAGATGTATAAATCAAAATAATATTTAAATATTGTAACATTATTACCATGAATTAATTTTAAAGATTTCTGTGGGATGACCTGTTATGCAATATATTAAACACATATAAGAGTATCTATTTGGAAGGAAACTGAAGCAATCTGTTACTGGAAAATGCAACAATATAATCATTACAATATACATTTCAAATTGTTCCCCTCTAATCACATCAGTCAACATTTTCTGCTTTTGCTTAATGCTGGGTACTAATGATTTATCCAGTCAGCAGATTTCCAAGTTTTACTGTATGTGCCTGGTTCTATTTATAGTAAGAGTCCTCTTGGCCATGCTTAATGGCTCAGTCTAGAGGATATCACCATGTTCACTCAGGGCCCTCTCATGGGTCTCAGGATGCTCTACAGAAGTTGTAGACATGAAGTGACCTGTGGTCTGGAGGATTTAAATGTAATTGTTCTTCCCTGGCACTGTGTCAGACCAAGACACAGGAGCTCTTTTAGAAGAGCTACTGGGATATGCTCACCCCACACACTGATGGCATCTGTTGGACTTATTTTCGACTTGCTGGAAATCCTAGAGTCCTGCAGGTAGTGAAACATGTCCACCAAACCAAACAAACTTCTAGGCACATAATGATTTTCCCAAATTTTACTTTCAGAAAGTCTTTTCCAGACATAAACAATGAATTTAGACACTCTTAGGGCATTTTGATATCATAGCAGAGATCTGAGCTGCTGCTGACTGGCAGACAATCAGAAACAACACAGGCCCCTGGTGTAGCACTAAGGCAAACATGATAAATCCAGCTGACAGGCTGATGCAGTTAAGCTGCTGACAGCATCTTTACATGAATCATAGAATAAATTTGTTTGGAAGAGACCTGTAAGATCATCAAATCCAATTGCTAACCCAGCACTGCCAGGTCACCACTAAACCATGCCCTTCAGCATCACATCTATACGTCCTTTAAATACCTCCAGGGATGGTGACTCCACCACTTCCCTGGGCAGCCTGTTCCAATGCTTGACGACTGCACTATTATTGATCCAGGCCAGGATGCTGTTGATCTTTTTGGCCACCTGGGCACACTGGTGGCTTCCATTCAGCCAGCTGTCAAACACCAGCCCAATGTCCTTTTCCACCAGGCAGCTTTCAAGGCCCTCTTCCCCAAGCCTGTAGCATTGCATGGGGTTGTTGCGACCAAAATCTGGGACACAGCACTTAGCCTTCTTGAATCTCATACCACTGACCTCAACCCATCAACCCAGCCTGTCCAGATCTCTCTGCAGAGCCTCCCAGCACTCAGGAGATCAACACTCCTGCTCAGCTTCATATCATCTGCAAACTTATTAGGGGTGCACTTGATCCCCTCATCCAGATCATTGATAAAGACATTATCCAGAACAGGCCCCAGTACTGAGCCCTGGGGAACACCACTTGTAACTAGCCACCAACTGCATTTAATCCCATCCACCACCATTCTTTGGGCCTGGCCATCCAGCCTGAGCTGGTTGAAGATGTCCCTTCAATGAAGATACAATGAAGACAGATGCACATATAGAAAAAGGTAGGATTTTGTTTGTCTACTAAACCATATAGGGTTCTTAGAAGAAAACTACAGAAAACTAAATCTCTTGAATAGATAATACAGAATTGCTGCCAGCACAGCAACTAGTAATTAATGGACAGAAAAGTTTTATAACTATGTCTTCCATTTAAAACACAATAGATCAATTTTTGCACAATAATCAAACCCAGGAAATGTAGCCTTGAAACCAAAATCTCTTCAGCTGAACATTTTTCTAAACAAAAGCCACTCAAGTGAAATTAATTATTTCCACACAGCCAAGGGGAACTGGATAATGGAGCCCTTGGGATAGGTGCTGCTCCTGGAGGAAAAAATCCCCTACCCATTTGTTAATGTAGTCTGCACAGCATTTTTCACATTGGCTACTCTGAGCAGCTCTGCAACCTAATGAGGCACCCTCTGAAATGTTTAACGATGGGCAGGTCAGGAGATAAAAAGGAGACTTCATACACCTGAAATTTAAGCTTCAAGTAGTCCTTTAAATTCAGTGGATGCAAGCGGCCAACTGTTGGCAGATTCATTTATTGTGCTACATCCTTTTTTATATTCCCTGGAAAGTGGTACAAGTGATGTTCAGTTTAGTTATGTTAGCAATGCAACACGTAACTAGTTTGAAAAGCAGTACCCTATGTTATCACTGTTGAAGATAAAAGGTAACAAAGATCATTTTCAGAGCTAATCTTTGAAGATGCTTGTTGTAAAACAAAGTAAGTAATGCTTAATAGTGTAATAATACTTAAAAGTTTAGCTGTTATTATGGTAAAAGTGTAGAATTTCCATACTATTGGATCTCTCTTAAAAGAGTATTTCTGTGTTATTATATCTTTGCTCTTCAGTGTCATCAAGTCTAAGCAAGGAGGAATCAATGGATTTCGGGGGATTGGAAAAAGCTGTACGCCCATAGCTTCTCCCTTTTATTCTGAGCTCTTAAATCCTCTTCTCAAAGCCCAGCTAAGCAAACAGCATATTTTATCAGAAGGAGTATGAACTTTAATTGTACAATATTGAGAGGACAGAGAGCCCAGTCTGTGCAAGGCAATGCAGATTTGGCACTCACTGTCATGGAAGCAGGCACAACATCAGTAAGCAGCTGTGTTCCACTTCTCTTACACACACTAAAGAAGAGATGAATTTGAGAACTATAAGAACAGTAAGACAACAAGACCTTAAACACATTTTCCGTGTTCAGACAGATTCAAGGAAAGGAAGCATTTTGCTGTAAAAAAACTGGAAGGAAAATAGAGACAGAAAACAAAAAAAAGTGAAACCTTCAGAAGGAGAGAGAAACCTGTTTAATGTTTGCAAAAATGGAATTGTGAGAAAAATAATTTCTTGTTTGAAAAAGACATCTCTGATTTGGTCAGTGCTCAGCTGGGAGACTGATTCCATCATCCCAAGGTAATGATTTTAGAATGTTTTGAAAAGCTTGAGAAAATAAATATTTTGTTAATTTATTTTGTTAATTTCTGTAAGAAATTATCTTTCATGTCTGGTTTTGTTAAATTCAGTTTTTAGTAAAGAGAAGTATTTATTTAAAAGGCTGCTAATTTTGTAGTCAGACATCCTTTAAACATAAAGTAATAAATATGCTCTTTGATGTAGCTATGTTTGATCTCACAGTAAAGAGGTATTAGCTGTATTTTTCAGTTAAAACTCTGAATATGGAAAACTATCTGGACTTTTTTATTATTGTTAAATTAATGGCAATCCTTTGCACATGTTTTCAGCTTTCCAGTTACAGCTGAGCAGAATAAGGTCTTCCCTGATAGAAAAATTACAGATTGTTGAACTTTTCTTACGTGGAACTGTGAAAAAAAGAAACTTTCAATCTCTCATTTTCTTTTTTTCTTAATCAGGAATCCATTTCTTTCAAAATTTCTTTTGAAACAGCAAATCCTACTGTCAGTCTCTTTGTTTTCATGTTCTTATAGATCAGCCACTGAGACAAGGTAATAGCTATCACTTTTTCTAAATGTCTTAGAGGTCAAAATAAATTAAAAAGCAGATTAAATATGTGTTATTATTGGAACCAAACAAAACCTTTTGCAGAGCCCAATTTTCATAGAACACTAGTAGCCCTTTTGCCATTTAAAATTATTTTCATTTGGCAGAAAAAGACAATATCTATTAAAGACAAAAGGGTGTTTCTCTTTATTGCCATACAGCTGGGAAGGGGGGTGTGTGTGTCACAACCTGCATGATTCCAGTATTCTAAGGAATCTGCTATGAGCTGGGCATCTGTTGAAGTATTCCCAAACTTTGTTTGAAAACTGACTCCCAAGGAATGAACTGTTACCACTCACTAGCCTTGAAATCAACCTTAGTACAGTTAAAGCCAAGGTGAAATGCAAATAAAATTATGTATTTCCTATACCTAAAAACAGAAAAAAAATAATTTTTAAACACTCACCGACAAAAACAATTGAAGGGAAATTTAATCTTGATCTTTTAGCCTCAAATTTAAAATTAAAAGGCTCCCATCCTGAAATCAGCTAGTTTGCTGGGAATGTTTTCCTGACAATCATCCAATCGAGAATTCCTCCCCCAGGTTCGTTTATGTCTCAGGTTGCACTTATTACAAACAAACAAACAAACGCTTTCTTGGTGGAGAACGTTCATTTTTTTTTAGCTGTTTGACATACCTGAACTTTCCAGAAAGTCTGTTCTGCCTTTGATCCCAATCAGGGTGTTCCCGAATCTGGTACCAGAATCCAGCTCCTGAACACAGCTCCCGTCTGCTGCTGGGCCCAGCCTGGGACTCCCCTGGTGCCTGCTCCACAACATCAGTGGTGACCGTGATGTCATCACCATCAGGTGGCTGTGTTCCATACTGGTTTTGTATAGATTTGTACATATTCCATTTTTATTATTATTTTAATTCTCATTCAAGCTGTTCTAGTTTCCTTTTTTAATTGCTCAGTCTCTCCCTCATTCCCTTTCTCTTCCCCTTTGGGGAGGGAGGGGGTTAACAGAGAGCAGCTGTTATAGGTCTAAGGGGCCACCCTGATCCTAAACTGTGACAATAGCTATTTCTTAAATGTTTTCATAATCTATATTTATAAACATTTCATGCTGTTTCACAAACTGTTCAAAATTACAAGGCCTAATTTAAACTAAAAAAAAAAACAACCCCAGACAGGTATCTCATTCTTCATAGTCAGACCTTCATGGAAGCTGCTGTTCACAGCTGCTCCACAGGCTTTGCTTCCTTCCTGTCTCTCTGTTTCAGTTAAACACATTTGCTTGTCACTCAGCTGCTGTACTGCTCGTATAATGTGGTGCTTTTAATGGATGATGATGAAAAATTGCAAATCAGTAAACTGTAGCACTGATGCATTCTTATTAGAGAAAAAATTAAACTAATAGACAATGGAAAAAAATGCTAAAGAAGCAGCTATATCCATACTGCTAAAAAAAAGGAAGTGACATGAATCATGTTTAAGTTCATGTCCACACTGCTTATAGCTGGCACCATTTAAAGCAGACTGACCATATCCACATAACCCACCACACTGATCTTGACTCTGGGAAGCACATGTCACATGGAGACAGAGTAATTGCTTTCTGGTTTCCAGATCCAGATACACTGTGAAGGTTAAAGTGCAGCATAGAAGAGAAATGGTTTTATGACATGAACCAGTTTATTTGGGGACAAGAGGTATATCATAGTGGGATGGCTGAAAATGCAAAGGCTTCTGGATCAGAGTTGGAGGATTGCAAAAGGAGCCAAATCTAGCACAGTTTCATCCCTCGGGAGTGGCTCCCGGTCTGATCTTGAAATGCACACTTGCACAGCCAAATGGAATGCACCCAAATGGAGAGTGAGATGGCCAAGACTTTGGCAGTCTAGTCAGTAGGGGCCTGAGCCCTTGAACTCATTCCTTGGCCCAATTTTGTTTATCTGTGTAGGAAAAACCCTTGGCAGGCTGCTCATTCTGACACTTGGTTCAAAGTAGAAATTCACTTTTCCTTTAAAGACATCACTCACCAGTGAGCTACAAGTACAGTCTCCCTCCCTGTGCTGTCTCTCTCTGGACATACACATCTCCCACCATTCACTATACAGTGGCCCAGCCTCTGCCAAGCAGCAAAAAAATATTTCTTAGCATGAGGGTTTTTTTTTGTAACATTTAAAATGTAGAAACTATGGGTTATGACTGTCTCTGAGGGTGCACCAGATCTTCTGCTTCCCAGATGCACTTTATAACCCTGCAGCTATTATGAATATGTATGAAACAACACAATCCTCCATGAATGCTTACCTTTAAAGCTCAGGATAATATGTTCTGGAAGAGACATTCCTTACTTTTTATATTTCATCCTGGTTTAGGTTTCCTTGTTTACTATACAGAATAATTCTGGGGCATTCTGGGGCACAAAATTCCCTCTATTTAATGTTCAAGGAATTTGTGGTATCTGTGTTTGATCTAGAGAGTTGTCACTTTCAGAACTGTCTACAGAACTATGTTTCAGCTCTCAGCATCTTTTTCACTAGTGTGAAAGGTCGTGGATTATCTTATGAATTTGGACCTCCTGGCTGTGCTACAGTTACTGGGTAGGTTATAGGATATCAGCTACACAGCCTTTTTGCAGGATGATCACATGAAAATGAATAGGTTGAATATCTTAATCCCTGACATTTAGAAGAAAGCAATTGCTGTATGTCCTTGTTAGCTTGTGATTTTGCCTTTGCAGCCACAACAGTGCAGCAGTCTTTGCTGTATTTGTTGCAGTCAGCACATGAACTTGAGCAATGTGTGACCAAAAGAGAATGTAGGAATTTGTGTCAATATGCCCCAAATGTCAATATGTCCACTGATTCCATTGTGAAGATGAGGAGTGTCAGTTTTTATTTACATGTCCATTTACATTCATGTTTCTCTTCAGTCTGAGGGTCATGTTTCAATTCCCAACATCAGCTTCCAAACATGAGCTCCATTCCTCAGAATTTAATTGCCCATAGCCTGTTTCCTCTGTGGATTTTATTATGGTATTTAAATAGTGAGTAAAGCTATTTTACTCCAAGCACAAACACCTCTTGACTGTTTCTTTAAGAAAAGCAAGGTCAGTAAATCCTTCAGTGTGAAAACTTTTTTTTTTTTTAAGCTGGCCAATATCAGCAGGATAAAGAAAATATTTTAAAAACATGCTTAATTTTATTGCCAACAGGGTGCATAAACATGAAACCTCAGAGACCCACTACTTTCCTCCATGCACTCCTGTAATCATGGCAAGATCTGAGTTGTTAGAGCAAAACACTCACAAACCATCACCTTAACTGTTCTTGAAAATGCCTCTCAGTGTTTCCCAGGGTTTACCAGATGGTTCATAGTGATCCAAGGGTCATCCTTGCAATTCAGCTATGTGATGCTAAATGAACAACTATATGGAAAAGGTTCATGATCAGGAATAAAATGATGTTAAATTAACTGCTGCCTATGCAATTAACCTGCAGGTAGCTTATTTTATTCAAGCTGATATTTTTTTAAATATTAAATTTTTTGAGCCAGGCTCTGTCACAAGTGACCCCAAAGGCAGAGTCTCTCCTGGCAGAAGACAGCAGTATCTTTGAAGTTTGACCACATCCTGACAGCCACATCATAGATATTCTCATGAACAAAGAAGCTGTGTTTTGCCCTTCATGAAAAACTCTTTTTCTTTTCATGAGATCAGTGAATCTCATTAATTAGTAATAATTATTAAAACTAACCTACTTCTTGTCCTGGCTGCTGCTTAAGTAATTTTTTTTACCACTAGATTGAAGTGGTACAGGCAGAAAATATGCAGATGATAATAGATGGTAAAGTAGAATATTAAAGAAACTTGGAATGTAAATGTGCTTGATAAAGTTCCTCGGTGCCTGGAGAAATCACTTCCTGATGTTAAGAATGAAAATAAAGCCATACAACTAGAGACAGTGGCAAGTTTGTCTTCATGTTAGTATGTTTATATATCTTGCATAGTTTGCAGCCCCAGACTTTCATATTCCAAAGAATGTGTGGTCTTACACTGTGACATCATCAGGTTGCACTTGTCTTTATATTTCTATTCAATGTGCATGGTTTTCATGGAAATGGTGTTTCTATTTTATTTGTAATATATTGCAATTATTACATAGATTTTTAAGCACATTTTCCTGTTTATTTGTTAAATTGTAAATAAATGTTTACTTATTGAATACCTAAACCTTAATTTCAGGCTGGTTCTTCAAAAGGGAAAAAAGTGGGGGGCAAGTTAATAACATGCTAATAAGGTGCTAATATTATGAAAATAATGCAATGAAACTACTTTACCAAGGTTTTTAGACATAGACAGTTCTGCAGCATTTAATGTTTGGATGTCTGCATTGCTGAATCCTCCCCGATCCTGAGAAAAACTAAGGAACTTCAGGTGGGGTGAAATTCAGACTCCTTGGAGCCATAAATGCAGTGCCTAAACTGCAACTCAGTAAATGTATCCTTTTTTTGGTGGGTTTTGTTGATTTTATTGATTTGATTTGATTTTGTTTGGGTTTTTTGGTTTTGTTCCACCACCCCCCCTGAAAAGCAGTTAAATATTGATCATAGTCACAAACTCATCTGTCCCATTGGTGAATAGTTATTTAATTCTGACCAACTTATATTTTATTCTTTTGTTTCCGTGTGAAAACTGATAAATTTCATCTGATAAACATCTTGGCTCCCTATAATTAATTCTACAATTAAATAAATGTACAGCTTCCTCTAATTCCTCCTTCTTTTTTATTCATCTGAGTTTGTTTTTAACAGAGAGCTGTGGTTGTGGGCAGTTCCTCTAATAATTTATCCATGTACAATTAATGATTTTTATTCTCCCCTCCCCAGTTATTTTTATCTCATAGTGTCATGATAGCTAGGAGCTCTGCCTAAACTCCTTCAGCAACCTTCCTTACTGCATCATTCTCTGTCTCTTTACTGGGGTATGGTAAATATCTCTTCAGAAAGACAAGTTCAAGGACATGGATTATGGTTTTTCTCCATGTAAAATTGCTATTTCAATAAGAACTGAATTTCAAACTCAGAAATTCAATAACTGTAATAATATGCTAAACAAATTTGTACAGAAGTTGGAAATACAAACACTTGACATTAAAGGTAGATTTTATTCTATACACAATTTATCATGTTCTTATACTTAAGAGTATACAATTCATTTAAGAAGGGAGTATTCAAGAGACAGACAACACTTGAATTATCCCACAGTTGGCAGTTCTCATTGAAAGGAAGATCAGTGAAGGCCCCAAGATGTGTTCTCTGCATAATGGGACCTCATGTCACAGACAGTTAGTCATTGTTAACTGGTCATTACTGATCACAGGAATAGTCCAAACAAGGATTTGGGATTAATTAGTATCATCTACAGTACAGTGGAAGAGATAAAAGTAGAAATCAGTATCTGGACAACAGATCTAGTGATATGCCAGTCACATTTTCTTTATAAACCACCGAGTCTATGGATGGATGAGACAATTTTCTTTGGTGTTGAAAACTGATCAGCACTAAATTGTCGTAATTGATTGGATTGATTTTAGGGAAAAGCTTACAAGCTTTGAAACTTTGTTTTTATAATTCCCCCTGTAGTCAGCATAGCCTGAGACTATTAATCTCCATAGCAAGCTGCAGTGCTACTCTCTTAGGTTTTTGAAAATGGTTTCAGTTTGGACCAAACCTGGTAGCACTGGAGTCCACAATCACTGGGTTTAGTAACAACAGGGAAAAAAAGGAATTCAGAAAGTATTTCTAGTTTACTGCCAAGCTTTCTTATTTGTAATAAGCGGATTTTTAGGGACCTAGATATAGAAACCAATACATATGTGAACATTTCCTGCTTTCCAGTGAGAATTCCAATTTGAGTAAAGATTACATTGATTATTTTCTTTAAGCTTATTATTTTTATGATACCCATTCAGATTTCTGTTTCTGCAGGCTCGAGGGAAGCAGAATCCTATCTTTTTCCAGGATTATGAGTTTCAAATTTAGAAGGCTGAATGTTTTTTTAATAATAATAGAATGCCACAAAAGAATTTAAATCAATGGGTTCTTACAGCTTTTGGGTTGACCTTTTTCTTTCATTAAAAAATTCTTTGAATACATTTCACTCTTAGTTAGCTGCCATATAAAATCCTTCTTTTTTTTTTCTTTTTTTTTAATCCATAGGAATTATTGAAGATGTATTTATTAAGGTTTCCATAGCAAGGGGCTTAGACTCATTTTGTCTAGAAAAATGTGGGGATTTGAGGTTCCTTTTTAATCTTAATCAAATTATTTTCATTATTATTATAACATTTTTATACAAAAAAAATCCTAGATATCAAGTAGGACAACACTATGTTTAGTTTGGGTTGGGGTTTTTTTGTTTGTTTGGTTGGTTTGTTTGTTTGTTTTCTTGCTACAGAAACGGTGTGATGTAAACATGCATCTTGTGGGAAGTTGCCTGAAGCCAAGCAGTGTTTTAGAATGATCAGGAGTTAATGTTCTACAAATTAAGGGATTGTGGGGAATTTCCATTCTGAACATTGTGTGCTGTGTTGTTATTTGTAAAAAATGCAGTCAAGCTGATTTGGATAACTGTGAGCCATGTGTTCTTAACAACAATCCTGGGAAAATACCAGGAAAGGCTAAAGGTTAGATTTATCCAGTAATTAAGGAGTGCTAATGGAATGTTAATGATTATGCAGCTATATATAATTGAATATGGATGTGTGTATATATATTTAATTCAAAATCAATCTGGGGAAGTTGGGTGTTTTTTCTGTGAGGTTTGAGATTTTTTTGTTGTTCTTGTGCTAACACTCACAGAAATAGGATTTGTTAAAAGAAATAACTCCTGGTATCATGGAATAGGACTTAAGTCACCTAGTTTCAAGCCAGTTAATTACCACATATATGAAAATGACTAGCAAAAGACTTTCTGACCACCCAGGGAAATAATGACTTAAAGATAGGCACACAGGCTCAGCCTTGACAACCAGCTCATTGAAGTTAGGAGTAAAGAGCAAACTTGAATTTTGTACTTATATCTGAAGTTCTGTAGTTCTTGCCATAGTCCAGTCAATGGTTTTACCATAATGCAACTGTTTCTGTAAGTCATCACACTGAGTCCCACCTGAAAATTCTGGTAACAAGAACATTGTTACACAAAATCAATGAAGCCCAAAAGAAATGCCTTAAAAGAAACAAATAAAACTCTTTTAATGACAGATCACAAGCTTTCATTCAGAAGTTACTGTGTTTTGAGAGCATCTATCGTGATTCTGCACAGATTAATGGTTATATTGCAAATCAATATCTTTATCAATACTTTAGATATAAACAATAAAATATTTGCTGGTAAATTTAATAAAAATGTTGGAGGAGAAGTATATAAAGAAGAGAGCAGATTAGCTATGCAAGCATATTTGATCATGTACTAAAGTAAAATCATCTGGACAAATTGCATTTTAACTAGAGCTTTGATGTTATTAGCAATTCCATATTTAAAAGGACTAAAAATTCAATCTTTGTAATATAGTTTCATTCTGATTCAAAGCAAGCTTCCAGATAAAGTTAATTGTAATTGCCTTCCCAGTTCCAAGAAACTACTAACTGCCTCAGAACCAGCAACCTAAACAGCAGCTGTAGATGTGCTGGAAGTGAAGCTAAGAACTGGAAATTTCAAGGCTCTTAACATCCTCGCCTTCTGAGAACTTTCAAAGAGATGTACTGGAAGCCTGAGATTCAAAATGACCTGCCAAGTTGAGGAACCAGGAAAAGTTGGTAAGAATTTCTGAAATATATCAGGGATTTTGTCAACATCATAGTCTGGCAGAAGGTTGCAATATTGATCAAATGACAAACTAATGAAAGATGCTTTTTTGAAATGTTAATGAAGATTGATGCAAGGCCAGACATAATTGAGGGATTCATCTGACAAATGTAGACATCCACAGTGTAAGTATTTGCCTGTGTGGGTAGATGTCTGGCTTCAGCTTGTGATCAGTGAAAAGATGTGATGAGATGAACCCTATGAATCACACATTTCCAGAGGGTGATACAGATGTTTAAGGCAGACACGTGTGGTGCTTCTGAACCATGGACAAAAGCTTATATCTAAAAAAGCACTGGTATATGATAAAAGTAAAATATTTAAGATTCTTAATCAATGATTGACAGAGTACAAAATATAGATGAGGTGCTTTAGCATGAAATGAGAAGTTTTGAGTGCACTAAGGGTAATTTATTGGAAGAACAAACGAGAGTAAATAACTTATTTGAATGGCATTATGGAGATCAAAATCTGGATGCTATAGTCTCTTTGGTTCTTTAGTCCTTGTCTCAAAAAGATGTTGAAAAGTAGGACTGAGTTCAGAAAAGAAATGTTTTAGTATTTTATGGTATGCACTAAGATAGATTCATGCCACTTGATGTGATACTGGACCTTAATGTGACAGTCCAGTAAATGAGGTCCAGTGAGAGTTCACTGAAAGTTTCTTTATTGACTTTAGAAGGTTCAAAATGCTTACCTCAGATATTAAAGCTTTTCTTGTAAACATCCCACTTAGGCAATAAATACCATTTGGCTATTAATACTGATTTCAGTCTACAGTTGTCTGTAGACTCAGATCATAGTTCAGATCTGGGATTTTACTAGCATTGAGGCTATCACTATGTCACCCAGCCAGCTCACCCCTACCCCATCTGGTGGATGGGAAGGAGAAAATGAATCAAAAGGCTGGAGGGTTGGGACAAAGGACAGGGAGAGCTCATTCACCAGTTATGGTCATGGGCAAAAGACAACTCAGTCTGGGGAAACAAAATCAATTTTATTTAAACAACAAACCCACCACCAATTTTCCTATTGAATCCGAACAGGACAGTGAGAAATACAACTGTATCTTAAAAATACCTTTCCCCCACCCTGCTCTTCTTTAGGGATTTAGCTTTTCTCCTTATTCTCTAACTCCCCCCCTCCAGCAGTGTAGGAGGATTGGCAATGGGGGTTGCAGTCAGTCCATCACATGCTGTTTCTGCCACTCCTTCCTCCTCAGGGGAAGAACTCCTCACAGTCCTCCATGAACTTCTCCTACCAGCATGAATCTCTTCTGCAGGCTGTCATCCTCCCAGCAATGGACTGCTTCAGCACAGGCTTCGCCCAGAATCACAGCTTTCTTTGTGAGTAGTACACTCCTCTGGTGTGGGGTTCTTCACGGGCTGAAGATGGGATTCTGCTCCACTGGTGATCTTTGCAGGCTGCAGAGACTCAGCCTGCCATCTCAGCATGGGCCAAAGGAGAGTGACTGCTTTGTCATGCTCCTTCTTCATTGACCTTGCTGTCCCTATGGTTGTCTCTGTCATGTCTCGCTCCTCTCCCAGACAATAGAACCACCAAAAAGATACCCTTGACCAATGGGCTTTTTCTCCTCCTGAATATGTTATCACGGAGGCACTGGTTGGATTGGCCTTGGCCAGAGGCTGGAACAACCTGGAGCTGAGAGCGCTGCTCAAACCTTCTTACAGAAACCACACCAGTAGACCCCCCCCCATCAAAACCCCACCAGACACACACCCGACAAGCTAGTAACAAAGAGATAAACAAAAAGACATTGGATAAAGCTGGTGAGGTTTTGCCTGTCAATTTGTTTATAACAATAAAATATTGTTAAACATTAATACTGGAATTGACTTGTAGATCAACCAAAACAGTACAATCAATGAAGTAAACAATGCAAGGTATTTTAGCAGAACAAAGAAAGCATGCTTATCTTACCTAAACTGATTTAATAAAGTTAATAAAGGGGGATATAGTTTTGGAAAAAAAAAAAAAAGTAAAATGAAATTAATCGTGGATTTATCTGTCCCAAAGCTAAATAACCACTTTTTGTTGGACAGGTGTTCCCATCTGATCTCATTGTCAGCTGATCTAAGACACAGTCTTTAGTATGAAACATTCCAACTTCCATTCTCACTTACCTTGGGATTTTGCTTCTCAGATCTTTTTGTTGGGTTTATTAAAGAGGAGGTCATTTTCTCTGAGATTTTAGTTAGATTAATGAAGATTTTAGTTAGATTCAGCAATGTAATACATAATAAATCCACCCAAAAATTTTTTTTTCACAAGCTGTATCTTCCAGTCAACACTGGAAATGTTTTCCCATTTCATTTTCAAAATCTGCCATTCTACCCTGCATCTTTCCTTCCTCACTGTTAACCTGTATGTGAAAAGAACTAGAACCTAGCAGCTAGATTATTTACTGTTATTAAAAGCATTTAGCTGGCTATTTGAAGAAACAGGATTCATGTGTTTTGCTGAGCTTCAGTTTCACAGCTTCTTTTTTTCAGTGTGAAATTTGATTATTAACAGATTAAAGTCACCCTTAAAAAGTCACTCTGGCTTTTCTTTTTTCATGGAATGATTAGGTTTGATGATAATAAAACTATACACATTTGATATTAATTATTAGATGCATCAGTTTATCCTTTTTGCAAAGAGATTTACTTGAAAATTCTAGGAGTGCAGAAAGACACTGAAGTTAATTGCATGAAAATCTCTCTACCTGAGAATTAGAGAAATATTATAATCCTTTGACTGTAATAAATTAAATGTCACCCTGAAGAAATTGTAGGGCTCCATGCTGTTAGATTAAGAATTCTGTAGTTTTACTTTATTAGTATTTAGGAAAGTTACTAATCAGAACATGATGAATTGTATCTTAAGTGTATGGGATGACACTAATTCATTATTTGATTGCTTTTGGTAGTAATCCCTCTTTTTTTATTATAAGTGGATTTCATATTTGAATAGGTGTTCCAAATGCAAAAAAAAATCATCAACAGTATTTTCTTACTCTTGTCTTCTGTCCCTTCTGCACCTTCCTTTCCTATTTACTGTCAGTAGAGATAAGCATTACAAGACATACCAATATGTGGTAAACTGATTCCTAGATTTTTTATTTGCACAGCATGAAAACACTTAAAATAATTTCAGTCCTTTTAATATGAGACTGTGGACAACTTGTGGCATTATGTCAGGCTCTGAGATAAGAAAAGGAGTTATATCTGTAGTTCTAACTAGATAAAGAACTTAAAAATCAACTTCAAATGCTGGTGAAAGCACTCAGGCCATTGACACCCTAAAAACATTTTTTGCTGTCTCAACTGATCTGTTCCAAATGAGAACTATAAATCAAGTTTATTATATTCCAAACCAAACCCCAGAATTCTGCAATGTTGGTCATCTATCACTTGAACAAAATATTTATTAGCTGCCCATTTCTGACATCTTTTGTAAGCAGTAGCTGAGTACTTTTTTATTAACCTAAACTTCAGCAATAACCTTACTACAATTACACCGTGGTGTCTTCTAATGAAACAAAGAATACATCAAATTCCTCATGGTTATCTATCACTCTTTGTAAAGCTAACAGAATCATAAATGTATAAGACCAGAACTGGGACTTGCTTTGATAAAATACCATCCTTCCTCTTTGATACTTCTCTCTGATAAATATAAATGGAAAAAAGAATGAAACAACCAAAATGCTTTAAGCAGGAATTTTTGATTCTCTTTTGTTTTGATGGGGTTTTTTCCTTCTATTTTATAAATGAAGATTGCTATTTTTTGGTGATCTTTCTTTTGGATATTTTGTTTCTTGCTACTGATTGTAAGGGGACTCTGTGGCATATATATCAACTATTTTTCCCACAGCATTTAAGAAAAAAACAAACATTCTAGAGCTCTGGTAAGAAATTGTTATAAAGCATTTGAAGAAAGGGTTTGAATAAGGCAAGACATTTGTTAAAACTTCAGGATTTGATAGATGATAAAATAAGAGCATATTCAGGCTCAGGGGTTTATTAGATCTAAACAAATGCTGGCAAAACTTCTGCAGCTGTATTAATCACCATACTTCAGCAGAAAAGACATGGAATAAGATAAAAAGGAAAAGGAGAAAAGGGCCATGTCTTTTGTAATACTGACTTTAATTAAGGGTGAAATTACTGTTGATTCACATATATAAAGTTAACATGCCAGGTGGGAACTCTGATAATATTGGTGACAACTATAGATTGATTTTATCTGCATCAAAAGAGCTTTTATTATATGATTTTAATTTTTCTTCTTTTTTTTCTGTTTTTCTTTTTGAAATACTGTTTTTCCTTTTATATTATAATTTATTATATATTTTCTGATTGTATTATGAAGGGCAGATATGAGAATGCTAGTGCTATGGTATAGATTTTCTGGTTAAATAATTTGGGTTATTTACCTCCAGTAATATGATTAATGAAATTATAAAAATGCAGGATGTAATAGTTGTAACAGTTTACTGAATTTAATTATAATTGTTTGAGTAGCTACTAAAAGGAATTTTAACTGCTTTGGACATTTTCAGAACCAAAATATTTGTTGAATTGTGGGGTTTGGAGTTTTCTTGTTCTTTAAGAAAATGTTACATATTTAAACATGCAATGATATCTTCTGTATAATTAAATTAGATTATGTTTCCTATGACACAAATAAGTTTTTACACTATATAGGTCAGTCAAAAGCAGAAACAGTTGATAGATGTTGCAGCATTTTCTACGTTTCTTTTAAATTTCAGTGCTGACATTTCCATAAATAACTAAATTTTAGAACTGCAAGATCACAGGATGGCTGAGGTTGAAGGGTAGCTAAGAGGGTGTTGAGTCCAACCCACTGCTGAGTAAGGTCAGAGAAAGCCAGTTGCCCTTGGCTGTGTACAGTCAGGTTTTGAATATCCCCCCAACTTTTCTGGACAACCCATTCCAGTGCTAGGTCAGCCTCTCAGTGTAAATGTGTTTCCTGGGAGCGTACTGTGTTTCAGTTTGTGCCCATTGCCATTGATTCTGTCACTGGGAACCACTGAGAAGAATCTGGCTCCATCTTCTATGACAACATTAACCAATATTAAGCATTATGCCAGTAATGGCTCCTAGTGACTGGCCTCAGACTGCTGCTGATTACAAACCTTCGATGTTGGAGAGCTTTTAATCCCATCACAGAAAGCTATCTCCATCACATTACCAGGGACTGAGGTGAGACCGACAGGCCTGTAGTTCCCAGAATCTTCCTTCTTTGCCTTCTTGAAGGCAGGGACAACATTTGCTTTCTTCTAGTCCTCAGTAACCTCTACCAAGCACCATTACCTTTCACAGATAATGAGTAGCCTCTCAGCGACATCAGCTCTGTCAGCACTTCTGGGCATATGCTGTCAAATCCCTAGGACTGATGTCTGTCCAATTTGTTTCCATGTGCCCTACTCAGATCCTTCTTCACTGAGGGTAAGTCTTTCTTGCATCAGAAATCTCAGACTCCTGAAAGCCGGTCTTACTGGCAAAAGATTTCTTGGGTGCATTAAGAAGAGTGTGGCTAGTAGGTCAATGCAAGTCATCCTTCCCCTGTGTCCAGTTCTGGGATCCATAGTTCACAAGGGACAGGGAACTACTGGAGAGAGTCCAATGGAGGGCAAAGAAGAGACTGAGAAACTGGAGCATCTGTCTTATGAGGAAAGGTTGAGAGAACTGGGACTATTTAACCCGGAGAAAAGAAGACAGAGAGGAGACCTTATCAATGTTTATATATGAGGGAAAACTTCTTTACTTTGAAGGTGATGAAGCACTGGAACAGGCTGCCCAGGGAGGTTGTGGCATTTCCTTCTCTGGAGATATTCAAAATCCACCTGGATGCAATCCTGTGTGATGTGTTGTAGGCAAACCTGCTTCCGTGGGGGAGTTGGACTAGATGACCTCTGGAGGTCCCTTCCAACTGCAACGATTCTGTTACTCTGTGTCTGAGTCGAGGAAGGCATTGAGTATCTTGGCCTTCTCCATGCCCTTTGTCACCAGTTCCCTAGATGACCTCAGGAGAAGACCCACATTACCCCTAATCATTCTTTTGCAGTAGAAATATCTGTAGAAATATTTACTTCCCTTCAAGATCCTCGACAGATTTAGGTGGGTTTTGGCTTTCTTCATTCCATCCCTGATCAGACAATGTTTCTGTATTCTTCCTAGGTCATCTGTTCCTGTTTTCACCTCTCATACATTTCTTCTTTATGTCTAAAATTTTTATTTAGTTATTTATTTTTGAGCTGTCTGATGAACAACTGAAATAGAATCAATGATTTATCACTAGATCGTTCTTCAATCCTCTGCCTTTCCATCTATAAATATATACTATAATCAAGAAGGTAATTAATTAATCCAATGTACCCATGAAGCTGTTCTTGTAGCTCTGTACAGACAAATCACCTATTTCCAGAAACAGCTATAAATGAGTGAACTTTTTATAGCAACTAGGTGAAATTTATAAGCATAATTAGGCATAAAAGGCATCGAGATGTGCCCCCTGTAAAGCAGTTCTTCAGCATTCTTGAAAAACTGGATGCCTGAACAGCTCAGGTCATTATGACTATATGAAAACCCCTTGAAATCCTGGGTTCTATGCAAAGAACAACATTCAAAGGGGTAACCTCTCTGAAGAGCCTAAGCATATTCATATTGTGCAATGCATACAAAAATACAAGCACAGTGAGACAATAATTAAGCTTTGAATTGCCCTTTGGAGGATCTGACCCTCTTCCTTCAGCACAATGGAATCCAAGAACAACTACAATCCCAGCACAGATGCTGAGAATGTTTCTGATGTCCACATCCACAGGGGCTTTGCAAGGCAAAGTCAACATTACTTGTAGAGTAGACATTTTTGGGCTACCCAAAGCAGCAGATCAGCCACCAATACACACCAGGTAGGTCAATGAGAGTACTGTCCTTGACT
Organism: Chloroceryle aenea; assembly: GCA_013399075.1. Classification (NCBI taxonomy): domain Eukaryota; kingdom Metazoa; phylum Chordata; class Aves; order Coraciiformes; family Cerylidae; genus Chloroceryle; species Chloroceryle aenea. The sequence goes on along the minus strand of VWZY01007479.1, from coordinate 454,661 downwards.
CTGGCTATCTGTACAGGCAAGTACCATTCAGCACAGGAAGATATAACCTTCCTCAAACAATAGAAATAATGAAGCCAGAGAACTGAAATCTCCAGATCAGCTCATTTACCATAAACAGAGTAGAATTTTTTCACACATCAATTAAGTTGTCTAGGGCTCACCTTCAGTGCAAAACAGACCTACAGAAGTGAACACATAACACACTAAATAAAGACTTGATTCTTCGATAGATAGAATGCAGTTTCAACATAATTGATTGGTCTACCTGCAAGATTAAGAAATATCATTAAAATCAGCCTGTTTGCTGTATAGGAGTTTTCTTTGCTGCATAAAATCTCACTTCTCCTCCCTTTTGCATGAAATTGTTGAAGCCCAAATATAGAACTAACTAAGCTGCGTGGCATCAGTGAAATATATCTCACAAAGGCTGCGTTAGGTGTTTGAACAAGTTGAAATTGCTTCTCTGATTAATTTAATATGCCCAGGACTTTAGAGCATGTCCTTTAAAGATCATAGACCTTTTTCTAAAATTTCAATTTATTTGTTACTATTAAGAGCTTGCCAGTCCACTTCAATAAGAAATTCATCAATTGTATCAGTAACTTTTTGTTCTGAAATACAGACCTTGACATATGGAAGCAGATAGGGTTTTGAAGATCTGCCAACCCTCCTAGCATAAGCATTTCCTTTTCTAGAAGGAAATGTACAAAATGACAGTTGTGGAGTTTTCAGGTTGCTAACAGCTTGGTAAATCTGACTGAAAGAACATCTTTAGTCTAGCAGTAGTAAATCTCAGCAGTCCAGCAGGAAGAGGCTTATCTGTGCCAGAAACAGGGAGAGTGCCTTATTTCACCTCAGGTCAAGCATTTTAAGGATATATAATCCTAAAATTTCACTCTACCTCCCATCCAAATGCATAAATGCATGCACTACATCCTGCTGTCAGCTTCAGCTCTACCATCTCTCTTGCACTGCACTGTGGGATGCAATGCTGTTTATTTCTGAAGCCAGAGGACTGTGAAAGGACACACCATGAAGGCTGTAAAAGTTCATATATTTGGGTGTCTGTGTGGAATGAAGGGACACAGAACAACAGAAATCTGCCTGCATCTGAAACAAAACACTTGGTCATTCTATTAAATTCACTGTACCCTGGAAAAGTAGTCTCATTAACCTGGTACCACAAAACAAGCAGCCCTGCAGGGAGACTATGGGGTGATTCCCCTGAGCTGCAAATTCAAGTAATGTAATATACCCTGCAATGCAACACAAGAATGTTACAATTAACTGATTTTACTCACTGAGAGAATTAAGGAAAAAAGTCAACAAAAAAATTAAGGATAATGTCACTAGTTGTCAGTACTAATCATTGTTCTCAATTGGAGACTATCTCATACAGCTGATTCATCATGTTGGGAATGTACAACAAAGGTCCACTGAAATACTTACCAGTAAAATTTCATTTGATTTCTATTTGTAAAAGTCAGTAGGGAAAAATAAACACAGAAAAACCCCATGGAAGGAGTGTCTATAAAGACTGAAATTGTAGGCATAGATGAAGTTCTTTTTCCTTCAGAAAGAAGTCATGGCTTTGTTTTATACAGTGTCAAAATATTAATTTGCTTAAGGAATAAAAAGATGCAGGATTAAATAAACTCAAGGTCATTTATTTAAAGCATTTTTAATATTTCAGCCACACATGTGGCAGGTAATAGCCTCTGTTGAATGGGACTTTTCTACAGATTTTTGCTGCCATCACTGAACTTCAAGTACTAATAACTGCCATGCTGCTTCCCTCATTTTGTGATTCCCTGCTACATCCCTGCAAATCTCTGCTCTCTTCATCAATATCCGGATTTCACTGTCACAGTTCTTTCCCCAGGAAGCCTGTTTCTACTGAAAGACTGTAAAACTATTCCCATATTACATAAAATCAGTGAGAAAAGTGTTTATATAGGATTGTAGGAATGAGTGAAAATAAGTAAGGTGGAAAATTAGTAACTTCAGCAAAATCTTTCAGATCAGTTATTAGATAACAATCTTTTGCCTATTTCTGTTGCTAGATTTAGCTATGGAAAAAAAAATAGAAAATAAAAAAGCCTACAAGGAGAAAATTGCCTTTAAATCTGATTTGCAGTAAGATTTCCTAGACTTCTTTACCAGTTACTAGAAGTGGGAGTTTAATGAGGAAAAATTTGAGAATGAGGAAAAATAATGAATTAATGTCAAATGCCTAAGCAAATGCTTGTGTTTCATCTATGATAAACACTGACAGAAACCAGGACCAAGCTGTAGGTGTCTCCAAATAAATGGATTGCCCAGACATTGATGAAAAAATGCATGAAAATAAGTGTATGGTTCTAGGTTTTGGGTTTTTTTGCAAAGCAGAAATGAAGTTTTATGTCTTCTTACACATATGTACACATGAGTTTTTCTGACATCTATATGTAGTTAAAGGAATGTGAGTTTTAATGACCAAGAAATCTATTTTGTACCAGTTGCTAATGCAGAGATGCCTTAGCCAGTTAACCAAGAGTTATTTAAATTATTTAGATGAGACAAGTGTCTCCTAGATATGATGAACTAAGTTTAAAGAGGGCCTTTGGAAAAGAGAATCACATAATAATATACAACTACTCTGCCTAATCAAAGAAAACATGCAATTTTAGCGTGGTCAATATCTTTAAATCACTTAAGCACAGGCTTGTCTTGCGAGATGTGAGAGATTCAATCACCTAATGCCAGTTGATTGGTAAAGCTTCATTAGAATAAAAGTTCTGTAAGCAAGGAAAAATACTCTTAGTGTACTACACTCAGTAAATATCATAAAAAAGGGAGGGAAAGGCACTGGGGAGACTAGAGAAGAAGGATACACTTAAACTTTCAGACTTAGACTTTCAGAGAGCATAAAAAATGTACCAAACCCACTTATTAGTCTAATATTATGATACAGGCTACAGAAAGTAAATGATGAAGTACATGTCAGCTTTTGTTATCTGAAATGATTAAAAGTATTAAATGGAATAACCACTTTTTGCATTCAGGACAATTTACTGAACAGGAAAAAAAAATAACATGGATGTAAGCTTTTGCTTATTCAGATGCTCTCAAACTTTGTTTTGGCATGTTCAGAGATAAAAAGCCAGGGTGATGTTTTGCAGTCATTCTCTCTGAAAATAGAGCATGTTTACTGTGAACAGAATGACATTGTTTGCTGACTTCTGTAATGCTGCTTTTGCTTGAGAAAGGAGCAAACATAAAAGGAAAGTGGCATTGTGTTTTGGTTCAGAGAGGTGGATTAGTGAGCTGTGTAAATACAATGCAGTGTTTGTTTAAGGGATTTCTGATTTCTAAATGCGAGGCTAAATCCTGGTACTACTGAAAGCAATGGCACAATTTTGACTTTAGTAGAACCAGTGATCATCTCAGCACATTTTAATACCTTAAAATCTCTCACTACAAGAGAAAACTTGACTGGAATGACTGTTTCCACAACTCAACTCTTCTATATCCCAAAATCATTGATGCAAAGAGTGTGTGTGAGCTCCACATGAAAACATTGTGTAGACATTTCCTCTGAAGAAAAAAAAAAAGAGTCTGAATCCACATTATTTCTTCTCAGTATTTACTGAGTATATGAGTATCATCCTATCAATACCAGATCACAGCTTTTCTGATGTATTTTCCTAAACAGAATCAGCTGGTGACATACATTGACCTTTTTAAAGATCTGGCAGCAATTACAGCTTCTGCTGAAGCACCTTTTTTTCCACTATTTATTTGCTTATTTTCTTATATAATTTTCTATTCAGTAGAGACACAGAGAGAGAAACAGAGACATGCAAAAAGAGACCATATTTTATTATTTCATAGGACCATTCTTGACCATGCTTTTTAGCTAAGAATAGCATAAAACGATTCTCTGTCCTTGGCAAATTTCATCCTGCCACGGCCTTCTTAGAACATTCTGTTTTTTCTGATACCCTTTTATTCCTGTTCAGTGTTTTTTTTTAATTATTCAGTCTCACGACGTCAGTCATGACTTTTACTTCTTGTCTAGTGACCACTGGTATGCCTTTTCAATCTTCCATGATGCACTTTCTCAAAGGGTTTTTTCAAGCCCAGATAAATGTCAGCTGCTTCTCCTTTATCTCTGTTACCTGCCAACCCTGTTCCAGCACAAGAATCCACAGTCATGCCACTCATTGTGGTTTATAACATTGACTTGCAATCCCTTACCATATGTTCTGCCTCCCCATATTGATGAGGTCCATGAATCCTGGGAGGAAACAGAAGTTAAGACAAATTATGGAGCTAGAACAACACAGCAGTCCAGATTCATTATGTTTAGGTTAATTTGAGTAACTAGTGTTTATTTATATAGATTGGTGGATATTCAGGTTTTCTGACTATTGGTGCAGTCAAGTCTTTAGCCAAAGCTATATTCTACAACTATTAGAGAATTAATTCTAGTTCTAGGGCTATGTATTGCAGTATATTTCAGTAAAGAGTTACTCAAAATCCTGACTGATCGTAGTTAGACATGATCATCCATAAAGTTACCACTCATTCCCAAAAGATAAACCATACAAATTCTCACAGATTTTAGCATTAATATGTAAAAAAACCAAATGAAGCCAACTGCATTAAAAAAAATTAATCTGTTTGTCACTTGTAATATGCTTCTAGTTCCAAAATATAGTAGTTTACATACCCAAATCTGTAATACCAAACTGAGACAAGAACAGACTACAAATCTAGCTGCTGTTCCAAACATCTATTGCCAACAGTCAGAGGCATGATCTCAGCTGTTACCCTGGCCTTTGCCAAAGGTCTCAGGCCATTCCTTACGGTTATCTTCCATATCATGTATTCCTGAATGCCATGAAAAGAAAGCATATAAAACTAAAGTATATCTCACATAGTTTAGACTTGGAAGAGAAAAAGGTGGGGATTTTTTTAGGGTAATATTGTATAAGTATTCCACAAAATGAAATCCCTATGTACATATGTATTAGGTCTGGCAGAGATTAAGTTAATTTTCCCCACAGCAGCCCTCATAGTGATTTCCTGTGTATTTGGAGCTAGAAGGGTGCTGATAACAAACCAGTGCTTTGACTACTGTTGAGCAGGGCTCACACAGCATCTAGGCTGTGTCTCCAGCATTCCTCCCACTGCCGTTATGCTAGAGGTGGTCAAGATCTTGGGAAGGGACATGGCCAGGGCTGATGACCCAAACTGACCAAAGGGACATTCCATACCATATGATTTCTGCTCAGCAATAAAAGATAAGAGAAAGGATCAGGAAGAGGGGGGCTTGTTATTTACATTTGTCTTCCAGAGCATCTACTACCTGCATTGAAGCCCTTCTTCCTGGGAAGTGTCCAGATATCATCTGCTGGTGAGAAGTAGAGAATAAAATCTCTTTGCCTGTGCCATCACAAACAACTTTTGTTTTATTAAACTGTCCTTATCTTCACCCACAAGCCTTTTGTTATATTTTGTAAAATTTTCTGTTACTCTGATNGTGATGTACTCTAGGTGGCCCTGCTCTAGCAGGGGGGGTTGGACTAGATGATCTTTCGAGGTCCCTTCCAACCCCTAGGATTCTGTGATTCTGTGATTCTGTGAATTCTCATACTCCCATGAAAACACCTCAGAATCCTTTATTGGCCAAGACTGTCTGGAGCATTAGTCAAAATGTCCCCAGCAGACATTGATATGTATAGCTTTAGGGAAAATGAGTCAGCATTCACTCATTTTCTTGTGTCACCACGTTTCACATAAGTTCAGATATGTATTTGGAAGTCTCTGGAAGCAATCCAGAATCTATGTTATGAAGGGTTAAACTGGGAAAAGAGGGAGAGTGGAAAGGAAAAGAAGTGCAGCATTATGGATACAAAAACTGTTTCACATGAAATATTGATTAAAGAAAAAACATTTTAGGCCCACCAACTATAAAAAGCAGTCAAAAGAACCAGAACAAATATTAGAGAATAAACAGTTTTGCTTCTACCCACATAATGATAAACTGGTCCCAGCCCCTCTAACTGTGACAGNCCTTATCTTCACCCACAAGCCTTTTGTTATATTTTGTAAAATTTTCTGTTACTCTGATAGAGTTGCTTTGGTGGGCACCTGGCATCCAGCTGGGTTCAACCCCCCACAATAGAATTATTCAATTTAAGTATATTAGTTACAACATCAGTTGTATGAAATTCACCCACATTGTGTAAGGAACAAATGCATGCCAAAATTACTCTAAGAAGCAGGCCCAGATCATCAATGGANAAATATTGATTAAAGAAAAAACATTTTAGGCCCACCAACTATAAAAAGCAGTCAAAAGAACCAGAACAAATATTAGAGAATAAACAGTTTTGCTTCTACCCACATAATGATAAACTGGTCCCAGCCCCTCTAACTGTGACAGGTACACATCCCATGTGGGATCCATGGAGGTACTTGGCACTTCAGAGCTACTGTGGTTCTGTGGAATGTGGTTCTGCTCCATGGGCCCTGGAAATCATATACCTCCTTGCAAGCACATCCTGGCTCAGGGGACAGCAGATTCGGAGGCTTCCATTTTACCTCATCCCTTCTTGACTCCAGGGAATAAAGAGAGAGGAGTCTGGTACTCCCTAGAGACATGGATTAGTATGTTGTCAGGACTCACAGAGGCCATAGAGTAGTAGAATTGTTTTCCCTTCATACCTTTAACAAACTGAAACAATCAACACCACTTATTTCTTTGTGCTTTCAGCATCCTGAGCAGAACTGACTCCACCTAGCTGGAATGAACATACCAGTAACAGCAACAAATGTCACAGCCTAGAGAAGATTTTAAAAGTCTTATTTAAGACCATGAATTGTCTTGCTGCAAAGATCAGATCATTCTCCTAGCTCACCCCTACTTTGTAAAGAAAGGAAAACCATGAAGGTTGGTAGTGGGACAAAAGATGAACTCAGGTAGGGAGATTTTCAGAATTTTAAAGGCTGTTTTCTTGCACAGTTTTTATAAACTGGAGCCATTTCTGTGTCTTTCAGAATCTTCCCTAGTATGTTCAGCAAGTCGAACCTTTTGACCTTATTTCTTTTGTTATATTCTGAAGGGTAAGATTAAGAAACACTTCATGAAAATGTTATGGCATAGATACAGGATCTTGTAACAACAGTTTCATTATTTATTTTATTTTCATTACTTTTGTGGTGTATTTTTGGTTTGGTTTGGTTTGGTTTTTTAGCATGGACTCCTCCACAGCAGCTGTTGTAGAAGGTTCTAACATGAAAATAGCCACAACTTATATTTTACTTTTGCACAGAAGAGGCTGTTGTTGCTGTGGAAAGGTTTAGGTGCAAAGGATTCAGTGTCACACAATTATTCACATACTGAAGGAAAATCTAAGTGACACTTTTGTTCATGAGAATAAGAAGCAGGAGTTTCTATACTCTAGCAAGCTAAAAGGCTGAAGAAAGAAATTGTAAATGTCCAAGTGTGCTGTCATATCTCTTAGCAAAAAAAAATAAACAAGGCATATTTTAAAATGTTTCCATTTCTCAAAGAGAGAAAAAAGACTGAGAATGCACTTCAAAAATAGGATAAAGATTTGGTTTGTGAAAGCATTACTATATGAAAGTATGTGCTTTTGGTGCTTCTGACAAAAAGGTCTTGCTGGATATCTTTAGTTTGACAAGAGAACTTGTGAACATTAGCATGGAGTGTAGGTTTATGTTAAAGATAAAAGATAAAAAACCTGCTCACAAAAAATTGGAAGAGCTAAAACCCTCTTCTACTATAAATAGTTTAATGCTGCAGAATTTTCTTGACATCAAAAAAAATTTGCAAAGCTTAGTGTTACAACACCATCCAGAGTTTAAATTCACACAGATGAAATCAAACAGCATTAAAAAATGGCTGAGCACAGTGATGAAGTGATGGTAAAAGCAGGCCTGCAGAAAAGCACTTTCCTAGTAATGAGGTGCAAACACACTAGGCAGAGTACTGGTGACAGTACACTCCAGGAGTACAAATAAAGTTCCTCTCTCACACTTTTTGTTACCAAATTAGTACAGCAACTATACAGTCAGGGATCCTTGTTTTCCTTTGTAAAGCATAACTTAGTACCATCACTGGTGGTAAAAAAAAATAATAACAAAATCAAGCTATGTTTTTTGTCTCTTTTTGAGACTGCTTTCTCACATTAAATAAAAAGTAACTGATAAAGTTTACACATGAGGTTAACTGTATGCCTCTGTCATACCTACATCCAGCAAGCTAGTAACAGTCAGTAGGAATTAGGGATATTATGACTTGCTGCTTGGTTACAGCTGCGTGTCAGATCAACCTTTTAACTTCCTTCCTATGGATCCTAGGGAGAGAAGGATTGGATACAGCTCCCTGCATGGAATTCTTCTATTATAAATCAGCCATGATATCTCAGCCCCTGAGTCCATCCTAACGTTCTTGTCCGCAATGTCTCTCAACTTGCAGCTTATAAAATACTTTTGTATTCCAGAGCCAAACCTAATATGTTGTTATTGTAGATTACTTCTGCTGCTCAATTCACCACTGCACTGATTTCAGTGGGGTCATGCTAGTATGGAGCTGCTGCATTCAGAATTGTTACATGAATTCTTCAATGCGCATTGCAGCAATATATACTCCTAGCACACATTATTTTCTCACATTGGACAGAGAATAGAATGCTATAATGAAGTCTAGCATTAAAGTCTTCAATCAGACCTCTTTGGATGTTGCTTCCAGCAAAATGGCAACCATATAAACATGATGAAATTGTAACATTTAGGTTACCACTAAGAAAACAAAAGGTGCCTTTGGGTTAATATCCACCCCTGCTGATTTGTTTCAGTCTTATCTGTGAGGAGCTTTGTGCGTGTCCACACATATTGTGCTGATTGCTAAATGCTTTTGCTCAGTAATCCTGGTTTTACATGATTTCCAAACCATAGGAAGAGTTGTTTACTTATTGCTTATTTAATTACTGATTACTAATTATACTTACAGCTTAGTTTAAGAGGTAGAAATATCGTATTAGCATAAACATGTTTCTTATAGTCTCAGAGATGATGTCAGAGAAGAACCAGTTACCTAAGTAACTTCAGCTGGGCAGTGGAACAATCATTTCTTTTGCTCTTAGCAGGACCTGGAGGACTGAATTTGGCTGACATGCATGGAAAGTGTAGAGTTTACCTGGAATGACAAATGGTTACTCTGGCCTGAGTTCTCAGACAGTGACACTGATTTGATCTACAAAATCACCAGTACATCTTTACAGTCCAGAGCCATTCTGCATTCACAGATGACCTCCTGTGTAATCCTGAGGGAAAGGCTGCTGCTGACACACAAGCCACATGTAGCAAATATGAAATTTTAACTGCTCAGGACTTCTGAGTTCAAAAGTTGAAGTATAATAACAGCAGGGTATAAAAAATGAAATAGCAGAGTTTCTTCATCCACAGAGTATGAATAAAACAGAAAATAGTTTTATAAAAAAAAAAAGTGGTAATAATATATCAGAGATGGAACTGAAGTCATACTGGGCAACATATAAAATTAATATGATGGAGGAGACTGTGTTACTGCCATGTGTCAGTGTTCTTTGTGTATTCTAAGCTACAAAGTGCCACACAAGAGCCACATACTGACAAATTGTTAATCCATTGTAAATCTGATGTGAGGTAAAACTGTGAACTGCACCACCTTGGGAGGATATGGTCATGGATGATCCATCTTAGACAGAATATTCCTGATTTCAATACAGAAGGTTGACATTTCCACAGAAAGTGTCATGGACAAACGTGGATCTGAAATTATAAAGTGCTCTTGGAAATTTAAGATGAAATATGCCACCATGCAAGAACTAAAGTAGGTATGACACTTCCTTATTTTTGATGCTGGACGCCATGAAGTAGTTCAGAACAGATTTTTGGGGACCTTTATCCACTCTAGATCTTTCCAAGATTATTTATATCATAGATGAAGAGATAAAGCTTATTAGAACCATTACTCTTCTGTGCCAACCTTCTATAAATATCTGGTATGCCAATATTTACCCACAAAAAAATAAAAGTTCAAGATTCATTAGTTTCATATAGTGTTGTGTCCCACTTGAGCTCTGGCATCACCAACTGAAGGAGTGAATGTGATCTATAGAGCTTCAGAACTCAGGAGTGCTGGTAAATGCAGTTTGGTGCTGGATTTTTTTTAGGCAAGGGAGTAGGCTAGTGTTCCCTGGGAAACACGGTCATGTAGAGTATCACTGAACTACAACTGCTGCAGTTGTAGCCATCTTCCTGTAGGCAAGATTACACAGGCTGTACTTGCAAAAGGCATACGAAAAAAGTTTCTACAAGTGCATCAACAAAAAGGGAGAAACGGGTAGAATCTCCTTCCCTTACTGGATGTGAGGGGGAACATTGCAACCAAGGATGAGGAAAAGGCTGAGATACTTCATGTTGCCTTTGCCTCTGCCTTTAATGCACAGACCAACTGCTCCCAGGGGTTCAGCCTCCTGAGGTTGAAGGTAAGGATGGAGAACAGTACAATCCCCCATAATCCTTTTGGCACTCGGTTTCTTTTCCTCGTGAAATTAACATGGAAGACTACTCCCTTGGGGAAAAAAAATCATAAGGTTATGCCCTCTTAGAGGCAATTGCATTCATGACAGTCACCAGACCCTCTAAAATTTCATTGATGACAATGTCTCAGCACATTTCACCCTCAACTTCTCCTTAATTTAAATCTTCTTGTTCTATTATGAAGGGCAATGATCTGTATCTAAATTTTTGTTCTGCTTAAACTTTACTTCTGTATGTATGTCTTCCTGCATATTTCATAGTAACGTCTAGAGGTCTGATAAGGAGATTTATAGTCCTGACACACATTAGTTGAGGAATAATTGCATAGGCTGGAATCCTCTTCTGGCTACACAGCTCCTTGTTTTCAGTCAAGCACTTTTTCTGGTGTGTACCTAATGCACAGCTCCATTTTGTTATCCACATTCTTCTCCAATTCTCAAGCAGAGCTTAACCACTTCAAAGTGTAAAGAGCTGGCCTCCTTAACTGCAGCTTGTTCTTCACCTTGCTACCTGGCATGCAAGATCTCCTTATCTGGTCAGTAAAAAAACTTCTTTTTATTTCACATTCCCATCAAATATACTCAAAATGTTATTTTGGTGTAGGTATCAAATACAGCTTGTGAGTCTGAATAGTAAGTATATGTTGCTGCACTACATGCAGATTAACATATCCCTACATTTCCTCACAGGTAGAAAAGGGGAGTTAAAAAAAGGAGCCATCTATACTGAACTTTGAGTTATCTTATCTATATTCTTGTTTGCAGTCAATCAGCAGCGGCTTGAACTTGTTACTGACATTGCAGCTGCCCTCACAGAAAGATCAAAGTCCATGATGGTACCCATTCCCCTCTCTCCCAAAGCAGGCAGGATGCTGATCAAAACCACCAAATACAGCTTATGCCTCCAAGCCTGTTGATCCTTTGTACCTTCCACTGATTCATAATGTCTCTAAGGAAACTCTGGATTTTGTCAAGACTGTTTATGATCTGTTTTCCTTGCTATTTTCATTCAATGACAACAGTTTGCTTGTTATTTGACAAATGATGAGTTAAAGGATAAAGTAGACTGCAGGTGAGCTGAAGTTATTATTGGAAAAGTAGGAACTTATGATTCACATTCATGCTGTGTAATTAATTTCCTAAATTATATGGTTCTTTTCCCCATCAGACGATTATTAAAACCTATATAGAACTTGTAAAAGGGCTTTGCAAAATCTTCCTTTAAGTAAGCATGTCTGTGTGAATACTTGTATGTAGTTTAGTCACACCACAAATACTGGCATCTCTTTCCTTAAACAAAAGAAATGTCCTCTTGGAGATTTTGAATTTGTATTTCTGAACACATTGTTTTCAATATTTTTCCACCTTCAGCTAGGATGGATACAGCAATTAATGACTAATACAAGATAACTGTTTCTACATTTTCCTCCCACGGAGATCTTAGACACTTATGTACAAATATGTACATAACTACAGAAGGTAATTTATTACAAAGTCTTCCTTGACATCCAGTTCCTCTTTATCTCTTTACAATCCTTCCATGTTACACCTGTTATTAGAGAAATTATAATATGGATCAAGTGAGCAGTTCAGCAGTAAACAGGAAACTATAAACATACTGCTGTAAATTGAGAATTGTCTATTGATAAAGCTTTATGCATTTGACCATATCCTAAGAGAATCACTGAAGCAAGCTGCCTCAGCTAATTCAGTGAATTAGTGATTTTTACTGGTGTGCAAAAGCCATCAAAAGATTTAAGGTTTTTTTTAATCCTTCCCCATTTCAGCACATTTAAAATGGAACACAAGGAAAATTCCTTCTCATATTTTAAATTCTGTTCCTCTCTTTTGCTGCTTATTTGCACCCACAGAGATAGAGTATATATTAATAAATATTCTATCTGGATTCCCTTTTAGGTCAAATGCATCCTGTGTACTTTCTCCAGTTCCAAAGTCTAGGCTTTCAGTCCTAGAGCTGACAGAAGTTAAAATGAAACCTAAGACTCCAATTTTCTATTAAGTATCTTTTAAGACCAGTAGAGGGAGATATGATCTTCTTAATTAAATCCTATTTTCACGGGTTCCTGAGGACTCCTGGAATACCCATTCCCCTCCCTTTCCCCTCAAGGATATATTTTAGTGGCAGTGAGCTCCAAATAAGAATCAAAAGTCCAGTACTGTTCACATGGCTCTTCTCTACTGGGCTGTGAGCTTTATGCAGGCAGAATAGGAATCTTTCCCCACAACCTAGAAGAGGACCCTGATTTGCAGTCAGCAGGTAGGGTTAAAAACTGGAAATGGTCATGGTTGCTCCTCCTCCACAGGCATTGCTTCCAGCCTCCCAACACAAGTACTGGGTATTCAGGGGCAAGAAACCTGGTCAGGGAAATTTCAGGTTAAATGAGAAAGTGTTTAGTGAATTCAGGATCCTATAGGGTTAGTGAGCTGAAGGAATGTGATCTGTGCTGGAATGTAGAGTCTGTCTGATCTTGTCTCATTAAGCAGGTGAAAAATAACCCCAAACTTATTAATATTAATTCCTACTATTGGATGATCCTTCATTTCCTCAAAAACTTCAGTCACTCAAAGGATGCTATCACCATACGTTCCCCTATGGAAAGATTACCAGATATTTTAAAAAGCTTTAAAAACACTTATCTATGGAAGAGTAACAAAACTAACTAAACATCTGACAATTAATTTACTACATGCCTATGTTACCCACAGTAGAACAGTTGTTCTGCAGGTGATGTCAAAAAGTTGTTGGCTACATAACATTTCTCCCCTTCCTTGGTACTTCAGGTGGAAAGTCTTTGCCAGCAGTGGCTATAAGGCCCACATTCATACTAATACAACAGTTTCAGCATTGCTGCTACCTGTTTTGGCAAGTCAAAACCATTCCTTACTCTGCACAGCTTTAGTTGGTTTTTACTCCTGTTGGTACTTATATCGGAAGAGGTCTTATTTAAGCTGTCTCTCAAGCAGAACTCAATGAAGAGGAATAAGAGGCTATAGTGCAGTCATAAATACTAAAATACACTTTAGCTGGAATGAGGGAGTTTAGCTGGGGTCCAAGGCAGCAAAATCTCAAAGTTAGGAGAACAGTTCATCAAGCAGCACATGTGGTCACCTAAGCAACGTGGTTGAGAGACCATACCTATAGCTATTGGCCATAATATACACTGACATCATGGAGCTGACTCAAGGTTGATCAATATTCCCATCTCCCTGGCATAATGTCTTTATGTAGCTTTTCCCTCTCCTTCTCTCTCCTTTCTTCCCTGCCCTTACTGCTGTTAGGTTTCTTTAAAGTGCTTAGGTCACTGTATTGGCTACAAGTTTTGTCACATATTCAACACTTCAGAATGCTTCTGCAGCAGCAATGAAAGTGCTAGATTGCCAAGTTCAGATGTGAAAAAGAGGAAGAGAGGAAAGATAAAGAATTGATTACAAAAAATTGATTGTACTTAACATTATACAGGTATCTAATGCTGTAACAGAGAGAGAGACAGGCTCTACAAAGGCAATAGAAAGCAAATAAACAGAGTAAGAAATAATAGAGTAGGACCAACTCTCAGATGTGATAAAGATTCCTCTCTCTTCCCTTCCTTTCATGGATACAGTGAGCCTCAAAAGTGAGAATAAAAGGCCCATTCCTGCCCACTGGTGGTGGTAATCAGATATGCCAGCTAACAGTACAAAATCAGTATTTTCTAGGTGTCTTGTTGCTGAAATGTCTCAGTGAAATGAAGTAAGAATGCTTCTATGAAACAACTTGTGCTCAGGCTAATGTCACACAATTTATGGCTATGATTTTTTAATAATGAATCTGTTGTCTTAATGTTTTTGCAGAGCCATGCATGGCAGGAATATTATCTCCAGAGACCACAAGGTCCATTACCCTAATAGGAACAAGCAGCAAGAAAATACAGACATTAAGTCTAGATCTAGCTTCTGGAAAAAATAAAATACTACATTTGTTCATGTTTCAGCTCCTGAAACAACAATTATTGCTATGATCTTGGGATGAATGTGCAGACTTCCCTTTTACCAATACCACATAGAGGTTACAGGGATCTTGCTTCTTCATAATCATCTATATTTTTCTGCATACTTGTATACACATATCTCATAATCTGTTTATAACATATATAGTTCTGGTAAATTCCCAAAGTCATCTGGTTTAAAAGCTTTAGGAACTGTATTATCTATATACCAGAGTTACAGATTATATTCAAGTACAAATTAAATCTTTACAGAACTGTATTTATTACAGTTATATTCAGAAACAAATTTCTCTTCTTTAACCAGTCTTACCAAAAATAAATTAGGATTATGAAGAGACTACAGGTTCAACAGTCACAAATACCAAACTGTGAAACTACCTGATAAATCCACTGCATGCAGGACTTAGAGATTTTAATACAAAATTACTTTCATTGTTTCACCTGTAAGCATTATAATATGACACAGTATTAGAGGTTTTCACATTTATTTTTATTCCTTTATTTCACTTTCAGTAAGGTTCAACCTACTAGTTGATTTAGGAGCTTTTAAAAACACTGAATGATGTTTACTGCTGAAACTCTGGGTTTGCATGTTGAAACTCTAGTGCTTGAATTTTGTGCTGTGTGCCTTTTGGCTCAAAGAATTGTTTGCTGAAGAGTTGTGATATATGCAGACATAAAAGTACATATATAAGATTAAGTTATAGACAATTAGTAAATCTAAAGTAATAATTATATTAATCTTCTGTTTCAAAAAACATCTTTTTTGTTGTTAAAATAAAATGTTGTAGTTAGAAAAGAAAAATCAGTCATCCTCTTTAGTAATCACTGTATTGAATATTTGTCAAGTGTTAGTATTAGTTCTTCCTCTGAACATTTTTTATTTTCTGTTTCTAAGAAAAAATCCTTAACTGTGATTTATCATCCCTTCACATGGCGAGGTAGTTTCTGTGACACCACAGCAGAGGATCCATTTCATTTCTCACATATTTTTAAAATGTCAAGTACTGTAATCTTGAAATGTAACCTGCCCATTTAACATAATGGGTCTCTCCAATTTTTAATCAATACAAATAAATTCTCTGAAAAATCTTGTTAGGAATTATGGAGTGCAATTTCCAGGGTCTGAAATTATGGGGCACATAATCAGAGTTCTGTGCATGAAGGGCTTTAAAAATAGACCTCAGAGAGAGGAATTTCAGCACCAAGTTGTACTACTCAGAAAAGCCCCTCCCAACCAAGCAAAATTGCAATTCTTTTCTTGTAAGGCTTAACAACACTATTATGTTCCAAGAGCTGGCCATTCAAGTATAGACAGCTTAAACAGAAAGATTTAAAGTCAAGTCTATTGACTGTATAGGCCTGTAAAAGTGAAACAGCAAAGCAGAAAGCTCTGTACTTCCAGGACCAGCAACAGAGTATATCCTATTTTACTTCTGGCCTCAGTCGACTTCAGAGTATTAGTGAACAAGCAGTGTTGCCATCACATAACCCTTTGCTTTTGTTCTCTTGGGGTGAGCCAGAAAGGCCTACATAGGGGGTGGGGGGGGAAGTGCATCCATTTTAGAAAAATAAGTTACACACTTTTCAACAATCTTAGTAGAAGAAAGCAAAACAGAAATAGAATGGCCCAAGAGCATTCAAATGAAAACCAAAGCTGGGCAGAAATATTGTGCATTAGTTCAACTATCTACCCAAAGAGCTGGGGAAAGAAATTACATCACTGAGGCACCTATGATTAACCATGTTTTAGCAGTTGTGAATAAAGGGATTTAAGCAAACAGAACTTCCTGGGAAGTCACTTAAACTAAATGACTGTTCAGAGAAAACTAAATTAGCAAGCGTTTGGATTATTTTCCCCAGGATACCAATTGGGATTCCAATAGTCTTCCCAGCACTACCATCAGCCAGCTCCTTACTGACCCTTTTACTTCCCTGTAGATCACCATCGTGTTTTCATTCAGATCCTTGGCATTACATTGACTGTTCTCTGCTCACCTTCTCCAGTTATCTTTTACAGGTTTGCTCTCTCCTCATATGCTTTCTGCAACATTTCCACTTCTGGTTGCTGCTGGGGCAGCCTAGCCAAGGACACCAACAGAGCCCATCAACAGAGCATATCAAAGGTAAGCAGGAATTCTGGTTTACATCTAAAAACATAATAGTGTAATCAAAAGGTGACCTGGAGTGTCACAGAGAAGACCTGTCCACTGAACCCTACAAAACTAACCAATTACCAGTATCTTGTAAAACATATCAGCAAAGGGGTTTTATCCAGACAGTCTTCCATACAAGACTTGCCCACCCACAGTTTTCCAATAGTTTGGGCTTTTCTTTACTCAGCAAGAAGTGTGAGTAATGAGCTCCCCAGTTATAAAATGATTTAACAGTTCCCTAATTATCAGCTTTCTTCTAATCCCATATGACTAGAAAGAAAGTAGCACTGTTCCAGTACCATCTTCTCTATTAAAGATAGCATTTGTCTGTATTTGATATTAATATTCACCATATGTAATCTACCAGAGTTCTCTATGCTCAGTTCTTGCCTTCTTAAATTCTGTGCCACAGGTTGCTTTGTGTGTGTGTGATTCTGAATACAAGTATCATGCATAATTAGAACTGATAAATAAGAACTGGCAATTAGAGGAACCTTAAGAAATTTTTCACCCTATCTGCACAAAATGACTAAACTGCAAGTGACAAGCTTGTAAATGAAATATCTGAAAATATAAAAACTTTATTACAAGTGTGTCATTTGTGGATCATTTAAGTGGCATATAATTAGATATTCAGCCACTTTATTATGGTTCATTTGTTCCTGGCTCATAAATACTTTTTATCAGGAAAAGCTCCTTGACTGTGACATTTACTGTACAGTGGACATGAAAGGAAGTATTGAAACTTTTTGCCACTAAAGACATGTAAAACTACTTAAGATGAAATAAACAAAATTCCTTAGAAGATGCTTGTAGGAGTTACATCTGAAAGTGGTATAAACAATTTCTGTCATTGGAAAGGACGTCTTCATTTCATTCTTTTTGTTTTAGTCTGTTACACAAATCATTTAACTCTTCCACAGAACTGAGACCTAGGCTTAGTCAGTGCACTAATGACTAATTGAGTTGGGTTTGTGTGGCAAGGTTTTGGAAGGGGGAGGCTACAGGGATGGTCCCCAGGAGAAGAGAGCTGCCCCCATGTTGGACACAATCAGTTCCAGTCAGCTCCAGCCAGCCAAGGTTAACCCCTTGCATCAGTGTAAAGTTCAGGCATATTGATCTCTAGCTCAAGACTTGGGGATGAACTCACTGACCTCTTCTCATCTTTTTTTGGTTCAGTATAGTTCTATACACAGAATGAAACTGGCACTGATTAAGATAAGCAGGGTTGCTCTTTACATCAGTAAGCATCAGAAACTCAGGCAGAATTGTAGGTACAGATAATATATATGATGTGACACAGGCACTCCTGTGGCACATCTCCCTGCCACCTCCCTTGTGCCTCCAGGTGTAGAAGCAGCTCTTGGTCATTCAGGCATGAGAAGAAGGAAAAGGCAGAAGGACAACTGAAAAAGCCATGAGGGTCAAGTTCAACAGCAGCCTTGCTAAATGAGCCTTGTTGATCTTCCCTCCATATTTGTTTGTGATAATCAAATGCAGAAACCCTGCTGAAATCACAGTAGGTTCACTGTACTGTGCAGATACACTGAACTAGATCCACAAGATAATGAAAGTGTTGTTAAAGACACTTGTACAAAACAGCATAACATCACAGAAAATGCCATCTCAGGTTATATCAGAAGTGCCTCTCTCTGGCCCAAACTTTTCTTGAGCAAATGAGGTGCCCTTTAACACTTCAGTATGAGATACCATGCCCAGTTTTTTGTTTCTATGTAACCAGTGCAACTGACTTTCCCTGAATGGTGAATAAACTTAATTTGCATTTAAAATCCTTCTCAAAGCATCTATGGTTTTAAACATATACCAATTACTTGCACAAAAAAAAAAGTTATAGATTTCCCAGTCTCATTTCATTGGAAAAGGTTTAGCAAATTCTGGTTCTCTTATCACCCTTTGCAGTCAGTCCTCTTGCAGCTCAGGGATCACACTACGATCCTGCCAAGCTCTGCCTCCTGCACAGGCCACTGATACTGTTCTGCACAATTGTACATCACAGCAGTCCTTAGTGTGCTGCAAGTTAAACTAGTTTTAAGAATTGCAAAGAGAGATTCCACACTGAATAAAAGATAATGTGGTGCATGGTCACCATAGTTTACTTCAGCCTGTTCCAAGTCCTCTGTGGTTATGGATGTATAGTGAACCATACTTAAGTCATCATTCTCTTACAGAAAGTCTGTAACATATAGCACTCACTCCATATGAGTGTCTTCATATTTCATACCAGTCCCAGTGAACCTTAATAGCTATAATTTCACCATTTTGTAGAGGAAACAGATACAAAGCACTAAGTAGTGACTTCATAGATGTTAAGTTGTCAATAGCAGCTGCAATGCTGTCAATCTGCACAGTTAAATTGTGAACCCTTTCCTCACAGGCTTGCCATACCTGTGATTAGGTGACAGAGTATCTCAGAGGTATGAAATGAAAGCAAAGCACACTGCAGTACAAGATGTATGGGACATAGAAAATAATGAAGAGTTCTGCTAGCTACTGACAGAATTAAATGCATTCAGAAACATCATGTTCCTTTTCATCTTTTTAAAGATAATAGTTTCTGTGCTAATGGTCATGTAAGTCATGCTATGAACTCAAGGATATGATGGGGGGAAAAAAGTAACATGTACTCTGAATCCAGCCAGTGAAGAAATAAGAAATTTAAGCTATCAAAATTCATAAGATGTCTGTTATTAGAACTTCAGTCTTGCTGGGGCTGTTCTACCATAAATTACATATATCAAAAAAGCAAATCCCACCAATTAATTTCACTATAGACATGTGTCTCCTCATGTCTACATTTTCCTTGGACTCTTTAAACATTACATACATCTTTTTTGCAAATCGTGTGATTTGCAGCAGCCAAATAGCTGCAATTTTTAAACTATATTGAAGCATTTTCTTCTATGGTTCTATGGCGTTTTGCTTCCCTACACACTTTGTATAACTGCAATGTTTTATTGCTATTTACAATTTATTACAAATTTGTAATGATTGCTATATCAGAGTATACATTTGGTTCCTTTTATGTGTCCAGGATGAAAAGTCAAACTGGATTGAAATCTGATCCCAGATTCTTTGTTACCTCCAATCTGAATTACTCTTTTGTGGTTCTTTTATATTATCAGCTACTGTTTAGTGTCACTGATAACTTTACATAATGTTCAAAGATATTAAGTATGGTATAATAACAGTACCACCTAAGTCTTAGAGTAATGAAAATATATGAAGGGTTTTTTTTATTTAGGTGCATAATATTTTTTTTCCTAAAGTGAGGAGCAGAGAGTTCAGAACTAGGATTAATGTGATTCATTCACAGCCCAGAATTCCTTCACTGGGACTTGAATTATTCCTTTTAGAAATGGAAAACAGGTTACTTTTTCCTTTACTGTTAGTACCACACTGGTGATTTGCTGTATGCTAATACATAAGAACTCAGAGAAATCCCTTTACAAGCATGAGATTTGGAATCAGTTCACTCCACGGCTTTGTGAGCTTTGAACTGATTTCTTCTATCTCCCAGAAGAGATTCTATTCAATAAGCTGTGGGTACCTATGCCCCTCTTGATCTGCAAGGAAAGAGAGGAAAAGCTAAGGTCAATGATTACAGTGAATCCTACATTCTGCTTCTGGTACCCTTTGGGCATTTTACTCAGATAATTTCTTGGACAATACCGAAGAAAGACTTGGTCATACAGAAGAGTAGAAAAAGTATTTGAAAAAACAAAAACCAGCCCCAAAAAGCAGAAGAAAAAGTCTACAGGAAGCCTGGCAGTTACAATGGCTGTCCTAGCCAGACCCAGCTTGTGAGACTGCCTACTTCTGAGAGCTAAAGCTCAGTCCTCTTCTGTCCTCCAGCTGGGAGTCCAGACAATGAGGACTGTAGCCACTGTGTTCTGCTAAACCCTCTTCTACAAGCTGGTGTGATGAATGCTTATCGAGAGGAGAGGGGAAATCAAAGGTGCTACAGTCCTTACAAATAGAGATAGCTCTGGGCTTGTGCCTATATGATACACAGGCACCTAGGAGCTGATCCTGCAGACTTTGCATCTACAGACAGATGAGAATTTATATAAGGGATTGGTAGGAAGAAGGCCCACAGCTTAAGATGTGAAAGCAAATCTGTTTCTGCTGAGATACCCAGAAATTGTTCATGGATCTAAATGGTACTTGTTCAGGAACCCCTGGATCCAAAACAGTCATGGTAAATATCATCTTAGAAAAAAAAAAGTTTGTTTTATTCTTGTATTTTTTTTGTTTTCTTCATAATAAAATCCATTTTTTCACTGAACTGACAGAAACAAGAACATTTGTTTTTCCCATAATTAGAGACTAGCACAAAGATACATTTTCTTCTGTCCTCTGGAGCCTGGTTATCTATTTCCTCTAGGATTCTTTCTCCTCTGGTGTTAAACTTGCTGTACACTTTCCCATAAGATGCAACATTGAAAAAATTCACGAAGATTTCTATAAATCATTCGTGACTTATTTCCTACTACTTCCTTTCTTACAGTGCAAGCACTTTCTTGTGAAGATGTTGTGGAGATTTATCCTTGGTTTAACTTTTCTTTGTTTCATTTTCTAAATTCAAGGTTTGCAAGTAGTATGTGCTTAGCTTGGACATAAATATTTAAGACTAAAGTGAAAATGTTCTATGGTAACTATGATCTGAAACAATACCAAAACCCAAATATAATTATTCGTGATCAATAAGAATATTATGAGGGTATGTGTTTAAAGAACTAATAACTGTCTTCTAAATATACTGAAGCCTGATGATTGGTTTGTTTGTTTTTTTTTTTTTAAATCTCCTGTCCACTATTTAGGGGGGGGAAAGAAAGTTATATATAAAATATCTTTCTGTTTTTTTAATAAATATGTAGTTTTGCTAAAAAAGAAATAGAAAAACGATTGGTTTTACTACTTAACCATATACAATTGCATTTCCAAATCAATTAAGATATCTTAAGTGTGATTCAGTAAGTAACTACTTCTGTCATTTAAACATTCCTCTACCACCACAACTATGTCTATGTGATTCATTTGTTATAAAAGACGCTGTTATTATTCTAGACTCTTTAACCATTTAAGTTTCCTGCTTTTTTAAGTCATTTACCTGGCAACAAAGTGCTCTCTGAATGCCAAGGCTCCTCCTCAGCTGGAAGTCTGAGCACTAGGGTAAAACACCTTCAAAACAACATTGGGGGAAAAAATACCAGAGGAAAATTTTGTTAATGATTACAAAACATAGCAGAGTATTGTAAGCCTTTCAGGGATGTGTACATTTCTATAGGAAATTTGGAATTTAAACAAACAAAAAAAGCTTTTCACATAAAGACAGCTGAAAGGAAGACTGAGCATGTAGTTTTGATGGCCATATGATGTTAATGACCCATACTTTACCCTAAAAGTGATTGCTAAGGAAAGCATGACATAGTACATTCATTTTAAGCACAAGAAGATTTTAGAAACCATTTTACAATCTCAGATATGGAACGTTATTAAATACTACACTATTCCAGCAGAATAATCACTAATAGCATTAAGGTTTCATCTGAAGATACAGATTGTACAGTCCAAGTGAATTTATGCTGAATGGCTTTATGTTTTTAGGGAGGTGTCAAGAAAATGAGTTTGATACACAGGTTCTGGTGATAATGGAAATATTTCACTGCTAACTTTTGTGTGTGAAACTTTTCCCTGTAAATAATTTTTTTGACAGCAAAAGTCATGCTCTCGAATTTGTTCTTTATACATATGCTAACTTAAATTTTCATAAAAAGCTCCTTTACATAAAAAGTATGAAAAGATAGATACTTCAGTACCCAAAGCCTTTCACCTAACCAGAATGGGGAAGTAAAAAATGGAAAATAGAGTTTATACAGAGTTTGTACTCTTATTTTTTAATACAAAAAGCATTAACAGATGCAGTTATTACATCTCATGATTTTGCAAACTTCATAGTATCTATTTGTGAAGCTAAAGACAGAGTGAGAAACTTCAAAAACCCGGTTAATTAATGTGCTGTTGCAAACTCTACTTTGTGTTGAAATGAAGTACCAGTGTTTCAAATTTAACTGGAATACTCTTCCAGTTGTCGAATTCCGCAGATTTTTTTTCCCCTAGTCAGAATGCCATTGGCATTCACTAAGCAGGGAACAGAAAATCACATTTTTTGTTCAAGATCATTGTCTGACTGTTTAAAAGGAGAGCAATGACCTTGAGACAGAAGCCTGTGTGCAAGAACCTCGTATCATTCAGAGCTCAGAAATGATCTTGTCTCCCTGCAGTAATTTTTAAACAACTGTGCTAAAGCTTAAATGCTTATACCCTCCAGCCAGCCTTGGGCAGAAACCTACCATGAAGGTTGTACAGGAAACAAGACAAAGAAACCTGAACTCTAGAGTACATACATGTGTTTATTATAATTTTTCTTTGACTATTTTGTAAGAACTCCACTGGGGTGGCAACATTTTCATTTTGTCTGTAGTAAAGAAACAAGGAAGAGAGTAAAATATTGGCCTAATCACTTTCTCTGTGCAAACTATCATATTTTAACACATATCTTAGATGATCATGTTTAGGCAAATGATATGTGTGGTTTCTTTCAGATATGCTGAATTAGTTTGGACAGAGATGAAACTACTTCAGAATTGGTTTTTTTTTGTTGTTATTAATGTATATGTAGGTCTAGTCCTAATGCCACAGATATCAACAAGAATAATTAATTTATTTTGCCCTTTTCTGCCCATGAGGTACCTGGCCTGTGAAGGAAAATTCTGCAGAGACTGTTTTGAAGCAAGAGAGTGCTGAGGAAGTGGGATTGCACATCACATCAGGGAGTGCAGCTCTGAGAGGACTCGCTTGATTTTGTTGAAGCAGAGGACATGGCCATCTGCAAAGTTTAATTTTCCTCTCATTTATACTTTTATAAATCCAAGGAATGAAGAGAAAATGGAATACAAATAGAATTATATTATATGGGAACCTTTCTACAATTACTATATGTATCACGAAAGACCATATGTGGACATACTCATTCTGAACATAGTCAGTTAAAAGAAGTTCCAAAATCTGAACCAATTTGATAAAAATAAACAAAACCCCAAACCAAACAACTTCAGTAGAAGCTAAATAAAGACCATTTTCTTTTCTACCTCAGCGAGATTTTTATTTTAAATCTCCACCAAGGATTTACAGGATTAAGTCCATGTATTAAAGGCTAACCTATTAAAGAGTAATTATTGATCTTGGAGCTGATTTGCTCTTACAGGAGCTGGTCACCAAAGCAAACACTAAGTTAATCTGAAGATAGAAAGAGAGTCAGATATTGCACTCATTATATTTCACTTGAATATTGATGTCTTAGTAACAATGCCCCTGGTTTTAACCCCAAACACTGCAGATGATTTATATGCTGCACATGCCATTTTGCAATCAGTTTTCTTCCACTGACTTTAATTTGAAGTCTGAAGTTTATTCTGTTACTGGGGTTTCTGTGAAGAAGTTACAATTTTGCCAAATTCCAAAGTTACACTTCACAAAGAAAAGAAAATTAGACTTGTCCTTTGTTACAGCTGCAAAGCAGTAACACAAAGAAAAGAAACTACTACAAAGTTTTGTTATGCTCTTCCCTGTAGTAGCCTATAGTTTTCTTTTTTTCAAAGCAATTTCTGTATGATGGAGTTCAAACCTAAGTTCAGCTTCAAGCTGTGTATGCTAGTGCAATTCCAATACTGCTGGCACTTCTGGAAAGAGCCCAGGTGAGTTTAAGCCTAGTACACTGTTAAAAAAGTAATTTGCCTTGCACACTGTATGAGATCTGGTATTGCTGGCTTCCAAAAAAAAAATATATGTATATGCAAGAGATCTTATTTATCTTTACAATTTTTATTATACAGAGATACAGAAGTAAAAAATCTTCACTAAGACAATAACCTCCTGATGCACAGGTAAAAGAATATCATAGTTGTAGACATGTAAATTGCTCCCTTTCCACAGTAAGATTTGAAGTTCTTCTACATTTAAATATATTTAAATATAGAAAACTGTGTAACATAGTGTTTAAGAGGAGAAAGTGTTCTAATCTAACACTTGGGATCCTGTAGTTTAATGAGGTAGTCAGATTATCATCTGGTGATGGTACAGCATCCTTAAATGTCCTTAGTAATCTATGTCTGGTTTGTAATCACAACGTGAATATTTCATTGCATTTCAATCCCAAAGCCTTTGTGCATATTAGGAAAAAAAAAGACTCTAAAGGAAAGTTCTTGATAGGAGAAGGGGTAAATTGAACAGATTTTCTTTGTTCTTCAGTGCATATCAATAGCTGAATATATATACATCTATATCTCTCTCAGTGTCAGAGCAATACTCTACCAACCCAAAGTGAGTAAACTATGAAGATTGTTCACTTTCTTTCCACTTCTGTGAGTGGAGGCAATCTCTCAGTTGGTTTAGTTTATGAAAGCTGATAAAGGCTCCTTAGGAAGAGGAATTTTGAATAGGCTGCAGACTATAGGAAAGAAGACAATGAATTTAAAGGATTTGGGGTCTTTTAACATTGGGTTACAAAAATAACCTACTTGTTGTTCCTAGAACTCAAAATAAATGCACTAGAAAAACAAACAAACCAAACCTGAGGTGGAGGCAAGAAGCTGGGAAGAGGGATTGTGCAGACTGGTGGATGTAGCTTTGAATTACTTGTCAGCATTCCATGAACGGATGAGAACTAGCAGAGGAAGAGTTTCTGGAGCAACAAGAATAGAATGATAATTCCCTTTTTAATGGGGGAGTAAGGGAAAGATATGGCTGACAGGTAAATAAATAGGAGACAGAAGCCAGGGCTCAGTTCCCTAAATAGAGATAACTTGCACCAACGAGATTCACTTTGGATGTCTAAATGTCCTCTGTATGAGCCTAGCAGATCCAATGTGCATCTATGGCAACTTTCTAAACCATTTCAGAGGTCAGACTGGAAGCCCTATGTTGCCTGAAGTGACACTAGTTGTATATGTTTAGAAAAATGAATGTCACCTAGAAAGCGTTTTCTATTTCCAAGCAAGGAGTTTGGCATAAAAATAAAAAAATTAATTAATTTCCTCTCCTCGCTAGCATCCCACAAATTTCCCTGTCAAGAAACATGGAAAGATTAACTTGTATGAAACAGGAAAATAATTAGAGTATTTTTTATTTTGTGTTTCAGGATCATTTCCCTGGCTCTAAAACTTATGTTTTTCTTTATCTCTTACCAAGTGTCCTTTCTATCTGACAGTAAGCAGGATTTAAGATAACGTGATATTAGTCATACTGGGTGACACAAGCAGAGAGACGAGTCACTATAATACACTTTAAAAGGAGTTTGTGGGTAATGAATTAAAACTATCTCTTGAGAGCACAAATCTTTCTGCACGTAAAAAAGAGACAGGAAAGATGACTGTTCATCTGAAATAGAAGTTATTTATAAATATTCACATTATGAATGAGCAGACCTTGGCCTGATACATTTTCTCACTTCACATTCATGTCCTGTAGATTTATAACTTCAAAAAATATGATACAAATCAATGTATCTGTATTTGATTCTTTTAATTGTCATACACTTTAGATAATATCCCTCTTAATGCTCTGCTGTGCCCAGTGGGTTTAGGATTGAAAGTGTACATTAGGGACAAGGATGAAGAAAAGATGGAGCAGGTGAGCTCAGCTGTGATAGCCGTACACACATCAGTCAGTAGTTATCAGACATCTCAGTCTCAGCAAATGAGTGGTCTGCTGTGATTGCTCACATTTCTGGTGCTCTTTTTATTCCTTTCGCTTAAGAAATGTAATCAAGAATGTTCTGTTACTATTTAAAGAGGCTGTCTGTCCAGAAGGATCAATGCCAGTTTTTTTTCATCACTGTGGAGAAAGAGGCATCTATATATGAGAAGTAGATTGCAAGAAGTTAAAAGCATTTTTGCACCCTGCAGTTGGCTTTGTAAGGTGTTACACTGCCCTCTCTACGTGGCAGTTTACTTTAAAGGACAACCTCTGAGTACGGTCAGAACAATTTGGGCAGTTTTGACTGAGTGACCAAAGAAGAGTGCATGTTGCACGTGGCTGTCAGTGGCAGTTTGGACTTCAACACCTGAGTTGCTAGGATGAAACTCGACAAAGACCTGTAGGAGATCAACAACAGCCAAGTCTAGCAGAGTGTCAACTCTTGCAAGAATGACATCAGAGAGGTTGTTTTGTGATGTTGGCCGGGCCACATCTGTTTGTCAGAGATGGCAATACAATTTTCAGCATCTAATTCTGATTTCCTTTAATAGTAAGAATGGCAACAGAAAGAATATTGCAACTTTGAACAGTACAGACATAAGCAGTCATAAATTGGCCACAGACCACAAATAGCTGAAACTTGTTTCACTTCTGCAGCCTGCCAGGCTGGCACCAGCAGTTACTGTAGCATATATCTAATAAGAACTAAAATCTTGTTATTAGCAAAGAATCTTCAATAGATCCTAACTAAACTAGGGAATCTAGGTCATCTAGCACCTCTGGGCAAAGTCAAGATAGTCAAGATCATGGCATTGTCTAGAGAAACTTCAGGGATATATGTTTTACTCTCCTGGTTCAGCACAAGACTGTGCTTCCACTGTTTATTTTCTGTTCTGGAGAGGACAAACAGACCAAGACTTGCTGTTGAATACTTCTAATTAACAACACATTTCCTTGTTTTCATATTTTCCTTATTGTATATTTATATTCTCCTTTATTTTTCTTCACTTCTTCTGCTGAGAAGTGTATAAAGATAGATTTTTTTTTTAATTTAAATTTTATTAAATACCAAATATACATATTTCAAGAATCTAGGCATTGCAATGTTTGTTTTAAATGACAACAAAAAAAAGTAAAGTATTGCTTCAATAATTTGCAATGGTAGTTGAGTATACAATTGCTAATTATTAAATAAAACCTAAAGAACTTAGATGAATTTCTAATGTAAAACTATAGCATTAATATTACTCCTTTTGATTCTCATATATTTGTGAGCATGCTCCTCTTTTGGACAGAAAGAAACCTTAAATTTGAAAACAATTGCAAGAACTTTTACAAGTATTCAGGTTTATTAAGATAGTAATAGAAACCAAAATTAGCATTATATTAACAACTAAATTACCTCAAGACCAGAAGCTAAAAAGAACCTTAAAATTCTTATCTTTGTTTTTTTTTTTTTTTTCTGCTAATAAATTGATTACATATTCATTACTATCAGAATGATATTTCTGTTTTTCTTGAAGTATCTCCTCTGCTGTTTTCACACGAGATATGTAATGACTTCTATTATTTTTTTCAGTCAAGCTGCCCATCTGAGGGCAAATATCCGGCTGAGTACCTGTTCAGTCCTGTTGCTCCCCTCTCTCTGGAAGGGAGGAAGAGCACTTTCTTTCCTGACTTTTAAAAATGAATTAATGTTTCACAGTGATGCATTTTAGCTTTTATAGCTCTGATGGAAATAGGACTCAAACTGAAAGAGATTGATCCACTGGAAAAAGATGACTCCTGTTCATAAGATTTATGACTTGCATAATTTTGTTATAATTAACTCTTTTTGCAAACTACAGATTCACCAGAAAAAAAAAACAACACAAAAGCTGACCTTGTTTCCTTCTGCCAATGACACACCATCTTCTTTCTCTTTTACTTCCTGTTTTTCCTCCATGCCCTGTAAATCCATACCTGGCAGACCTGCAAAAATCAAAAGGCAGAGCAATGCTCTGGTGATGGTCCTTTGGTGCACTAGGACCCATGTGCTACCCTTCCAGCATAATTCTTAACCACAGCTCTCCTTTGGAATAATTTTTTCAAACAATTCCATTAGAAGTAACAGTTCTGATGTATTTAGTCTATAAACCAAAGAGGCTAGAATATTTGATGGTCTTTTCTGCCTGGAGCAACATTATCCAACACTAAACAGAGTCTCCAAAGCTGAATAATTAGTCAATCATCATTTGGCAAACCCTTACTGCTGTTACCTGCAGTCATTAAGTAATTCAATAAAATAGAAAAAAAGCATTTTAATTCCTTTTTAAGTTCTACAAAAGAATTGGAAACTCTTGGTGAGATGTATACATAGAAATGGCACTTGCCTCTCTGTGAACAGTTCCTCCAGCTCACATACTTAGTGCTTATTAATACTTAGTACTTCTGTACTCCTGTATGGGTGAGGCAAAGAGAAGTGCTCTCC
The DNA here is from genome assembly GCA_013399075.1 of Chloroceryle aenea. Classification (NCBI taxonomy): domain Eukaryota; kingdom Metazoa; phylum Chordata; class Aves; order Coraciiformes; family Cerylidae; genus Chloroceryle; species Chloroceryle aenea. The sequence goes on along the minus strand of VWZY01007479.1, from coordinate 425,653 downwards.
TTTTCATTAAAGAAAAGAAGAAATATAACACTACAAAACTATCTCTGTTCAGAGATTTTTTGTGGAGAAATAATGATCAGAATAGCACTTTTAGCCTTGAGGAAGGGCAAATCATGCAGATAATCAATTGTTTCTTTCCAATGATCAATATTTTTCCTATGTCTGCACAAACAGCTAACTGTTGTTCTCCTTGCCCAACAACAACATGCAGGGACCTGGCACTGAGGGTGCTTGGCTAAAGCAGTATGAGACTGGTCTGAAGAGGAAAAAAAAAGAGTACTCTCCAAAAAGAGATTATCAAGTTGAAATCAGCTTTCAGAACACAGGAGCAACTGAACAGGGAAAGGAGCAAGGAGATAAGGATGTGGTTGGACAGCTGGATGAACACAATATCTATCTGAACACACTGAGAATAGGCAAATAGGTCTCAACCTGTTCAACATGTGCTTTTCCCTACACAAGAGCACGTTGGCACAGCTTCTTTGCATGCCACGCTAGCTGTCCAAGTATTTCAGAGGTAGGAAAGAAAGGGTAATGGCAGCTTCTGAATTCCCACTGTAGTCCAGGTCCTAGAAGAGCGGAAAGAATTTGTTTTTCTGAGATAAGACGTTCTTCCAGACACTTGTGAAGCAGCTCTGAGAAGGGGGATTGTAAAGAACTGTGATTTCTGATGCAGGATCCTCAGTTGCCATATTGGTCAGATGGTTCTACACACCTCATTTTCAGTGTACTTCCTGCTGAGATACTTAATTGCCCTCATACTGCAGAGAAAAAATAACTATTTATTTTATGCAATGTTCCCCTTTGGTAAAATACCAAATCAGTGTTTAAATATGGTAACATTCTAGCAATATCATAGGATAACTTCCTTCAGTTAACATTTAAATTTAAGGAGTACAGATAAGCATTTTCTTCTATACTGTAGCAAGAAAGGAATGTAAATCTTGATGTGATATCCCTGATAACCACATGATAACAATTGTGACAAAATAAATCTTGATAAAATGTTCCAAAATACTGAAATGAATGAAGGAGAATAGAATCAGTTTTTACATATAGTAAATTAATAGTAATGTACAGATTGTCAGATACAATGTTTATCAGCCTTTACAAAAAAAATTAACTGAGATACAAATAAACGTCCTAGCAAATTTATTTACAATTATCCAAAGAAAGTACAGCTATTCTGGAACACTTCTATAATGCTGCCTTTAGATGACTCTTAAATAATTCACAAGAATATTATTCAATACACTTTTCCAGTATAATTTTCTAGGAACATTTTGCTTTCATCAGTGCTTACTACTGTTTTTTGACTTTTCTGATATGAAAAAGCACTTCTGAATTAAAAAACAGTATTTATCACATAAAGTTTTTATTAGTTAGTTATTGGCGTAAAGGCTCGGGAGCATTACAGGGAAAACAAGGTAAAAGGCAACCTGTCTGTTACTTAAGTCATGCAGTCAACATTGCAGTCAAGGTTGTCTTCATCCCGCAATTCTTATCTTTGTCTCCTCCAGGCAGTGTGGACTCCTCCATACAGCCTTGTATGACTGCTGCACCAACAGGTAGTAAATATTTGAGATGATGTTGAGAACATAAGTGTTCCGTCACCCTCACTGTGAAAAAATTTCTCCTTATGTTTCTGTGAAACTTCCTGTGCCTCAGCTTCCACCTATTGCCCCTTGTCCTGTCATCAGGCATCACTGAGAAGAGCCTGGCTCCATCCTCCTGGCACTCACCCTTTATGTATTTTATAAACATTGATCAAATCAAAAATGTACAAAAGCTGTACAAAATGTACAACTAAAAACTGCAAAAAGAGCAAACTACTGTATTTAGGAAAGCTGTAGCAAAGAGAAAATAGATATATTGGGATGATTTTTGTGACCTGCACAAGAACAGAGTCTGGAAAATCTACTCTATTTCATAACCTCTTGATAAGGAAAGAAGATGCAAAAGGACAGAGAACTTATAACTTCATTTTTTACAATTATGGGCCAAAAATTTGTGTCATTATTCAAGTATTTTCCATTTTAAGTACAAAAATACCCTAGAGTTTAATATTAAGGACATTAATTTATTACAACTGTTCACATTTTCCCACCTTTTATCATCAGAAATTGTAATGTTGCTTCTCATATTTAAGTACCACTGAAGATGCAAGTAGGTCTAGAGCATCACTCTCCTTATAGCAGATGTTGTCTGGCTGCTGTAATCTAACCTGAGAGATGTTTCTGCAACCTGTTAAAAGCTTTGATCTTACTGTAAAATCTGAACAACAAAACCAAACCAGACTGTTACATATTTGACAGTAATATTTATCTGCATGATAATTTGCATGATATGGTTTAAAGCTTCTTTGCCAAATTAGAAAGATTTTGTACCTGTCCAAGTAAACTAGGATTTCCAAATATTAAATAAAATTAGTCTATTAAAATTATTATTTTCTTATATAAAAGAAGCACAACTAACCAAAAAAAACCCCTTAACATAAAAAAAGCCTGGGCAGTGTATTTATTTTATTTGAACCTTGTAACTCCTATCTTTTTACTGAGTAAAAACTTCAAAGGGGATTATTCACTTTAAAAGGTTCTATTTCTTGTATCTGTGTAATAGTGGAGCCCTTATCCTTTCAACACAAAGGGCTCTCTCATGCTCTGATTTTCACACTGATACATCTGGATCTGTCCTAACTGCCTACTGGTAAATTGACAGCATTTGTACCATCAACTGACATTATGACTGTGTAGAAAATAATTGCTACGTACAGATTTCACAGATGCAAGTGTGAGAATGTGAGCTAGCAGGAAAAGCAGAGGGTGTAGCAGGAAAAGATAAAACAGTCAATGTGATACTTATCTGATGATGTGCCATTTTCTGAGTTGTTTTTCCTCCTGTACAATATCTCCTGCAAACACACACGGTGTCTTTATGTTCCTTAGCCACGAGGTGTGTTGTTTTCTTTTTCACAACTGGTGAAAAAAAATTGATTGACACATCTGGTTTAAAAGGTGCTAGGTCCTAATGATATTTGCAGCTAAAACACAATTCAGTGCATTGTGGAAGATCCTTCTTTGGGAGACAGATCTCCTTCTAAGGGATGCTTCTTTCTCTTTTCTGGTTTTAAGCATAATGACCAGACCAGACACACACAGAGAAAAAGGTCATTTCCAATTACCATAAAGGAAAGACTAACAGAAAAACTACAGGAAGGATTATATTATTAATTTAATATTTTTTATTTCCCAAGCAAAATTGAGTATACAACATAATAAGGATAAATTCTTGACTTTATGGTTTCAGCTTCAAGGTCTATTATTCAAAATAGAGGGAATGGATGAAGAAGAGAAAATTACATATGTAGTTTTTCTTCTCATAGGTAAAGATTAAGGAAATCCTTTGATAACTGAGAAAAGAAAAAGATCTATTTCCTCTTAGATCTGTGCATTGTAGGTAGGAACAGATGTGGTATCTGCTAAAATGTTTCTAGGGCTTCAAGGTGTTTTCTCTGGGGTTTCTTTTCTTGTGTTTTTTTTTGGTCTGGTTTTGTTTGCTTGGTTGGTTTGGGGTTTTGTTTGGTTTGGTCTGTGTAGCTTTCAGCAGCTTGTAGCACTGGCATATTTGATAATAGCAATAGAAAGGTTAAAGGTACGGTGGAAAGTGTTGAAACACCTCAGAGTTGATGAACTTACTTCAGTTCATGATGTAAGGAGGTCTATAGGATACAGGGGTACTGATCTCGTACTAGCACATTCTTAACAGCTACTCATCCAGCACAACTCAAAAGAGCTACAGTTAAACCTCAATCCTTTGGAAAAACAAAAACAAACCAAACACAAAAATAGCCCAAAAAACCAAACCAAACCAAATCAAAACTCCACAAATAAACAAAACTAAACAAACAAACAAATAACACTAAAAAACCCACACAAAAAAACCCACACAACAAAAACATTAATTCAGAGAGAGAGAAAGAATACCAAAATTCTGAAGACTTGAACCAAACTTTCACTAGGCTAAGAATTTTTTGAGGCTGAAGACCTCAAAAAGGTCTCTACAGTTTCCTAAATACTATATATAAAGATATAAAAACTGCCTGGAATTTAAGAATTACATTCTAATACTGCTGAAAGCAGAAGAAACATTTCTTCTTACTAACTCAGGGAGAAACCTTAGGGTTTTCTCAATACTTTCTGAGAAAAAAAACATCCTTCCATACAGCACAATCTTGTTTGTAGGTGAGCTGAGGAAATTGTTCAGTATCAACCTAATAACAGAAGATAAAATATCCTGTGCCTCAGAGTAGTTAGGTGTTTCAGTTGAGATTTTGTGCATATCTAAGAAATAAAAATAACTATATTTTCCTTTGTGCCAGTTGAAAAAAAAAGAAATCTGTTTAACAAAAGGAGGAAACTAATTGGAGGAGATCTGCATTTGAATTTAAGTCATCCTGTGACTGAGAATGACTGGAACATAACAACGAAGTGATGTGTCTTCTACCCTCACTTACCTACTGAACTCAAGTGTTACAATCTTCCTGGCATCTTTTGGGAAGCAAAGTGATAAAAGCCTTTCAGTGGCTGAGATGGTATTGCCTGGGGATTCAGTTTATGAATCATGTAAACCTGATTCGAGTTTTTTAATAAAAACTTGGCAGATATTTCATTGTTCTTGTTTTTGCAACATTGTCAGATTTTTTTTGTCTAATGAAGGCTTTAGCTCTGCTGATTGTCACTGGCTGAGCATCATTTCAAACGAAAGCCTGTGAAAAGAGAATGTATTTTGCACAATTATTTACGAGATTTGTATTAATATATTAAGATGGCAAGGACTGATGTATTCAGGTAACTTTGCTGTTCTTCCACCCAGTAGAAGTAAGGAAAAGTCAAACCCAGAAAAGCATTCTGAAAAAAAAAAAATATTCCGTAGTCTTGTTTCAGACCATAACAAGCCTAACACACAATCTCTCTGCTGGAAATGTTCACTGACGCCACTCAAAAGCCCACTGTCTTCAGTCTACCCTTTCTTTTCTGTCCATGTATTTTCCCCACTCCTGGACAGGGCTTTCAGTGCTGTCTGAAAATCTCAGCTTTTGCCACCAGCCCAGAAGCAGTGGGAAGACACTGGGACAGCTGTAGTCAGAACTGGAGACTGTGAAACACAAATTTTAAACCTCTCCATCTCTTTCTCATTGGAAAAGTATTCATTTTTATTTTCTCCCTCTCCTAATTTCTCCCTATCTCTTTCTTCCTCTGCAGCAACTGGTCTTCCACATTCAAACACTTCAGCAAACACACAGACTACTGTGATACCTTTGCTATGACACAGTTGAGACAGTTGAGAACTTCTGCTTTCAGGATTACAGCACTATAGTTTCTAAACACACAAAGCAGAAAAACAGTGGTTCTATATTGCTACTAATGAGAAATGGTCTGCTGGGGGTTTGGTTTGGTTTTTTATTTGTCTCAGTAACAAACTTTTCACAATAATGATATTGAAATTTACTTACAGTTGATGTAAGATTCCTTTTATTTCATGTGCTCTTTATTTTATTTCTAATATCTTTTTTAATTATATTTGTCTTCACAGATCAGACTTGGAGACATCAGACTCATGAAGAGGTCTCCATAACAACAGAAAGTACAGGTAAGATATGAGAGCAGGAAGGAGAGAGAGGGAGAAGAGGGGAATGATTCAAGATACTTTTCTTCAGCCAGGCATGACGTGTATTTTCTCTTCAGTTTTACTGAATGTTGTAATAAACATTTGGAGGGTTTGTTCATAAAAAAAAGTTAAATTGAAATATGTGACAATTGTAGTAACAACACTTAAAGGTTTTGTTTATAAAAAGTTGACAACAGTCATGGAGCTGGGAGTTTTTGCAGCTTTTGCAGCCGCTTTTTGCAGCTCGGGTGGGGCTGGGAGCAATTTGGAGGGGGTTGTGCGGCATTGGCCAAGTGCGAAGCTTCATTAGTAGGACGGGAAAGAGGTGAAGGAGTTTTGGTAACAATGTAATGGAAAGCCTTGTAAACATCTAGAGAGCATGCGCAGGACATCGAGGTCAAGAGTTTAACACCGAGGAAGACTCCTTA
>VWZY01007479.1:377829-419273 GCA_013399075.1 Chloroceryle aenea | reverse complement strand
GCGCAGGACATCGAGTTCAAGAGTTTAACACCGAGGAAGACTCCTTACTTCCTCCTCAAGACCCCTGAAGGCCACCCCCAGAAATGACTGCGCTTGCTCAAAGGGAGGGAGACTTAATCAGCATACGAAGCGGGAGCAGGTGCTGAATATGCATAGGGTCAGTGGCCTCCCCTATAAAAGGCTGCAGGAGGCTGCCTGAGGCACGCAGGGTTGGGGAGACGAGACCCCCGTGTGTCCAGTGCTGGTTTGCTCGTTGCTCGCCTACGTAAGTAAATCAATTTGTTCTAATTGGCGATGTTCGTTTAGCGAGCTCCCCGATAACCATCTGGTGCCGTGACTCGGATGGAGAGAAACTGGTGAGAGACCCCATAGGGGGAGGCATCCCGCTGATGTCAGCGGCCCTGGCTGGGTGACCCTGCACACCCTTCCCTACCGACGAACCCGAAAGAAGCAGCAAGCAGAGGGGAGATGACCCTCCAATCTTCGTGCACGAAGCCCGAGGGAAGACGCGTGGGACGGGTAAGTGCAGGCCGGTGACCGTTCGATTGCGGTGGGTGTTCCGGAGTGCGCTGCCTGAGACGCCCACCGGGTTCGGTGACCCACCGGGCGAAGCGAGTGTGGACCCCTCAGTNGACAAAGAGCATCAGGCAGGTCCCGGCGCAGATGTAAAACGGCCTTTACAGCGCCCCGGTTGGGATAACAGAACCCCCAACATCGGGCTCATGTGGCTGACCTAAGAGCAATTATTGTACAGGGGAGAGGAGAATCTGTTCCTCGAGGACAGAATATGCATAAGGCCTTTAGTGAACATCAGAAAAAGGATGACGACCCCACGGAATGGTTAAAAGATTAAGAGAAAGTTTCCTGTTATATTCTGGAGTAGACCCTGATAGCCCTGTAGGGCAAGTCCTTTTAAAAACTCGGTTTGTGGATGCTTTTTGGGCTTGTCCTCTGAAGAACTGACGAGACGATTCTGCCTTTGAATGGGAGGATCCTGACACACATAGGAAACAACAGCTAAGATGGACAGTCCTCCCACAGGGATTTACAGAATTCCCTAACTTACTTGGACAAGCTTTGGAAAAAAATGTTACAGAATCTATCCCATTCTGCAGTAACCTGTATACTACAGAAAGGTTAATTTAGGTACGGGTTGTTGCATATATAACAGTTGCAGATATAACAGTCTTCTGGATTGTGTATTTCTGTCCATAATTTTAACATAAAATCAGAAAGATAACATGATTTTCTAATGTTTCTGGGTGGATTTAAAGAGATGCAGATATTTATTTTAGGTTTTAGTTTGCTAGGTGTGTGCCTCCCCCCAAATGAATCATTTCCAAAACACAGGGATGTTTGAAGCCTAACCACATATTCAAGGAGAATTCCCACTTGAAACAACAGCTTTAAGATTGACTGCTTCATATTAAATGTAGGTTTGGTGATATATACAATAACTATATATATGCTTAAGAGCATAGGGAGCTTTTATTTGTGCTATATTGACATTATTTAATCCTTTCTATCCATTGATTTTTTTCAGTACAAAAAAAAATACAAACCAGAACATTTCTTCCTAAGGGTAAATTGTTAAAGATTCTCTAAACCAGTATGAAACACTTTTTCATTTAAATTTGATTACAAAATAGATCTTGGGAGGGACCTGGACAGGCTGGATTGATGGGATGAGGCCAATCATATGGTCCTCCCTTTTAAATACCTATCTAACCCATGGGCCAAGAGATCTGAAGTCCTAACTTATTCAAATCCCTGCAAATTACAAGACTTTAAAATGGTGACTGACCTATTTTCCAAAGATATTTCCTATCAAGATTTCAGAGGAGATACAGATTTTACTTGAAGATCTTGTGGTGGTTTGACCTTGGCTGGATGCCAGGTGCCCACTCTGCTGCTCCATCACTTCCCCCCCTCCTCTCAGCTAGACTGGGGGAAGAAAAGAAGATTAAACTTGTGGGCTAAGACAAAAGCAGTTTAATGAAGAAGCAAAATAATGCTACACGTGGAAGCAAACCAATATTTATTCTCTACTTTCCATCAGCAGGTGATGTCTGGCCCATTTGGGGAAGCAGTGGTTGCTCTGAGGACAAGCTGATGCACCCCCCTCCACCTTTCCCAGCTTTTAGAGTACAGCTGACATCACTCCAGCTCAGTCAGAACCTATAGAGCAGTATGCCTTTGGCTTTTCTCTCCTTATTTATAATGACCTTATGTCCTAGTAGAAGCTTTAATGTTTTTCTGTACAGCTAAAGAGAATTTATGCTAAATTTTCCACCTTCAGAAACACAGTTGTATGTGTGCTTCACATCATAAATAACAAGTGAATAGTCACTGTATGAAGACATAATTTCAATTGTGATTTGAACAATTTTAATGAAAAATAAAAATAAAAAAGCAAAAGCAAGCAAATCAAAAACATGTCACTTTTCATTCATGTTTCCAAAAAGTGGGTTTAGTAAGTCCAGATTTTGTTACCAAATTAAATTAAAAGTAAGATCCCTTGTGTGACACACACCTACTTGTGGGTCAGCTTCAGAAGAAGTAGATGACATAAAAAGCAAAGAGGACATAAAAATCAGTATTTATGAGGCTCTCAGAAATTTATAAGAAAAATGGTATAAATTTTAGAGCTGCAAAATGAACCTAAAGAGAGAGGGATTAAGTTAGAATCTGCTTCCTCTGCTCAAAAAACTTTGACTCTATGCATCATTGTCCTTTGTTGCTACAAGCAGTTGTGTATAATGGCATTACATTCACACACAGCACAGCAGAGGGAATATTAGCACTGATGGGAAGGGAATAGAGAAATTTGGGGGGGGATAGAAAACAATCTTTGTTGCAGACAGATGAAAAGCATCCATGTTGCTCTTGGGAGAGAGAACAGTCATTACTGTAATCAAAGTGAGGGGGTTAAAAATTGATTTTCAAAGCTCCTTTCACGTTTATATATGAGGTGGAGTAAGTGCTCTAGGAATACTGAATACTAATATAATATTAGACTTATTTAATATTAAGATTAAATGGTGTTTGCAGTAGCTTGAGAATGATCAGTCTTCAATTATACTGTTGTAGCCATGGCACAGCACATTAGGAAACTCAGAAACAACACTAAATTTTTATAATTTTAAAGTAAAAACCAAAGCAACAACAAACAAATGTACATAAACAATACTGTCTAGTAATTTAACAATGATGCCAAAGGTACACAATTCTAGATACAGGATTTCTGCCAAGAATGTCTTGGAAGTCTTGCATAGCTTGATAGGTGTTGTTTGCCAAGCTGATGTGATTTTCTCTCACTCAACCTGTTTCATTAATCTGATGTGAGAAATATATATTTTCTGTGCAATTAACTGGAGATTATCATGGTCTAATGGAACTCGCCTGCACAAACAGGTGCTTGGCTCTTTGCATACATAAAAAGCACATCAGCACTTGGTAAATAGAATGAAGCTGTGGAGAAAATATTGTGAAAGACATTTAATTGGTGAACAAACACAAAAGGAAAAGAAAGACAGAAAATTATGGGCTGAAAATTGTAGTAATAGCCAAGAGTTTTGTCTCTGCTCAAGCAGATGCACTCACTGTATTACCTAGAGTGCAGACAAGTTAGACCTCTTGTTCCCGTCCACTTTGACACAGCAGAGAGAATTGATCTAACTGTACTTTGTGTGGTAGGACAATGCAGAAGCTCAAAAGTTATGGTCTCTTCAACTACTGTAAGTAAACAAATATGTTGGTTAGTAACTAAGGCAAGGCCCTGGAAGGCAGCTGCTATTCACACTGCATTTCCAAACCAGCACCTTTCTAACAAGACTAATGCAGTGTACTCCAAGTGAAAATGTATGAATAAAACTGAGAAACTACAGAAACTGAGAAAACATCAGGCAGGTAAAGGAAAAATCATTCTATCTCAGGTATATATGGAAAGAGTCAGTCTGCAGCAAGGTGTTTTAGGATTCTGGGCTACCTCTTTTTAGTTCTTCATGCACTGGCTTGTGTTTGAGATTGTTTGCACAAGACTTCCTACAGTACAAGCTCTTCTCTTACTAGGAGATGGCAGATGTACTTATGCTCAGTATTGATAACCCAGGAGGAACAGTGCATCCAAATCAAGCAAAAGAAAGCTAGAACAAAGGTAGTACTGAATTTTCACAAATATTTCTCCTGCAAAAGTGTGGAATGCTAAAAAACAAATACACAAGTTCAAAGGCCAAGCTATGCTAAAATAACTGGGTAATGAATAGTCTGTGAACCTTGATCTTAAAGTTCAAGTCACCACACAATTTTTATACAATAATTACAAGTGTTCTTTAATATAACAATGAAATGAAAACGAATTGCATTAAGGGAACATTCAGGCCGCACAGGTCACATACTTTATGAGGTCTAGGTCTTTTAAATGGTAGTTTGTTGTAAAGTAAGTTTGTTCTAAAAAGTACCTAATGTAAGTTTGTTCTAAGAAGTACCTAATGTGTGAATGGCAAATGTGAACCCAGGTTAAAAAACATGTAGACAGATGAACAGAATTAGTCAGGTGAATGGATCAGTAGCAGGAAAAGAGTCTCACTGAATGGCTTATAATTAGAAATGATGTTCAGCACAACAGCTTCGCTGTCACATACCTTCTGTGCAGTCCCACACATTGTCAGTCAGGCACTTCCTCCAGAACTAATATTATTATTTAAATATAATATAGAACACATTAAAACTATAAGTTTTATCTAAAGGTAGTTCCCAAATACTTCCAGTATGTAATTTTATAGCACAGGGAAGGAAATTTAAACAGAAAAATATTAGGTCTGGTTCTCAACATCATTTGTGAGACAATTCACAGCCACTAGTTTTTCTCACAATGTTGGGTGTTGGAAGAGACCTGTAAGATCATAAAGTCCAACCCGCCTATNCCCCAGGTCCCTTTGCCCTGTGCTGCTTTCCAACAGGTCAGCCCCCAACCTGTACTGGTACCTGGGGTTGTTCTTTTTTTCCTACTCTAATCTCAGTCCTGGGGTGCAGTTAGAGGCAAGACCAAGGCTGGCTTTCAGCTATGCAGAAAGTGCTAAGGAGAAAGACACCTGGCAGTGTTACTCTGAGAGGTGACAGAAGAGCTACATCCTTCCTCAATCAGCTAGTGCATCTTCCAGACCTAGAAGTGGGTAAGAAAAACCCTGCTGGGGATTTACTGTCCCTGTGAAGGGTACATTGAGTTTTGCTGATGTTTCTGAAACAGGTTAGGATTAAAGCACTACAACTAGGCACAGGGTAAGGTCCAGCACTGAGCAGGAAAACTGTTGATTCCTGGGTTAGGTCTTTGTGAAGACACTCAAAAATACAAACACTTGTTCACCTTGACATTAAGTCAAAGCTGTAACATCTCTTTGTAGCTTCTCCACAAGCAGAATCTCATCTGGAAGCCACTTTCAGAGCAAACAGCTATCTCACAGCAAAGCTACATTGCAAATCATGCAGCAGAGGTGGAAGAACGTGCAGAGCTTAGAAGGCATATGTGTCTGAAACAGTTCTTGCTAACATGGAGAAATAGGTGATTAATTTGTTAATGGCATTTGCCACAAAATACTACAGTTTATAACTGATTATCCAATAGTCTTTTTATCAGTGAAGACATTTGTTTAAGTAGAGCAGATAATGTATTGATGCTAGAAAACATAACCTGATTCCCCTTGTAATAATACTCTGCCACATGACACGGTGCGAGCTCTTTTGATAATGCCCATTATGATGAACTAGCTACAAAAAAAAATGCTGCATGTTAGGAAAAGAGAAACTCTTCTCTGTAATTTAAGAGATTCTGTCCTGCCACTCCAAAACCAATCAGCCTAGCTGAAGGATCAAAGGAAGGCCACCTCATTTAGGGCCCTATGAAAGTCCTGTGGTTTCTTTGGTTAGGACCTTCTTTCTTTCGAGGGTTTCACAGACAGGTCTGTTTGCTTTCTGCTTATATTTGTCACCATGGGGAACGATGTCCCTCTCATATCTCAACTGCTACTAGTAATAAAACAGCATAGCTGCAGGCAGGCTGCCAACTGAATAAGGAAGTAAGTCTGTGTTAGAAAACATTAGGTAGTGGTGACAATTGAGGAGAAAAGAAACATTAAAATAAAAAGCAGTAGAAAAACCCTGGCAATTGTTTATAACCAATGAGCAGAACATTATACCAAGACAGGGAATGGGTGGAGTGAAAAGGGATGAAGTGAAAATTATGGGTAGCACAGATTTCTTCAAAAGGAAGCATTTTAGGAAATTTTTCCCCACCAACTGAATAGCTCTGGTATGTCAGGCTCAGAAAACTCCTTGCATAAAAAAGGAAAAGCTTTTTTTTAAGTCATATCAAACCTTGGCCATCTAATCCTGTGTTTCTAGCTCTTGAAGTCAAACCACAGATCTCTATTAAAAAAACAATTGCATATCTAACATAATCTGAAAGGTTTGTTAACACAATTCCAATTTCATCACAGCAGAGAAAGGTGGAAAGCATAAAAAAGGAATGCTTTAAAACTTCAAGCTGCCCCTTAACACACGCACAGAGACACAGAGCTATGAACTGAACCTGCTACTCATTCCTTCAGTAGTGGGACCTCATAATTTCAAAATGTCTCATCAGTCCTCCATCAAGCATAACACACTTTAAAATCTCATCATCTCACTTCACTCTGCTTTTCTTTCCTTCTCCTTCTCCTTCTTCTCCTTCCTCTCTCCTATTTTTTTTCCCTTTCCCTCTCCTTCTCTGCCTCTGTCTCTTCTCCCTTTCCCTCTCCCTCTTTCTCTCTTTTTCCCTTTCTCTTTCCCATTCCCTTCACAAACAGACTTTGGAAAGCCAAGATCACACACAAAAAAATAGAGTAGGAATTTATCATATAGAAATAACTTATCACCTTAAGTTTCTAGTTTTTCAGTGCACATGCATCTGCAATGACCTCTACAAGTAAAGAATCTCAGGCAACAAATTCCTTTTAAGATTAAGGGACAAACAAACTGAAATGAACTTAGTTACAAGTGTGCACTAATGGAGACAGATGCTGTTCTGGCCTTTAATTATTAGGATCTGACAGCTGGTTTAGACACCAGCTGCCAGCCTTAGGGATGTCACCTGAGAGTGACATTTCTGATGCATCATGATGGCCAGTTGCTACCATTTACACAATACTTATGGTTCAGAAATTGGAGGCAGATCTTTAAAAGCATTCTGCTACTACATATGTGGCAGAAATACTTGCTTCCAACCTAACTGGCTATAGAAAGTAAAAATTTCCTATTTCTCACATGAGAAATTCAAGTTTCAAAGACAAAAATGAAACTGTTTCATTTATCCCCACAGTGATAAATTACTGTGGACTCACAAACATCCACAGGAGACTTTAAAGAATTTCCTGGCACTCCAGTTATAAGTAACTTCCTAAAGTACCATCATTTTCCCTTCCCTTCAGTACTCTGTCCTGCAGCATGGATCTTCAGATGTCATCATAATGCTAAAAAGACAATGAGAAAGATAAAAAGTCTTTCTGCCTTACATTGTATAAGTAAATAAAAGGATGCAGTTAGTTGTCTAAAAACCCTAGAAATCTATAGAATGAAAATAGAAAACAAAACGATTATTCCTCCAACTTCACAAATGGGAAGTTGAGATTCAAAGTTTTAAAGGATTTAGTAAAGGTTATGTATCAATTTGTTCCTTAGTTACTTGCTCGTGATGAAATATTCTATACAACTTCCTCAGATAAAAATCCACATTTCTACAATATAAACCTGACTAAAACAAGAATAAAATGAGATGTTTTAATAAGTATATGCCTGTAGATCTAGTTCAATGTATGTGGTAAATAAAAGCAAATTAATCAAGTGCCTTTATCATAATCTAAATGCAGTATCATGTCCTGATCTGAATGAGTACAGAATTAATCCTGTTCAGTGATTTTACTTTTCAGCTCAGTTCTTCTAACTGACTGCACTGTCTGCAGTCAGCAGCCTGTTTCCACAGACAGTGTCTGCTGCTGGCAGGGATAACACCCCATGGTCAGAGTTACTACCAGGGATTGGGGTGCAGACCAAGGCCACTGCTGGATCTTGTGCACCACACTGGGGGGTGCAGGAAAGTGAAAGGCTGCACCTGCAGGGAGGAGCGGACAGGGCAGGTGACCCCAAACTGACCAGCAAGGTATCCATCCCATAGACATGATGTTCAGTATAAAGCAGAGGGATCTGGATGGTCTCAGTCCTCTCTTTGCCGTCTTGTCCCACTTTGCCAGCTTTGCTCAGCTTGTTCTGTGTCCTGTTTTGGTTTCTTCTGAGGAGGCCTCTGTCCATCCTGCCTTTGAGCCCAAACTAGTTTTGTATATATTCCATTTTTATTATTATTATTTTAATTTTTCTTAAAGATGTTCTAATTTCCTTTTCTAATTGATAAATCTCCCTTATTCTCTTTCTCTTCCCCTTCGGGGGACATATAGGTGACAGAACTGGATACAATTTTATAAAAACATAACGTGTTATGCCATAAAATGTAAATTTAAATTCCATGGCTTTAATACTAGGTTTGTTTATATTTTAAAATAATCAGTATAATTAAAAAGTTAATGATAAGAGATCAGAATAAAAGAACTCTGCAATCCCATTACTCTTCCCACATTGAACTGCCCAAACAGGACACACTGATCCTCTACAAAGTGAAGCAGTGAAAAAAGATGTGGGAAACAGAAATGAAAGGTTGTCTACATTTATCCTCTCTAACATCCTCAGTTCTCCCTCACATGATTACCTTGCTGTTGACCTTGACAGCCAGTTTCCATTATTAAATGCTCTTCAAGAGAATTTTAATAATACTCACACTTCCTTTTCAAAAGCAGGGTTTGCAAACATCAGAAGAATCCGTGCCTTAGTTTCTGAAGTATAAGGAGAAAGGCTGATGCTGCCAGTGATTTTCTACTAGTGGAAAATGTATGTGTGCTCACCACAGAATAGAGAGACCCTATTACAGACATAAAAAACCAAAGCATTACTCTTCCTTTCAGATTCACCCCCTTAAGACTACAACATGGCCAGCTTCAGGCTCAGAAAGTTGGATCAAATCTGACACTGAAACTGCTTGCCTCCTCTACAACAAACCTGTGTCACACAACTCAGAACTGGACCTTCAACTTTCTGGTGAATGGAAACATTAGGGAATGGAAAGAAGTGGGATAATTTTCTTTTAGTTTAGTTCCATGACCATAAGCACACCACACAGTCAGATAAGTGGAGTAGACATCTGCAGGCATTCTGAAGATGGCCTTACTGAAAACAAATACTCTTCAGAATGGTTACTCAGACTGCAAACTGCTTACAGAGGAAATTTCCAGAGGCTGAAAAGGAATTGAAAGAAATGAAGGAAAACTGTTGTCACAACTACAACAGATAAAATGCTTTTCTTTTTAAAAAAAGGCAATACTTAAAAAAAATGCAAGAGTGACAGCTCCCTGGATATTTTGTGCTTGCAGAACTAGGGGTTTAAATGTTTTATTAAAGGAAAAGATTACATGGGTCAATAGAATTGTTTCTCTTTGGATAAGTATCACTTCTGGTGGTACTGCTCTTTCTAGTATGCTTTATGTTTTTCCCATTTTTAATTTCCATTATAAAATTAAAGAGAAAAAACCCAACAAACACTAGATTAGCAGTCAAAAGCATTATTTTTTCTGTCTGCTTCTTTCTAAACTTTAAAAAAACACAAAGACAAGAAAGCAAATTAAAGGTAAAAAAAAATAAATAAGGAAGTTTTATCTCTCCAGTCACTATTGGTGGTGATTTAACACACACAGTATTTTCACTGTTTCATTTGAGAGTGTAGCATAGAAAACATTTGCTGATTAACAGAAAAAACCAACTATTTTTCAGTTTAATCTTATATGTGTAAAAGAATCTGAATTACTACTCCTGGTAGCCCATCTGTTTCCTTGATTGCTGCTGGTTTCTCCATGGGGATGGAGATTTAGTTGCTTCATTATTAAAACCTGGAAATTCTTGATGAATTCATTAAAGGAAAAGCCAAAGGCTGGCTGTGATAATACAAGATTCTGTCTATCACCCAGCCAATACAATACTATTCTGGCTGAAGGTTTTCTCCACCATTTAAGGTGGGTATTTTTGTTTTGTTTTGTGTTTTGTTTTGTTTTTTAATTTATGGCTCAGCTCATGTGCCATGAGATCCTCTTTGGTCAGTGTCTGAAGTTTTACACTGAGTGAAATAGTGTGCCCTGAGGGCACTCATTAAAGTAATTTTTAAATATTTTTAATAGTAGAATCTGGACTTCAAGATTCTCAAAAGCCAGCTATTTTTCATTTTCATTTCCTTACAGTAAACAAAGCATATTTTCTCCATCAGATCAACAACCCTAATGTAGAAAAAACCTCTATAAATTATAAGGATCCTCAGGCAAAAAGGAAAGGACATTTATTCAAATGCCAGAGTCACACTTTGGTATCCCCATCACAGAACAAATCATTTCTGACAATCCAGATTACTGTTTAGAGATAAATCACAATACAGGATCAAAATAATATTAACTTCACCATTAATATTTCATTATTGATTGCAGAACTATTGTTAGGAATGGGAACCTTCAGCCTCATACAGTAAACCAATCGTCATCAGGTAATTTCATCTGTGTAGCTGTGAAGAACATCAGAGTCTTAGGGGAAACTTTGTCTGGCAGCCAAAGGTTGGGGATCTCTAATCTAAATATATGTAAATAAGTCAGTGTTTTTGCATTTATCTTCAGGATATTATCTTCCTCTTTTTCATTTTTCTTTAACATTTTCCTCTTCTACCTTCCCTCTTAGAGTTTTCTCTTTTTATGCACGAAATTTGGTTTCTGCAGAGATAAAAGTCCTTGGCTCACTGTTCCTTTGGTAGATTCTCTACCTCTCAAATCAAAACTGGTTATGTACATGAATTTTATCTCTTAGTCAAACCCAGACATTCAAATCTGTAGGCAGCATAGCTGGGAAAAAAAAAAAAAGTTTTGGTTAAGGCCAGGGGTAACTTTGAAGATAAATTCAACAGTCTGTACAAGTGGCTACAAGGATGTTAGCTAAGCTAATGGTCTTCTGTAAATTCAGAAGGAATTTGTTGGAATTTGTAGGCAATTTGTACCCCCCTATGTAGCTGGAGAGTAACTACTAATATTCAAGTATCCTGGAGTGCAGGATGATAATTAGACATCATTTAATCAAAGAGAATGTTTCTTCTGAAGCATTCCTGTGGTATATTGGACTTGTCTAATTGGAGCTGTACTAGAAAAAGCAAAATCACCTTCACACATTTGATATTTAAGACACAAACAGAACTTGGAGCAAAAGCAAACTTTGCTGTATCAAATGTTAGCCATTGCTCCCAATCTGGTCAATTTTTTAGTACCTTTTTGTCAGCTGGGCAGCTTTGAGCACAACTGCTGCACCAAACTGACCCTCCTCCTAGTCATTTGAAGAAAATGCTCAGAATGGAAAAAGAGTCCCAGTGGAGTTCAGTCTGAAACTATGATTTTAGAAGCTAATATCTTGCAATGTCCAGGATGTGTGAATGTAGAAAAGGAAATACATTTTAGTCAAAACCACAAGAACCTCCCCTTAGAAACACAGTTAAAAACATGTTTTTAGGAGAGATTTAATGTACTTTTCAACTACTTACTGAAAGCTGTGGTATTAGTAATCTTGACTGAGGTTTTAAAACCTCTGCGTTAGCAATCCCAAGGAAATGATGCAGCTTAGAATATTAATTATGGTATCTTACTTTGCTCACTTTGCAGGTAAGTGTGTGTGATGCTATTTATCTTATTGATTTATTTAAACCCAGAATTTTCCATAGCCACTGCTAATTTTTAATCAGGATTAATGTGTCAGTTGCTCAGTTTTACTTTGTGAAGTCTTCAGACTGCTGTTCTGTGGAAGAAAGCAGAAATAAGAAAAAATGTGTAACAGTACTAAAAAGAGTAGGTAGAAATTAAAGTTACATCTGATTGATTCAAAATTAAAATGACTTATGAATAAAAAAGAAATATAGGGGTTTATTTTAGCACTTTAGGAATCCATAGTGATATTTTTATATACAGGTCAAATGTACAACATAATTAGTCCCTGATTTTTATGAAACTCAGTCTAGGAATACTTTTAAAATTAAGTGTATGTTATCAACAGACTTAAAAGAAAAAATCATGAAAGCTACCTGAGACTAGTGGTTTTAATTGTATGGCGTGATGAAAATACAAAAGATATTTCAGATATAGTCCTTTGTTTCTGTTCCCAGTCACCTCATGGACTGAGGTGAGACTGGTTTTCTGTGGGTAGTGAAATATTGTTATCACTCTGATGTAATGATTTTCTCAAGATTTTTATTTTTCACCCAAGTGAAATCTATATCCAAGAAACTCCTCTGCATTATTTCCATTTTAAAACGTGTTTCATGTTAGCTTTCAGGAATCTCTTTCAAGTACTATCCAGTTATTTCTAAAGGTAAAGTTCTTACATACCTTCCAGTGACCAAAAGTCTAAAAAGCATGATGATATAAAACCAAGAGTAAAGCCAGATCTTTAAAAACATCTTATTTATTCTCTTATTTTAAAATAGATGTTTTGATTGTATTCAGTAATGATTTTCTGAGTTTTTATACTCCATATAAAATGCAGATGTAAAACTCTTTCATTTGAAAGCAGTTCCATGAACGTAAGAACATTTGTGATGGAACTCACATTTTACAGCCTGTGATGGAAAATAAAAGACTGATTTCACAGAATTTTTAATCTCTTTCTGAACTCATTACTTTATGTGAGAAATAGGTGTTTTTATAGTTAAAAAAAATATATCTGCTCAAACATTTATTGTGGGATGAAATTAATATTGATTTTCAGTTACTGTTTCTGGTTATTAACTACAAAGGGAGAGTACAGTTAAGTGCAGGAGTTAAATGTGGATATGTAAAGTGTAAATAATTGGGTTTTAAGTAGAATAATCTCACATATTCTAACAAAAAAAAAGTTAAAACTCAAATGCAGATGAAGTTCAGACATGTAAGGTGTTAAAGAGTGAGATGTGGTTGCCAGTTGACCTGACACGGATGTCAAGTAGGGGACTGTTCTGTTAGTGAAAAGAAACTGTAAGAATTCATCACTATGCTGCCTTGGAAAGCCTTTGCAATTAGTATCAGACTTGTTTCTTGAGTGTACTGTGTCGTGAATGGCTTTATTTTATTTATTTATTTTTATTTTCAGCTCTTCAAAGCACAGTAATAGGTTTACTTCGGGCATGCTCCTAATCATTTTGTTCATAGAATCATAGAAGATTTTTTTTTTCCTATTAATTACTGTTGTGTTTATTTAAATTTTCGTTTTTACTCTTTTTAGCTGTAATTGTGTTTCCTTCCTTCCCCATATTTCTGCCCACAATAAAGGGCATGAATATATTTAAAGAATGACATCTTGAAATTAATACAATTAACAGAGCACTAACATTACTTTTAGTGAAGGTATTAATGATCTTTAGTTTACTTTGGTCTAATGCCATTTTAATATAATCCTGGTGCTTTTTTTTTTGTGATATTGACCTTTACAACAATTGTAATTGCCACTTCCCCCTTATCTCCTTCAAATTCATGGGATAGAATGATTGAAATGCTCTTTTAATAATTGCTTTTAATTTTGCAGTTGATCAGCATAAAGGTATTTTCAGAGCTTTTGAAGTAAATTGTTGCTAAAATGAGTTTTAGTATCATCTTTCATTTTTATGTAACTTTAATATGCTCAATTACTATCAACTCATTATTAGTTGTGTAAATAATATATCTGACAAACCTTTAGAGAAATGGTAAAATCTGAGCTAGAAACTGAAGGAAATAAAAAAAATACTTAGATCATGTGCAGCCATTTGCAGAACATCTTCAGTCTGTAAATGTAAGGGTGTATTTCCTGAAATTTTTCAAGTGGAAAATATTTTCTGAAATTTCCCAGAGCAAAGATCTGTTCTGAAGGCATCCCAAAAGTTTAAGCTTAACAGGAACTGTATGCAAATTTAATCCCTGTTTGCAACTCCTACTTTACCACCTCCTGGGCTTGCAAGCATTATACCCCACATATAATTTATTTAATGCATGATTTTCAGGCAAAGTTAAAGTCTTTCTGTTTTGAACGTTGATTGCAGCACTGGTTTCTCAGAAGGCAGTAGTAAAGCTGTTGTTGGTCTGCCTTGAGTGCACCTCTCACTACACGTGCTTAGAGCTATGGCTTTCTCTACATCCTGCTATCAGCTACGCTCACATATTCAGCTGCCCAAGACAACCCTTCCTAAGAAAGCATGGCTCTCCCTGCTTCAATGTCCTTTATTTAAACCTTGCAGCCAGCAGCAGGCCAGAGCTTTCAGTCGTGCAATACCCTGAAGATGCCAACGTGCTCCTTAACTCCACAGTGTGGATGTTGTGCGTATTCGATTACCCCAGTGAGGAGAACGAGGAGCCAGTTGTGTACTGGAGGAAAGGCCCTGAATGCTGCAACCAGCAAAGCCTCCAGTTTAGCCCTGGCAGGTCACAGGTCCACATTACAAAGAACACCCTCAGGGGATTCTCCATCTTAAAACTGAGCAACGTTGACCAGAGCGCCAGTAACTCCTATTTCTGCGACGTGGCACTGACACACAAAATCCAGGGCAAACGTGGAAATGGCACCAAGCTGACTGTCTATGGTAAGGAATGCTTGGGAGTGACTGAAATGAACTTGATGTGTGCAAG
Source organism: Chloroceryle aenea (assembly GCA_013399075.1). Taxonomy (NCBI): domain Eukaryota; kingdom Metazoa; phylum Chordata; class Aves; order Coraciiformes; family Cerylidae; genus Chloroceryle; species Chloroceryle aenea. The sequence goes on along the minus strand of VWZY01007479.1, from coordinate 404,490 downwards.
GTGAATTCCATTTTTCCTGTTTGTAGAGCTGGACCATGGCAGACATCTGGGGCCAGTGACATTTCTTTGCAGATAAACCAGTTCACTGCGCAGTAGAACAAGGACTCTACATTTTATCTGCTCTAATTAATTTAGATATTTACACACAGAGCACTAATTTATTTATATAATATGTTTTCTTAACATTATTCACAAATATTTGCTGGGTCTTTAGTCCGTATCCAAATAAACAAACAAATAATGCTCAAATTCACAACAATCTTTAATTATCTTTTTATCATTTCATTCACTCTTTGTAAGGCAACAGCCTCTTTTGAAATATGTGGTTTGTGCTTCCTCTTACAGCTACTGAAAAATGAACAGTACATTTACACAGTGCTTTTAGAAAGCACATGCACCAAAATAGGTATCTGTGGGAGTGAAGCTTCTTGCCATTTGATTGTAAAATCGTTTTCAACACCTTGTAACTCATCCCCTATCCTCAAAAGAAAAGAAGGAAACGTTGTCTGAAATTCAGTAAGTTAACTGCCATTTAGATTGGATTTTTCATCATTACCTGAGAGTGTGCTACATAACTATGATGGTTTTGGATGTGCCACTTTCAGTAGACTCAGAATTTTGTTTACTCTCCATTTCATGTAGCTTACAACAGGTTCTAAAGCTCATGTCTGCAGTAAAAAGAGGACAACAGTTCTCTCATCAGAACTTTTAACCTTTTAGCTGAAAAAAAAACAAACCAAAAAAAAAAAGATAAAAATAAAGACAGCAGTAGTGACTGGTCAGTCCTCACCACTCTTTTGGATGAAATCTTATCAGAAAGGCAACTTTTTCTTTTCTCTTTTTCAAAGAATTTTCTTTCTCTTTGTTTCAGATTTCAAATGCAAAGACTGTGTAAGATCGGATAAGACCTGGTGGGGCTGGTTTCTTCTCCTTGGGTACACCATCTTTGCCACCACAGTTATCATAGCTCTTGGTGTAAGTAATAACTTCAGAAACAAATGCTCTATAGCTAAAGATAAGTGGCATCTTCTGATGAATAGAAACGATAAGCAGAGTAGCCTGAACATGCACCTGTGGCAAAGTAAAAACCTAAATATCAGCACTTTGAAACACATTCTGCTCCCTCCACACTTCTGGGCTCCAGCTCTTAATTTCCTGAGTTCCCCTGGACACTCATCGATGTCTGCTCACCTTTTGTCTTACTCATGTTCCAGCCAACCCATCAGTCATGCCAGGGTTTTATACCCACTCCCACCCACTGGTTGGTATGGGTCACTGCCTGACATTTACCTGGCCAGCCGTGTGGCACCCTGGAGACTTGAAAACACTTTGCAAGACAAGAAAAACATTTTTTTGGGGGATCAAAAATTGCCAGGATGATTGCTTATGCTTCCCAGGAAAATCTAAAAAAATTCTTACCTCTTCCCTAGCTGTGTCTCTGTTCCTCACTTCCTTTTCCTTAGGAAAAACTTCATAATCATTTTAGTCCATCATTTTTTTTTATGGAAATGAGAATCTTTGAAGACATGGACCATGTACACTCATGCCTAACCCTCAACAGGACGAAGTGCTCTACTTTAACAAGGTCCTTACTTGCAAATGTAGTTCAAAGATTATCATTTTTAGGAGACCTATTAAATTCTTTGTGCTTCACCAACATCTCACCTCAAACCCAGTTTTGTAGAGTACCTTAAAGTTTAACAAATGCAGTTAAATTGGACCAGGAGGGAATAGGTATCAAACTTAATAAGCAGGCTTAGAGGAAGAAGACTTAGCCCTTGAGAACTAAATGTGGTTTCTAAATGGTGGTTATTTTAAGTCCAACAAGACAGATCATTCAGATAGCCAAGTCCTAACTGAATGGCAGAATTCCCCTCCCTGTATCCTCTCTTTCTCAGCTTCTGTAGTTTAATGAGCCTACTTAACTGTCACTTCAGCTGGCCTGGTGGCAACAAGGCTGTGTGGATGACAAGGTTGTCTGATGACACTGCTGCAGAGAGGAGAACTTCATTAGCATCTAACTCAGTATCAGAGACATAAATTATAAGGCTTACAGAGACATCTCTGGTATCAGATTGCCCTTCCAGGTCAAGTAAGGTTGGGGGCTTGTTTTCTTTAACAACCAGTTGTTAAGTACAGTTAACTCACAGTAACATCAAAACCAGAAATATTTACACATGTAATGGCTACCAAAAGCCATTTCCCATCTGAATACACAAAGTGAGCCATCCTAGACTCTCCTAAAATGAGTCACTGTGAGCAGTTACAAAGGGGGAGCAAACTCTACTGGCTCGCACTGTGATGGAGATGAGCTTTCTTCACACAGCAGCCTGTATGGCTCCTTGGTTTGGATTGTGCTTGAGCAGTGTTGATAACATGCCAGTGTTTTGGCTGAAGCATCTGAATTGTATCAAGGTTTTCTCTTTTTCTCAGTCCAGCAAGTATGCTAAGGGTGGGCAAGAGCCTGGGAGGGGACAGAGGTGACCTCAGCTGACCAAAGGGATATTCCATACTATATAATATCAAGCTCAGCAATAAACCTGGGGTAGGGGGAGAATCTGAAAGGGGCAGTTTGCTACTGACCATTTTTCAGAGACTGGCTGGGCACTGGTCCACTGGATGGAGGAGGTGAGTGACTTTTTAAATTTATTTTTGTCCTTCCTTCACCTACAAATTTGTCTTTATCTCAAGGTTTTTTGATTTTGTCCTACTGATGAGGGAAGAGTGAGGTTGTCCCTTACTTCCTACTTCTCACAAATGCTGCCTGTGCTTCCAAATCTGGCCTAGGGCACAGCATTTTTGTGCTACCCTGTGTAACAACTGTGTCTGTTTTGTGAAGAAGCCATTACAGCTTCACTTGGGGATTCTCCCTACAAGAAAATACCCATCTCATCCACCCTCAAAAAAACCCAAACTGTTTACACTAAGTAAGAACAAAGACTGAATGAAAATATCTTTACCCTATTGCCATGCTCTGTTTTTTTCCTAAAGTAACAACACACTTGGATCTTCAAAGATAGCACTGGGAATTGGAGAAATATTAAAGTAAATCATTGCTATACAGACAGACATAGTTTCAACCTATTTCTTGAGTGCAAAATGAAATGACCTGTAAAGGCTTAGAATTCAGCATGTAGGAAGATAATTCACCCAAATAATTCATTTAATACTGTTTATATTGGTTCTTACTCTTAAAAACATACCATAATCATTCATACTGGTCCATGTCTGACTATAAGCTATAAATCAAAAACCTGTTAGGTATTAATATCTTAATACATGTTAGTAGTATGTTAGCTAATAGTAATAATAGTGAATAATCTGTCAAATCCTGAAGGTGTCATTAAAATTGGTACATACACATTTTGTTTGGTCTGTGCTATGCATAACTGCTTTAGAAACAATTCAGAATAAACACTAGTTAGCTATCCCACTAAAGTTATGAATACATTCTCTAAAAAGATGGAAACATTTTTACTATTTAACAATATATTTTGTGGAATATCACAACAGATTTACCAGTGCTCTAAAAAGTGCAAGAATGAATCAAGAAATACAGATAGCACTGCTACCCTGCCGAGTGAATGGAGTTATGACCAGCCATCCAGACCAGTTGATAATGGGTTTAATCAAGAATATGAAGATATGTCACTGATAAGAACCTTCAGTGAGAACAGAAGGAAAATGATCTGAAAAACAAGGTGTGTGCAGTTGTAACTGTAAGATACCAGTATGGGTGATGCTTGGAACTCCAAGATAGAAAAGAAATATACAGAGAAATCACTTCATTAACTTAAAATGTGTTTTGTTCAGGCTTTTTTTTAGCTGTTCATGTATTTATTTCAAACTAAAGAGGTTACCACTCTATGCAGATACAAATGAAATGAGATTTAGTGTATGTAACTATCCTCAAAATACTGTTGAAGTTAAAGGTATTCAAACCTCAAATCTCACCACACATACTGTTTTTTTTTCTATTTCAAACAGAAGAAGACAGATGAAATTTGGGGTTTACCCAGGTTAAAACAGCTTCTTTGCTTTACAAATGGAATTCTGTTATCTGCCCACTGTAATGACAGATTTAGAGGGGATTTCCTCACATGCTCCCCAGTGCATTGTCTGATCTAACTCCTTACATGCCAATTCTGTTTACAAATCCCTGCAACTCCTCCTACTTTTAGCTATTTCATTCATTATGCCACTCAAGTAATGCATACTGGGTACAAGCATCTCCTCGCAGAATGAAAACAGATAATGGCTTTTTAAAAGTTGTAACTTAGATGTTTCCTGAAGAAACATTCCTTACTGAAATCATCTTGCCATGTAGACAGGCTGTAGAGATAGAAGTTCACTCCTGTATGGCTTAACTTTCCTGCTTATGGGCTGGATCTAAGACTGTAATACAAACTACTTGGATTAAAAAATGTACTTTAAACTTGTCTTAAAGTGTTTAGAATACTTGTGGAATCTATGTAAATACCAATAGATCTAAGCTGAATAAAAAGAGCTTATCATAATTTGCAGAGCAATGAAGTGCTTGAGGAAGTGTTGCCTTGGAATAGTTATGTGTGACTTGAAGGAATTTCTTTGTCAAAGTATTTAAACTGTTGATTTTTTATTTATTTTTTTTCTTTTTTGGGCCAGTCAGCTATTGCAAGCTGTATATTATGTTTCAAATTTGCTTACCACTGAAGATATTATGAGAAAGAAAATGGCTCATATACTGAAATAACAGAGATTATAGCCTTACACATTAATTGTTGAATAGTTATAAAAGTGAGATTAAAATGTGATTTAAATTACACACTGCTAGCTGGATTCAGCTTCACCTTCATCACTATCCTCTTTTTATGAAATATTTCCTTATCACTTCTGTCACTAAAGTTGTGAAATAAAATAATTTTCATTTAAGAAATTGATCTGAGCTTTTCACTCTTTTTGGTGGCAGTGCTGAGTAATACCTCTAGGAAAAGTGAATTGTGGATTTCAGAGGGTCAGACAGACTGTGCTGCCTGAGCATTTGGAGGGGGGGACAATCATGAAGAATATACTTTGTTAAATTTTGTTAGGGGTTTTGGGTTGGGATATGTTTGGTTTGGTTTTGGTTTGGGATTTTTTAATCATATGAGCAGTGGGAATTAATGGTCTTCCTTCCTCCACCACCTAAACTGGGAACTGACTGCATCAGCATGGAAACATAAATACATTTGACAAGTCAGTAACCCATACTCTAATTGCAGATGCAAATATGTAATAAATCTATTTTTCAGAGAAACTCTCTCTCTAAAAATAACTCTTTGCATATAACATGTCAAACTTTTAATTTTAAAGTTAAAATTATAAATTGGGTTAAATATTTAAGGGGTTAAATACAGTCCATGTCTACCATTTTAAAAGAGAAATAGCCATTCCATCCTTTAAAATGTGAGCTAGGATGTCCCTCTGAGCCAAAGATGCAGTCTGGTGAAAAAAAACACCCAAACCTGAAGGCAGCAGTCACTGAAGCAAAGTCACCTTCAAGTATAAGAAGCATAAAGTGAAACTTCCAGCTCTCATTTTGGCAAAAATGATGAGAATTCATACTTAATCTAGGAGACAACTAGAAAGAACATAAAAACCCCTTCTCATTCAGATAACATATACTCAAATGGGGCTGTTTTCTTTTCTCTTTATAACACTCCCTCCTCTTCAGATCAATGGCCCTTCAAATGAAGGTCAGTGCAATTTCTGCACTTTTCCCCATGCTTTGCAGAAACAGCTTGCCAGTTTTCTATATAGTGCTTCCAAAAAAGTTGGACATGAGCTTCCAGTCTGAAAGGTTAAATATTCAACAAATTCTGGGGGATTGAAAACAAGTCCTAGGTAATATGTTCCATCATCTGACACCAACAGCACAAGGAGTAAAAAGACATTATTTGTTTTGTTGCAGTCAGCAAGGTCATGGATTTCTATGGCAACTTAGTACAGAATGAAGCATCAGGACCGAAATCAGAATGAGTTTAGAACCTAAACAATTCTTAATATTAGACATGTGAAATACCACTTTTTTTCTAGTCATAATTCTTTTTAAGTGCACATTGTAGTGTTAAGAATGTAACATCCTGGCTTGCATTAGAAATAATGTGGCCAGCAGGATTAGGAAGTGATTATTCCCCTCTACATGACACTGGTGAGGATGCCTCTTGAATCCTGTGTTCAGTTTTGGACCCTTCACTATAAGGACATTGAAGTTCTGGAGCCTGTCCAAAGAAAGGCAAAGAATTTGGTGAAGGATCTAGAACACAAATCTTATGACAGGGGGTTTTTAGCCTGGAGAAATGGAGGCTCAGGGCAATAGGAGACCTTATTGCTCTCTACTAATGCAAAGGTGGCTGAGTGAGGTGGGGTTGGTCTCTTCTTCCATGTAGCAAGCAATAGCTCAAGAGGAAATGGACTTTGGCTGTGCCAGGGCAAGTTAAGATTGGATATTGGGAACTATTTCTTCACAGAAAGTGGTGTGAAACACTGGAACAGGCTGCCCATCCCTGGAGGTATTTGAAGGACATACAGACGTGGTGCTTCGGGTCGTGGTTTAGTGGTGATCTGTCAATGCTGGGTTAACAGTCAGGCTTGATGATCTTGGTCTCTTCCAAACAGAAGGATTCTCTGATTTTGCTGGGCACTGAGGTGAGACTGACTGCCCTGTTGTTCCCTGGGTCTTCCTTTTCTTTTTTCTTTTAAAAAACAGGGGCTAGGAACTTCATTGGACTGCCATGACTTCCCAGAAGCAAGTACAACAGGAACAACTTGTCATATTCACTGTTTCTTAGGGAAAAAGCTGACCTGTCATTGCTAGATAAAGTTAAGGAAACTCTAAACCAAGCTTTCTGCTGCCTGACAGAGCATNNNAGCATGTGCATGTAACTACATATAAGCAGGGGTTGGAGAGAAATCCAGGAGTGGGTCATCACAGGTATCACAGGGTGTTAGGGGTTGGAAGTGGTGTTGGAGATCTCCAAGTCCTACCCCCCTGCCAGAGCAGGACCATCTAATCCAGCACAGTCATCCAGAACTTCATAAATTATGGAGAATACCAACAGTTAAAAGACAGAATTCCACAGGTCTTTGGGGTACTTCCATGCTTTTTTTTTCCCAGAGTTGGTAGCTTTCCTAGATTTTATTTGTAATTTAATAAGATGGAAACTTACTGCATTTTTCTGTTCTCACATTGAAACAATTTTCTCAGTAGATGTCATGTGGTATGTCATGAAAAATATAATGGAAATGGAAAGCATGAAGTCTTACACAGCTGTCCAATCCACAAATATGGAAAACAATTTTCTTAATGCTTCTCTCCCTTTCCCTATTAGAGTTAACATTTCAGAAGTTCACTCCCTTGCAATTTCCTAAGACTGATTAAGAAAAAGATATTTCAAATTGGTCTTTACTTTGTGGGACATGACAAAAGGGGTGGTAACTAATCCAACTAGAGAAGGAACAGGATCTACATGTAACTCACATACTCAAACACCAGTCTATTCTTTGGGGAAATAGGAAATTATTTGAGAAAAATATTACTCCCTGACCAAACAAAAATATTTCTGCATGGAAGGATCTGTGCTGCCTAAAATACTCTTTACTATCTATAGATGAAGAGGGAAAGATGCACATGCAGTGCAGAAATGAATTGGTAGTCTCCTAGTGTTTGTATGCCCTGCCTGTTTAAATGTACTTATGGATGGAATATTTAAAGAAGACAAAATATACTTTAGCATATCTGTGGCATAATCTGAAGTAATAATATCAGAACAGACATATTCATATTATGTGTTATCATAAAAATATATTCATCCTCAGGATAAAATAACCTTATCTTCTAGATTTGACTGTGTACTAATGATTTTTAAAAAACATACCAAAATAAAGGATGACCAGGTAACACAGCTATCAGAGCTATTAAAATTCCAGCAGAAATAGTACTTAAAAAAATATATATATATAAAAATTACAAGTAGTTTGCAATTACCTTCATTGCAACTACTTATCAACAGCATTGCAGTACAAAATAGGAGTTTTAGCAAGTTTCATTTCATTCAGCTTTTTAAGACATTAAAAAAGTCTATTTTAAAAAACTTAGGCAGCCTATTTGCATAGCAAAGCCATCAAAGATCAAATTCTGACGAGTGCTGGTTCTGCTTTAAGCCATGCAATGATTACACCTAAAACACCCTTAACAGAACAACAGAATCTATTTAATAACTATGCTTAAAATTACAAATTCAGATAGTTTTGTGATTTGGTAAAAGAGATCACTAGCTGATTTTCAACTCCATGTATTTAGAACTTTCATATCAAACTGAAAAGCTTGGAAGTGGTAAAAAACCACCCTGATCTTCCTCCATCCACAAAGGCTAATAGTCACTCTTTGAAGAATACAACTGGAAAACTAAGTCTAGGAGGTTCTGATGTTTTTTATCTTTCTAGCTACATCTCTCTTACATAGAAAATACTTCATCAGTGAAAATGTACAAGTGTAACTAACTGCCCAGTACTACCATACATAGATTTAAGCAGAAAAAGGCTCAGGTTAGAAGCACAAGCAGCTATATATATTCCAATAAGGAAAGCTGGGATGGGGTATGGCCAGGATTAGTACTAAACCAGAAGAAGATAAGCAGGACACTAAAAGGGATAAGATCTTTCCCCATGAAACAGCCTGACCTAAGCAATGGTACTTACTACCCTTGCTAACCTGGAAGAAGCCTTTGTAAACATTCCTCAGTTACCCTGCATCTGCACAGTGAAACTGAACAGCACACACTGCCACAAACCCAGGAACACCATTCCCTGCATGGTCTCTGCTCCAGATCTTTTTTGGCAGCAAAAACATTGCTCTTTTATCAGATATGGGAAGCTCACTTCAAACTAGAGATTTTAAAAGTTCTATCTGGGCTCAAACCCTGCAATAATGATCCATCAAATGCATCCTCCTACTTCAGGTAGGTCATAATTCAAAAATTATTTATAAAATGTGGGTAACTGAAAAAAAGTTCAAGTCTTGCTCTGAATGCAGCAGCACCCACTCTGCACACTAGTGCTATGACTGAACAGATTTGTTCTCATTCAACTTTTATGCCTCTCTCTCTATATATATACACACATAAAAGCCACTTTGTCTTACCAGTGAACACTTCTGCATCTTATGTCTGCATTAATATGATTTTATTCTTTCTGAGAAATCTTATCTCATCCCATCATAAGCCTCTGAAGGTCGATTTCTGAAGCACTGATGTTCCTAACTGATGTTAGTAAACATGATACTGCATATGTTCCTGGGGATGACATTAACAGATGATGAAAGAACTCAGATTTTTATCTCTTAAAGAGCACAGCAAACTGTGACAGTGTTGTTCATGATTTTGAGCATCTTTGCATTTAAAAACCTTCTCCTTTAAAAGCAACTCTTAAACTGCAGCCAGATAAACAAGCTTCAGAGGCTTGCTAAATAAATGTGGCACCATTATTGCTCTGAAAGGCAACTGTCTCAAAGATGCCATTTCTAAAAGCTTGTGCTCCAAGTCCCCCAAAGAAGACTTGAAGAAGAGCTGCTTCCAGTTTCCACCAGAAAGCCAAACCAGGTATTGCCATTGAATCAAATGCTCAGGCCACAGCAGATCAGTGTGAAAGGAAAGAAAGTTTTAAGAGCATCAAGACAGTTTTACATGGAAAAATGCTATCCTACAGATGGAAATGATGTGAGCCACTCTGTTTGCACTGGATACAGAACCCCACACATCTAGAGAGTTGCTGTGCTCACATGAAGATAGGGCACTTGATAGCAGCAGTATTATTTATTCACATAGGTATCAAAACCTGCAAAAGAAGAATTCAATACCTGTCACAGGAATGGTAATCTGACACAATCTATATATGAATATAAATCTGGTGGTTATGTGCTAAAGAGGCTTTCACATGGCTTTAGAAGATTTATATATATATTTTTAAATATTGTTTCTCACCTCCACAGATTTTCTGGTGGATTTTAATTTTTTTTCCTTCTGTGTTTTTTGTTGGTTTTTTTTTTCCCCAGAATTCTATGATTTCATACATGGAGTTTGAGTCCATTACCTGCTGACTCACTTCAACATCTCTGTAACAGACTGCTGGATTTTTTTTCAGATAATCAGGTTGTTATAGCATCCTGCAAAATTATAAATGAACTCTTGACAAAAGTTTGAAGAAAATATATTTATTCAATTTTAGCAGAGAACACCACAATTTCTTACACCCTTCTTTACCATGCAGCTTTACTTTCAAACATCACACTTCTCTTACAAATTTCAAGTAGTATTTCAAAGTTTAGAAGATCATACTCACTGAAAAAGACAATTTTATTGTTAAAAAATACACGTATTAGGAAAAGAGTGCAAATGTTTTCTCTCTTGTGGCTAGTGCTAAGAGTTCAAGTCCTTTAGAACACTGCATGATACCAGATCATGATACTGGAAGCATCCCATTAGCACAAGCATCTATTACATTAAGTGAACAATTGTTATTTCTCATGGTACAAGATTGATTTGTCTTTCAAATAACACTGAAAAAGACTTCTCCAAATTTCTGTAATTATGACAACCAAAGTTTTTTACAAACCCCATACTCAAGCTGTAGCAAAATGTTCTCAGAGTTTGCACCTCTGTTCTCAGAGTTTGCACCTCCTCAAAACCAGACAAATACCAGGCAAGTGAAACTCCCATTGTGACACATTTACACAGGTCTTTGGAGTGCAACTGATGCTTTCTAGGCAGAAGCAGATACAATTCCATTGGGATTTTTAGGAACTTGGACAGCTATCCCTGAGATCCTGTAGGATGCTTGTAGCTGTGATTTGACAACCACGGGGTTCTGTTCATTTTCCAAGTACCAGCTACTCAAACCAGTTTTCTTTCAGTAAAAAACGTACAGTATCATCAAATCCATTTTGGTACAATGACTCCATTTTCTCCTGGTTTGGTGGGAACAAAGCTTGATTAAGTCTTACTAGGTTGGCCAGAGACAGCTGCAACAGAGCGAGAAGCTATAAATTAGTTCATTAAAGCAACTTCTCTAGAGTTGACTGTGTTGCTATCTGTTCCATCATCTATTTCATGTAAGGGGTAAAAACAAGAGACCAGCATCACTATGTGAACACTAGTAAATTAACCATGTCAAGGTACACTGCTGAGTGCCAACACAAAGTCCACTGCTAAACTTGCAGCCTCCAAGATCGACTGACTGCCTGCCTGCAAAACTGCCCAAAGTTTCTGAAGCATTTCAACTTCGGAAACACTCCCAGAACTGTCTGGCAGAGTGGTAGCTGGCACATGCTAAACTTGTGCAAGGAAATATTATGACAGCTTACTAGTGCAGAGAACCACAATTTCTGTGTTTTTTGCCAGCCATGTATAAATGTATATATTGTATATTTATACAAGTATAAATGTAGCTGGTATTGCCAACAAATTAAGAACTACTCAGCATCTCAAGTGGTCACTTTGATGGTGCAAAGATTTCAGAACATTGTTCTTGAATACAGACATTATTGTTTACAAGAAAATTGACTATAGAATTAGATTTAATAGTGTTCTGAACACTCCATTTATAAGATTAATTTAATACTTTAGCCACATACTTCATTAAACACAATTTTGCAACACAGTATCAAAATAAATGTCATTATTTGAAGTAAGCAATTACTCAACTTCTGACACTAACAGATGAGGTTCAGACAGAAAACTGTACACATTGCAATACAGAAGAATGACACAACACTAATTGTCCTCAAATTATTAAAAAAAAAAAACCAAAATAAAAAAAAAAAAACATATTAAGAACTGGCTTAAAGAAAAAAAAAAGTACCAATCTTAATTTTTTATTTCTAATGGAATTTTGCTGACAGCTAGGTTGACCACTATTCAATATTGTCTTTCATCATACCAAAGGAATAAATACTGCAGTTAAAGTTTGTGAGAGAATGCTTGCAAGGACAGAAATGTCAACAGTGAAAAGAAGGCCACAAAAATCAGTCTTAGCCTGTATTTCAGTACATAAAAAAGTTTCCATAACATCTATCAACCTCACTTCTGGAAAAGTGTTGTGATCACAAATGTCCACAAGCTCTCTTGAGCAATGAGAACTTAAAATGGTATTTTAAATTCAGTTAGAGCAGCTGAGTTCAGGAAGTATGAAAGGATGTTCTGGAGCTTGCCCCTCCTGGGGTATTGTACAGAAGTCTTGTGTATTTATTTATTTATTTCTACAAACATTCTGCCTAGCCAAAGACAGCAGATACTTAAAGCAAGCCTAGATTATTTAATAGCCTGTGATAATTTGCTCAGTTTTGTACCCCCCATTTATAAAACAGAAAATGTCAAACCATTGCTTAAGTCGATATAGAAGCACAACCCAGACATTTAAAACTACACCTAACCTTAACTGCACAGCTACCTTTTCCTCTTCTGAAGTGAAATATATAGATATATAAAGAAGCAACTCACCATTATATCTTGTCTTGCTAATTTAACATAAAGAGCCACACGTCCTTTATCCTGTGGACAGATGTCTAAGCGACCGCTGAAAGGAGAAATCGTCACAGTTCTTCCAACAGGCAAGATGGGAAGGCCATTGGTAAGGCCACCATCAACCCACTTCTATTGGAAAATAGAAATATTTCCAAAGTAACCTTTGATTTGTATGATTATATGTGAAAACTTCACCCTTCCTTTCCCCGTATCCTACACACCACCCTGAAAAAGCATTACAGAATACCACAAGTGAGCTTCAGTATGAGGCATAATAATCAAAGAACTGACAATGTATTCCCAAAATGTTTAATCACTGAGCATTTGGCATCATCTCTAATTGTGTACAATATATTTATCAAGCCTCTGATAAGGCTTGTTAGTTAATCTAACAGGAAAATGTCTCAAACATTTTTTCTCAACACATAGATGAAAAAATAAGATTTTTTTTGAATAGCACATGTGAACCAATTGACTTCTGGCAGAGCCCCACACATTTCTGGATTCTAAGGGCAATCAAGGGGCACAAGCCTGATCTTTACAGGGACCACAGCCAAATTCCACTCCAGTATAAGCAGGGATAGCTGTGACATCTCCTGCCAATATAGTTCATAAATTCCTATTTCTTTCTGTGCCTAAAAACTCAACCCCAGTCTCCCAGCTAGCTGCATTCACTGCCATCATACATGATGTCTGGTGATCAGATGTATCTCACTGAACTTTACACATCTACAGTGATATGTATGCAGGTGACATATGTATGTCAGAGAAGATGCAGATCAAGTGTTCTGAACCACAGATAAATCACAAATGCAGTGTATGAGAAAAGTCAGTGCAAACATGCAGAACTAATCACTCCATCAAGGAACCATGAATGAAAGCAATCTCATTTCCAGAAGCTGCCTTTTCCAAATCTCACTTAAGGAGAGTAGTAAGAAGCTTTGAGAATGACAACAAGCTTTCAAGTGACACAAGAACCAGCTTCAGTGAAACATTGATTTCATTTTCAAATGCAAAAAATAAAGATAGGCAGGAATGGGAACTGTCCACTAGGAAGAGGTTGCAGGTGCTTCACTAAATACTGGAATATAAGTCATAATAGCAGAGTTCACCCAGTCAAGTGGGCTTTAAAAAACTTTTGGACAAAACTCTTAAGTGCACTTTTCAATTTCTTAATGGAAAGAACAGAAGAAAGTGAACACTTTTTTCCCTTTAACTACTGGCAGAATGAACCTGAGCTATCCATGTAGACCCTTTGAACTGCACAAGCAACATATAAAGATGACAATCACCAAAATTTCCAGATGCTGGGAAGCTGCAAGCAGTTTCCTTTTAACTTAAGCAGTCAGGCAATAGTGATTTAAACCCTTCAAACATTGTAGCTGATATGCATAACTAATTCTAAAGCTGACAGGCTTCCTGACATAATGAACTTCAATTTCCTCTTCCTGAAAACAAATGCATATGGTTTAGTGGGGTTTTCTGGCAGGGGGGCTGTGAGGATTATCAGTTTTCCAAAGGTATCACTTGGATGTGTTTGAGGAAATAAAGGAAAAAGTATCCAATCTGCCAAGACCTCCCTTATCATTCATTCCATTAAACAGCAAAGCAGAATGGTGGTCCTTTAAATTTAAATAAATCCATTTTAGAGTTGTAACACAGCTTATCGTGAGAACCATCTTTATTAGGAGAAGTTTCTTCTCATGGTTAAGGGTTAGACTTTATCTTTAGGAAACAGCTTCATGCTACAGAGATAATTTCAGTCTTAGCACCCACAATTTTTGTAACAGAACATGAAAATCTCCTATCACCTTTCACAGTCTTCCTCTACTGTATAAACACAAACCAGAACTATACAAAATTAGTGCTGCTGTTGCTTTCCTTTAAGATCAAATAATTACATCATAAATGAAGAATGTTCTTACACACACAAAAAAAAAAGTTGGTAGTTAAAATGAATGAAAAATTACCTCTCCTTTATATTCCACTGGCTTAATTCCTGCATATACTGGTACAAAACTACTTGCTAGAAGGACCTGGGGAAAAGAAATCAGAAAAAAACAAGAGAAAAAAACTGAGAGAAAGGCAAAGAAATTCTGAACCAATGCATATCTTCATACATATGTATCTATATTAAATAATATATCAGTAATCAGTCAATATATTAGTTTTACATAAAACTCATCTCAAAATGCCTTGTTGTTATAGGTCAGAAACTGTTCAGTAGGGTTTGGTTTATGACTTGACAGTAACAACTCTCAAAACACCACAAATTAATGCATTGATTAATGTGATTCAAAAGAGGAGTCATGCACAATGTGAAGTAAATCTATGATTTTGCAGAAATTAAATATGCATACATGGAAAAAAGTTGCAGTATCTATTGTCAGAGAAGTAACTGACCCAACCATTCTGCTGGCATATTTATATAGTGTTTACTCTTCTAACAAATCAGATTTTTTAATAATTCAAAATTTCCAAAATACTATAAACAGACTGAGAATTCACATTCCTTTACCTTTATCAGTATTAATACTTTAATAATTTAATAAATTCAAGTATTAAGAAATTAATATTTGCCCTATTGCAAGCCTACATTGCTGTCTAAAGCAGTTCTCAAGTTTTGGGGTTTTTTTAAGACCAGTACACCCAACCCATAAACCAAGGAGAATATGGAAGAGAATGCCTGAGGGTTTTTTTTGGTGGAATTGCATTTATTTTTACAACAAATTAAGCTACTTTCAGTATTCAACACCTCTCTTCCTTAACAAATTTAAATTAAGATCCTATAGGAAGTGCTTAAGTTTGATTTCAATAACTCTTTTCTTGCCTATTTCTTTTCCCAGTGATTTAAAGCACCAGAGCTTTGTCTGAGCTCAAACAAACAAAGAAAAAAACACTCTCTCCATATTTGTAGCTATTTCTCTTCCAGACAGGCCTTTCACTCACAAATAGCATAAGCAAAGTCCCCTTTGAAACCATTTCTCTCCAGATTTTCAAATGTGATTTCCTACAGGGTTGCCAAGTTCTAACCATCAGCTTTTCCCCTGCCCAAGTCCCTTTCACCTCTCTCCTTAAACACCAGCTCAGTAATTTCTAAACTAAGAGAAGCAGGGACAAAAGGCTTAGCAAAGGAAAAGAGTAAAAACCAGGTGACTCCTGCAAAGTGTCAGTTCTTTACAAGAACACTGAAGAAAGCAGTTTGCCTTCCTTCTAAAGTCGTTTAGGTATCAAAAGTGAGGTGAGGAAGAACAAGTTTGAAGAACTATTCCCTTTAGCCCTTATGAAAAACTTGGGAACCATAAAATTTGTTAAGCATTGAAGCTAATTGCCTAATGAAAGATTTCTGGTAGAGGGTACCAAAGTTTTGCTGCTATAAAACACTGGCCAGTGGTACCTTGATCCATGCCTTGCATAAAGTGCCTAGGCATAACACCACCATATAACCTAACAAGCTCTATCCTCCATGCCAATGGGGCAGCCAGGATTCAGACTGCTTTAGAAATACTTGCATTGCTGCAGGCATGCACAAACCCATGTATTTTGAGATGCACTGAAAGTATAGACAATACAGATATATTCCAAGACATAATTATTTGGAATTTTAATACTATTATTCCAACCCATTATACTGCTAGCATATGGAATGAGAGAATAGAACAGAAACAGTTAAGGTAATGAAAGAACCACTGAAATACTAATAAAATATATACATTTCCAAGGTAGTCTTGATGTTTCTAATTGTCTTCAGGTTAGAAGATTTCACTGCAAGAACACATGAACCTACAGAATAATAATCACCATGCTTGTTGCTGCTGGCTACTACAGCTAGAAATAACAGGGCATGATTTCAGATAAACCTTTTGCAGCATTATCTTTGTATAATTAATTAATTTTGAGAACTGATTGGTGTGTGGAATATAAATAGGATGAAGATTATTTTTTTTAAGGCTACTTTAAAGGAAAACTTCCACTGCATACTTCAAGATTTTGTGAACAAGTGTAATTTTTTAAAGTGTTAATTATAAAGAAGCTCCTATTTACTCTAAGGACATGGTAAGAAGGAATTTCTTCTTATACTCTTTCTGTCTTTATTCATTTTATGACCTCCTCCACTAAGACATAATTGATTATTAGAAAGAACTTTTGCTTTACATGCATCAGAATTCCTCCCATCGTTTCATATGAGCTGATAAGATACAATTTTGATCCAAATTTTAAAAGTGAGATGGTGTAAGACATGTTAAAATACAGTTTAAGGCACTTTACATTATATCTATTCTTCACACAAGACTAGCCTGAAGAAAGCCTGAAGAAAATGCTGAATTTCTTTTTTATTTCCTTTATTTTGTGATGAAACGTAATATAAATTATAATATATATTATATCAGTGAAGATGCAAAGGAACTCCACAAACTGCTGCAAAATGTATAGCTTCTCTATTTTATTCTCATCTACTGCAGCCATTAGTTACTCTGTCACTTTTGAAATGCACTTTGCATACAAGGTAGTACTTTAAAAACAGATTAAGGAAATAACCATGCAAAAAAATAGAGAGTTTGGCAAAATATGTGAAAATGTAGGATCAAATTCTACTTCCACTCTTTATGTTATGGTTCTAGCACCACTGATAGCATAAAGGGATTACTTGAGTACAATAGTGATCTGTTGTACAGACAGCAACATACTCCTAAGCCTTGAGGAAACCCAAGCATCTTTATTTAAAGAAGCAATATTCAACATCATTACCTTGATGAGGTCCTCCCTGGAGGCAAAACTTGAAACCAAGCAATTTTCTCTAGTTTTGGTGTTAGTGACTGACACATAGAGACGATTCTCAGCTATCTCATGAGCATTAGAAGGAAGAATGGAGTCTATGCCTTCCCTAGAGTAAAGAAAATGCTGATTATAAAATCATTATTTATTTATAAACTCATCATTTATAAACTTTGAAAACATGTTAGGGGTGCAGGAGTTCTGAACACCCCATGGTATAGAAAAAATAAGCACTCTACATTTCCATTTAGAGAGCTTGACACAAATGTGATCTTACAGATACATTAAGATAGGTACCTAAGTGTTTCCATAAAATCATAACCGGGTGTTACAGCACCGAAGTCCAATTTTCTAACTTCCTCTGCAAATCCATAGGCAAACTGCTTACATTTCTGGAAATTAAATATATTAACTATTAAGGATGTTTTGGTTATGGGAAGTATGTTCAACTGTGGTACCTAAAACATACCAGTGGCTAAAGCTTTAATCAAGTGAGAGTTATAAGAGCAAAAATATTTTCCCATATGTGCTTGGTTTTTAAAGTATTCAGGCTGACTTTTTTATAGGAACTAATTTGTAAGAAAGCCAGATCCCTAAAGAAAAATAATATATATATTAATAATAATAATAAACAACCCTCACAAGACAACCACTTTAACAATCACGGGAAGTTAGAGGCTAATGTTCTCTATAATCAGTTTTCTGAACCATGACACTGCAAGAATGATCACTTATATTTCAAGTGTACAGTACCTTTTATTTTGAAGGCTACTTCAGTACTCAAAGCAGACACAAGTACCTTAAGGTGCCTGTAAGCATTAACACTATTACAGTTACTAGTTTCTCCTCACTAATGCAATAACCCTGCTACTAAATGCACATATTTAAGGAATACAATGCTGTGGAGGTATTTAATGAGCAGAATACTAGGATGACATAGGAAGAATAAAAGACACCACAGAAAACTGGGTAACAGATTCTAACTGCATTGAGAACCTCTTTTATACAAGCTAAAATGCAGAAATGATTGCAGAAAACCAGCTTGAAGTGTCAGCCATAAGACCTCCAAAAGGAATGAAGGAATTGGTAGTATTTATTTTTCAATCAAACGATTCTCAAACAATGAATCATGATTTTGAATGCTTAAGACTCACTATTCAGTAGTTGTCCTTTTTTTAACCTTCCATGTAGACTTCTTTAATGATTTCAGAGACTTGGGGGAAAAAACTGACTCAAATGTTAGGCAACTTTCTGAAATTGGTACTCAGTGGATACACTATACATATATTCATCTATAAACCACATGTTTACAGAGTAAAAGATCTGTCTATAGATGGCTTGGGGTTACTGGCTTATTAGCTTCCTGCACAAAGAGCAAATATGCTGCTAGTAACAAAAGAAATGATTGATGAGACTGGTAAAAGAGGAAAAAAAAGAGAAACTGAAGTGTCCTGCTGAGGAAGAGGGTATAGGTTTAATGGATAGAAAAACAGCAAAGCAGTTTAACATCCTCATATTACTTGTACAACAGAGCCATCACCTAAGTTAAAGACAAAATGAAAAAAAATAATATATGTATCAAAAAAGCTTTTGATGAGGTTCATGCTTCTTAAAACAAAATCGCTCTAAAGAGCTGTGTTAATTTATTTTGCATCTTTACCCCATAAGGTACTTGCCATTGCCAGTTCCAAGCTAAATCAAACATACAAAAGTAGTTATAGGCACCAAGTCTTCCATTTCTTCTATGTGAAGCAGTTAAGCCACTGCTTCTGCAATCAGCTGGAAAGAGGCACATTCAGACACCTGTACCCCTAACTAGAGAAAACCACAAAGACCTACATAGAAGCACCTCAGAACTACTATCTTGATATCTAAAATACTTTAATAAAGTGATGGGGAGCTAAGAATAAAGGGAGATGGATAAATCCAAACCTAGGCCAATGAGAAAAAAATACTTTAGATATTAGAAGTACTATCTAGACTCCAAATTCTTGCTGCCAAAAGGGACAACTTCTTACAGATACAAACTGTATCTAATTTTAGTCCTAGAAACTTTAAAAAATACATCTAAATTTTAAATAGTGACTGAGGACATGGTTAGAAGTTTTAACTACTTGGTCATAGGCTGGACTTTATGATCTCAGAAGTCTTTTCCAGCCTCAGTAATCCTGTGATTCTGTACTGAGTAAAGCAAACTTGATATTAGACATGATCATGGTACTTTTGAGATAGGTACTATCCATAACTCTGTAAGCCTCCCTAGAATTATCAAGTTCAATGTCTTCTTAACAGTGACAAAGATCCAAGATCTGACAGAAAAACATTTGCAAACCGTCAGAAGAGCAACAGTCAATGACATCAGTGATATCAAAAATACCCCTTGAAAATGAACACGTCCTATACCTACGAGTTTATTCATTTACCTCTATATTTTCTGGTACTGCTAATAAGACAGTGGCAGCCAGTGATCCTGCAGAAGCTCCCGCAAAAGCTTTCACAACTTTCAGTAACTTCTTACCATGCCTGCAAAAAGCAGCTGCTGCCCCCAAGTGGTAAATACCCAGAAAACCACAAGCTGCAAATGACAGATTGATGTGTTTCATTTTTGCTGTGGAAATAAAAGTTTCACAGGCAGAAAAAGGATCAGTTAATTTTATCTTATAATATACACCTATTCTTTTGGCACAGAACATATGCTCTACTATATCTGCATAGCAAAAACCAGTCTATTTCAGAACAGTAAACATTTTTGATTACCAAATACATCAGGCAAGTTACAGTTTAGCATCTCAAAAACTGAAAACAACTCCAAAATATTACATAGAACAAATCACTTTTTCAATCAAGAAATAAATATATATGTAGCCATATACAATGTAGCTGCACATTATTTTCTATTCCTTTGACAAATTAGATAAAAAAGTAGCTACTCAAAAGTGACAGAATGCTGCTGGAGAGTGAACACTGCTAGGCACCTCAAGTAAAAATCAAATTAATTGGCTACTGTATCATCATATTCCCCTTAAACACACACAGCCCTGAACCCAATATAATTCTCTAAGAAAGCAATTTTTTTCCCTCACCTTTGGAACATATTTTCTTACTATTAGTAATATTAATCATTAGTAGACAAAGGCTTATTGAAAATAATTTATTTAGAAAAAAACCACACACAACATATGGTAGCTACTATTAAACTAAGAAGGAATAAAAAAAAATTACCTCGTTCAGCTTGGGAATAGGCAGAGAAGGAAAGATGGGGATAATAAAGAGCTTTCACAACCCCTGTTTAAGAAGACATGCTAAACTCAACTGCTTCACCATTAAAATCAGACCACAAATGGGTCTCACCAGGTTTCCATTTTTGTTAAAAAAAAAAGAGCACATCTCATCGTGTCAGGGCACACTGTTTGGTCCATCACTCACTCTGCTAAAACACTGCAACACTGCATTATCCTAAGGTAGTTTATCACCTGTGCTTTATTCCCTCTACACCACAAACTCTTGCATATCCATTTGTAGGTAGGAATACCTGGAATTAGTATCTCACACATTTGTACTGATAGTATTTGAGGTTGGCTTTTGCTGTAACAATATGAGAGAAAGGCATTTGCAATGAAGGAAATGATAACTGACTGCTGTTATTAAGTGAAAAGATCTGGTTTAAAAGTAAAGAAAAAATCACTGCACTGCAGAGAAGATTAAAAGAAGAAGACTTTTTTTTGTAGAGTGGAAAGAAACTAAACCAGACTTTGTGTGATGTGCTTCCTTTCAGGCCAGTTAGACTCCAGGGAGTTGAATCAACTTGTGCAGCTGTTTCTGTGCCTTGTACAAATTAGGAGCAAAGTCACATTTGCATCTCAGGCCTCTGACAAAAAGGTGAAGTTGGTTAAAGCAACTGCATTGTCAGGCATGAAGAAAAGCAAGCATGGAAAAATTCACTCTCATTTGATATTTCAGGTTCAAGACACTACTAATGTGAAACATTATATGAATTAAGGACCATGTTTACACAGTTGATGGGTCAGAAAATAAACAAGCAAAGTAAAAGTTGAAAAAAACTTAAGAATTACATCTAAGATATATATGAGATATAACTAAGAAATATAAATGTAACACACTAAGGTTATGTAAATAAAAACAAGCATATGTATTCTTATTTACATGTATATATACATTTTCTAATCCTACAAGGCTCATCTACAGAGCATTCTAAAAGGTTATCTCTCCCTGATGGAAAATATTTAGATGTTCACAAATTAATAAAAAAGATTACATTTTTTTTTAAGTATCTAAAGCATAGTTACAAGAAAAAAATATCAACAAGATTTTTTAAAAAGAAAAATGTACTTCTACAAATGTAGAAGACAATCACACTTCCTTGTATAAAGTACTGGCTGGTACACTTTTTCTAAAGTGAGAACAGAAAAGGAGGTTATGTGACCTAGGATTTGAATCTCAGATGAAAATCTGCTGAAAATACACTGACTGAAGTCAAAATGTCCATTCCTTCTCTTACAAGGCTTGAGAGGAAACTTTATTTTCTACAAGAGCTTCAGTCCTATCTAATTATCAGTTATTGTGAGCAACCACTGTTCTTTTGAGTGTCTGGATACATGGTATTTACTCTTTGATGAGAGTTAATTTCTTAACACTTAGATCTAACACTGGTCTTCCTCCTTCTTCATTTCTACCCAAGAGACACAGAGATTACTCAATGAGTATTGACATCAGCTTCTTGACTGACAAAAGGATTCAGTGAGAGACAAACATGCAAAAAGAATACTAAGACTTCAAGTCAAGGAATACTTTAAAAGAATGCTGCTAGTCTCATACTCTGTTAAGGGTAGGCTAATTTCAAGTCCAAAAAGATGAAATGATGAAAAAGATTACTGCAACCCAACCCCAAAAAGCAGTTAAAAATAAATTTATTTTTATGCAACTGAAGTACTTGATCCACTGAACTTTTATGGCAACACAGTGCTGCTTTACAAGTTCTCCAAGAGACTTCCATGTATTACGTATTGGTCACATACACATGAAATACAAAAATATTTCAGTACAAAACTTAATTGGCAGATGACATTCATGTTCAAATGATAGTTCCCGTGGTTAACATCTAGCTGTGTGACTGAGGGATGGGTTTGTACGTTTAACAATCTTACAATTAGGTAGATAATAATAAAAAGAATAATAACTGGAAGTAATCAGCATTATAGAGAAGAAACAATAGAACATTAACATCTTCATTCAGCACTACCCATCTACCTTCAGGGAGGTTCTGTACAATTAATTGAAAGCCTCTCACAACTTATCTGTGAGAAAGCACATCATCTACAAAGATGACACAGATGAGCAAAAATCACGGTTCTGTATGGAACCATCTGCTTGACAGAGGCAGTTAAGCAATGTCCTTTCACCTTGCAAAGAAAGTCTGAAGAAGAAGAAAAGATAAGAAAACATTCATTAGATGAATGTCCTGTAAAATCAGAAAAAGGAAATGGGAAACCAAGGTACTCACTTCTATGAGAACACAATCTGTATCTTTTGATTCTTGCAAATGTGTCGTGGTCACACTTGATTTGCAAGTTAGAATCATGTATTTCAGAGATAGTATGATTCAAACATGTCTTTCACTTTGATGATCTGTTAGATCACTGCTCTTTTCATGAAAAAGAATAGTAGGGTTCTAACAGCTCCCAATAAGATATACAGAGAAATGTAATTAAGTCTACAGTATCACTATTACCTGGCAATTTCTTATGGTGTACTAGAAACAGAAGCATAATCTCATCTGGAAATAGCCCATTTTTTCATCTGCCTGAGCAAACAGCATAAATCTTTCTATCTTAGAAGTGGTATAAAATACCTGTTCTGCAAGATGTCATAAAAATATTCTTAAGAGTGATTAACGTAAGTTCTGACCATTAAAGATATTATCTATATCATCTTACATGAGTGGCAAATTTCAAAATAAGAAGATTTTAACTAGCTAAGGGTATAGGTGTGTTTCTGTTGTCTATGGGAAAAAAACCACAAAACTTAAGTATAATAAGGGAGAATTACAAAAAGAAACTAGAAAGACGCTGGGGATGTTCAAACTCATTACTTTATAGATAATGCAGAGGCATTCAGGAATACACAGAAACCTGAGTTCTATTTAAATGATTCTCATATCTACAAAAAAAAGAAATAAAAAAATTACCATTGATTAAAAATATACTGATGGGGTTGGAATTTATGTTTTATAAGCATTATCTCATCCATTTATAGTGCAAATCTATGTGAGAATGTATATAAGGAGACAAGCCTGTACAAAAGAATTATAACACAGTACAACATAGTTTTTGCAGGATAGGTACTGTCTTCCTAGTTGTTATGCACAAGAAATAGCACAACAGTTTCTCATACTGCTGTTTCCAGAGCAAAATAATAAGCAGTGTACGATCTCAGTGTCTTAACCAGCCAGAACTACCTCCCTGCCATCCCATTTGTAAACAAATGCTGAAATTGCCTAAAGCAACTGACTAAAAAATCTTTACAAACAGAAATTAAATATACAAAGAATGACCAAGCAGCCTGAAGCACAGGACCTAAAATGTGTGATGCATAACCATGTATTTGAGGATTAGTTATTAGCTAGGAATGACAAAACAAGCCAAGTTACAGAAAGAAAGATGTAGGCAGTGTTACTAAAAGAGAGGTCATAATTGTAAATACTAATTTGCCTGAACCGGAAATCACCACTCACATATGAATGCTTGGGTTTTTTTCACATTTCTAACAGGAAAAAAAAGTTCCCTAGCATCACGGACCGGTCATAGCCTTCAGCAAATAGTCAAGAAATTTGATTCTCCCAGTCAAAAATAGGCTCACACAAAACAATAACCCAACAGGCTGTGCACTGCTTAAGAGTCAACACAGATGCTGGTAAGAGAACTGGAAAAATTAGTTTTGAATCTATCCTGTCCCACAGAATAACCATTGTCAGAGTCTGAGGAAGATGAACA
This sequence comes from Chloroceryle aenea, assembly GCA_013399075.1. Taxonomy (NCBI): domain Eukaryota; kingdom Metazoa; phylum Chordata; class Aves; order Coraciiformes; family Cerylidae; genus Chloroceryle; species Chloroceryle aenea. The sequence continues at coordinate 380,168 of VWZY01007479.1, read as the reverse complement.
CTCGGGAAAATTACATGAGACTTTGCAAACTATAAAAATTAAAGTTTGAGGGGAATTGTAAAATAAACGTGATGCAAAATCACATGACACAAAACTTTCAAGTTAAGAGTTTAGACCGTGTGGATTATTAACAGAAGATGTATACAGAGAACAGGGAAGGCTGCCTTTTTAACAGGAGGGTGGCAAAGGGTTCAATACCTTCTAATGAGCGTTGGCTTCCATCACATACTCCACTGGGACTTTTTCCAGCAGCTATTTTAGCTCCCTCTGCACTAGAAGCCATTCTTGGATCTACTATTGATCGTTTACCATCTACTGTGGAAACCTACAATCATACAGTCAAACATGACTATTAAAAAGAGAAACAACAAGCAAATACAAGATGAACATAAACAGATTTTAAAAGTCAATTTATATAGTTGTAAAAAATCTAGATGGATTTCTCAATCGCTCAGCCTCCACTAAACTAAACCACAGTGTTCCTCTGGTTACAGATGCAGCAGTTTATATTTCAAAATTTAATCAGACAACTAGAAAAAGAAAAATATTGCCATCTGCAACTGTCAGTGTCCAAGATGAGTTTTAATTTTTGTGTCCTTTTCCATTAGTTTTGTTTATATCCAGAGATTTTGTAATCAAACTCTTACAGTTTTATCCTCCCTTACCAATTCAGTAAAAATTGACTTTTTTTTCCCCCTTCTGTGTGCAATATGGCATTAGTAGCAGTACTGGCTGAAGTATAATTTGATAAATATTATTGTTTCTCATAACTTTGAACTATTAGACACAAGAAGTTCATTTTGAAACACTGGTTCTCCTGCAACTTGTTGCTGTCTGCCCCTTTACCTTGATATATTAAAGGTCTCTTCCATTCTTCAATAAGGCTGCAAGATCAAAACCTTAGCTCTGTAGATTCCAAAAAAAAATATATATTATCACTGCATTGATGCACAGCACCTATACCTAGGGCACCACAAAAATACTTACCTGGAATTTAACTCTGTTACTTGGCGCTGTTAGGGTGCAACAATTTAGAATTCCAATCCACAACTGCTGAGATTTTGGAAACACGGAACTACAGAGTCTGCCTCCTTTCAACTGATGCAATGGTGTTTGAGCACTACAAAGACTTTTAGCTGTCCACATCTTCTTAAAAGTGACCTCTGGATCCAGATGTTGTGGTAACCAAAGTGGTAGACTCAGAAGCTGTTTTACCATGAAGTTACAAAGTAAGTATCAGCACATGAGGTTGGACACCACAGATGTATGCAGTGGGAAATTTCTTTCTTCTAAACATAACCTGTTTAAAAACATAGATAAGAAAACAAACGAAAAGACAACAACAGAAGAGGAGTGCATGTGAAGGTCCTGATACTGTAACAAGGCCCTCTTGTCCTCTTCACAACCCTTTCACTTAAAACAGAGGTGCATTGGCAGTTGATCCGATTGACAATGGAACAGTTCTGTGCAGGACTTTTGTTCAGTAGCTGTTCTCCTTCTCACCAGCCTTCGTTTGGCACTGTGCTATTCACCACCAACCATAAAGTCAGCTCTTAATTTCAAAACCAGGAAGGACTGAAATTGTTAATAATGCAAAGAACAAGCAAAACAAACTGTCCCTTATAATTAACAGCTTGAATACACTGTTCCCTCTACCTCAGCTGGAAAATGTGCAAGGAGTGTTCCAGAAACTTGAAACCACTTATTCACAGCAATGTAAGTGCAGGTATCCAGATCCAAGTAAGAAAAACTCCAGCTGGTACAAAGTTAGCCTTGTAATACTCTATGCTACGTGGATATCATAGGAGCGACTCACCCCTGCAATGTACATCTGGTTTACACCCAGCAAGACTCGGACCGCAGAGTATCACATGGAAATGCACCTGTTCAGGTGCTCTGGGAGGATGCTGCTCTTACGACCACCTTCAAATTTAATCCCAATCAGAGTTTCAGGTTTTCAGCTTCACCTTGTGTGTCATGAGACCTACAGTGCAATGCCATTTTTCCTCCTTCCGTTTTTGTTCAGTAAACGATTCATATAAACAAGCAAAACGGAGCTGACATGTAATTCTTAAATGTAACAAGAACCGAAGGCAAAGTGACAACTGAAGTGGACGCGTTACAAAATGTCACTGTGTCTTTGAAGCCTGTACACTTAAAACAGAAGGGCAATCTTTAAGCGGGCCGCGTCCCTTGGAAGTTTAAGTTAAAATTCCTCCCCCCTTCNCCCTAAGGCCCTACCAAGGGGCGCGGCTCTCCCGGGGAGGCAGTCGCCGGGTGAGCTGGGCTTGTGCCGTCTTGCTCGCCTGGTGCTGGGTGCGCGGCGTGCCTGCCTGAGC
>VWZY01007479.1:341306-377571 GCA_013399075.1 Chloroceryle aenea | reverse complement strand
TTGCCTGTCGCTGTCGCCGGGATGTCGTGTGGGCGGGTGTCCAGGCATCCCTCGGCACTGCCCTTGGGCCGGGTCTGGCGCTGTGTACCTCTGGCATCCATTATTCCTACTTTTTAGTGGTAGATGGGAGCGGCTGGTAGGCATTTGCTATAGAACAAGGTGCAACCTTTTCTGGGGCAACTTTGGCAATTTCTGTTGTCAAAAGTTGCTGTGCGCAGTTCAGTTATTTTTTTCAACAGCTAAAAAACAACAGTTGCAAAATAGTCCTGGGATTGGTTTACAGCAACCAGACAGCCTTGTGGTGAAGTTACTGCCTTCTCTTTTCATCATCCTGTGCCCTGTCCCTGTATTTACAGGATGAGCTTTTAGTTGAGAAAGACAGGTGAGCCCTAGTGGTGGGGAAAAAAGAAATTAATCTTCTTTTAGTTACGGACAAGAGTTGTAACATGAGCAGTAGGATTATTAGGACTGCACTTGCAATCTAAATTGTTGGTTGGTTGACAACTATGCCAAGTACTAAGGTCACAAACATGGTAGGAGGACCCTTCTCGTTCTAGAGTTGTGGACTCAAGTACATTAGTTAGCTTCTTGTTCCTTCTGTACTTTTTGATCTATTAATAATTAGGAAAATAAGTGATGTAAGTCAAGATTCCTGAGTTGATGAGAATTAAACTGTTAATTGGGGACAGGTCCAAGTATAGGCAAAGCAACCCATTGTCAAGGACAGCAAACAAAGAGTCTCAAATGTAGGAGCTGGCACACATATCTCTCTTAGAAGTAAGACTTCCTTATTATTCTTTCTTTGTTTCTGTAACAATTGTTCTTTATAAGGTTTTGCCATTTTCCCAATAATAAAATGCAGGGGAGGAGGCTAATATGTAAACATTACAATGGTTTTACAACACGGCGTTCACCAGAATAGGTATCTTGGAGCACCAATATAGTTACCAAGTTATTTGGAAATATATGCAAAATTAATTTCCTTAGCAGCCTAAGCTATAGCATCAAAAGAACCTTTTGATAATACAATTTTGCTTCCATTTTTGGTCAGCAAGCTTTAAAAATTGCATCTTCTGGTGAATGTCTCTCTCCTCTGCATAATACATTTTCATGGGGAGCATGGAAGATTCTTGATAGGGATAGGTGCCATTGTAGGAGTTAATGCAGTTTATTTCAACTTTAATTCAGATTGGCCTAGATCCAAATGCTGATACAGGGATTGAAAAGCTCGAGCACTTGTCATAATTTATGGCAGTACGTTAAGACCTGAAGAAGTAATCTCAAGGACAAGGATAAGTTTTTCTTGTGGGATAAGCACAAGCATATAGGTTACCCTTGAGCAACTGACACCCAAACCTACAGGTTTGACTGGTAGCCATTTAGAACTATTTCATTTCCCTACCTCCTGTGTTACAATTATCTTGGTGCTAAAAAAGAAGGTATGTGGCCCTGCCTGTCGTGAGGCCTGTGCTCTCAGGATCCCAGCCCTGCTGCTGATACTACCCAGCTACAGAGCCATAGCTCAGATCCAGTGCATCACTGAATTATGACAAGAATCTTTCTGAGGTGTACTTCCAAATAGCATTTTGGAAAAAAAAGTACTTTTAAAAGTACATATTTTGCGAATGTTAACTATGAAACAAACAAAAAAAAAGCTTAAAAGCGTGTCAGTTACAATAAGTAATTCCTTCTGTAAGTGAGCTTTCCACTGTAAACCATACATACGGAACCTGGACCCAGACTTTAGGAGTTTCTGTAGTTAAACAGTAGGTGGCACTACTGTTTGTCTCGTCTTCATAGATCAATATTGTCAACATTAAGTGGCATTTAACTTTCCCAGTTTCCACTTACATTGTAGTCTTGATCTGGCCAAGGAGTCAAGCTGAAATCTGAAATGCAAAACTTTTCTAAATCAAAATAATAAGAAGTTATGTTCAGTATTACCAAGGGATTCATTTTGTGGAAAGACATCAATGTAAAAACCCCAAAGAAGTTATTATAAATCTGGAAATATGAAGCAGATCTTTGTCATGTGTTGCAAGTTGTCTTTAAAAATTTTTTGATAATCTTATGACCTATTGAACAAAACATGGGAATATTTAATGAAATTAGAAGCACTCGCAACAGGGATAGTGGTTTGGCTTTTTTTTTTCCTTTTTCTATTCTTGTTTTGCTTAATTTTATTATAACTGAAGCCAAAGACCTAAGTGACATTGAAGATTTTTGTTGGGCAGTCTAGACTTGCTCTTGATTCTTTAATTTCCCCCAAATTAAGTTAGGGTTTTTTCCATCCCAAAGGTATGCACGTTTTTCAGTGTTAAGACTCATCTCTCATAAATATCCATATAGTTCATAACAGGCCAAACAGTGTTTTCCTTATTTGTCTTCGTATAACCAGACAGTTTCATATTTTCCCTCTCAGTTTTTGACATCTTAGGTGGGATTTGTCAAAGGAATGCAGGCGTGGGCTACCGTCTAGACATGGATATTCTGAGCTAGTCATTCTAAGCTGCTCCACTGGTCAGTGAAGAGCAATAGACTTTTTTGGAGAGGAATTAATTTCAACCCAGAGCAGACTTTTAAAATATGTTAGATGAATCATTCTCCAAACCTGCTTGTTTTTCTTTGACATTGAGGAAGGTCTAAGAAAACCACTTCAGAGGTAAATGATTGAAATTTGGCAGAAGGAGCCTCTGTCTTGGCAATGGTGTAGACTCACTTGGCCGCCAAATGCTGTCTGCCATCACTTGTAATTCTGAGGTGAGATGAATTACTGTCTGGAAGTCAGAGAGCAAAACCTGAAGTCATCCATTAAATAGAAAATTCAGTCAGAAAAATGGACACTGTAGAAGGGGAATGGCACATTGCTGTTAAATGACTCCATCTGCTCACAATTTGTCTCATTTCATTTCCTAAAACATTATTTAAAGTGTCTACTTTTGCACTCCATCTTTTTCTTCAAGTCACAGCCCGTGTGGAGGCTTGTGTTCTGGTTCACAGCTGCCATGCCCATGAAAAGTTTTCCAGAGAAATTCTGGATGCCCCCTCCCTGGAAGTGTTCAGTGCCGAGTTAGATGAGGCTTTGAGCAACCTGATGTAATAAAAGATGCCTCCACCCATGGCAGAGATTGATGTTATTACACTTTTGCCTGATTCTCTATGAAATTATATTTGTAGTACAATCCTGCATTACCTTTGTAAAAATAGTTTTTATTTGGAGTGGAAAAGATCTTTATCCTATCACTACCTTCTCTGTACTGCATAATGTAATGGATGTGCAATTACCAGAAGTTGTTATTTCTTATCTGCTTTTTTTTTTTTCTCATTTTCTTGCTATCTGTCCTGTTTTGATCCTTTATCTCACCTTCCCATTGTTTTTTATTGTCTTTTCCATATTGCATGTGTTAAACCAACTGAAAGTATCTACAGTAGCAAACTTAATGACTATGTTTACATCAAATCTTTATAGTATTTCCCTTGAATCCACTACATTTAGCATGTGATGTTCTAGAAGTAGTGTTGCTTGTAGCAACATTTGTTTTTTGGTGACTAATTAAGCAAATTAATACCCAGTTTATTTTTTGTAATATGCTTTCTATCAATTTATGTCTTTGTTAAGCTTTTGTCTACATAGGAACTGTAAAGAAAATTTATCTAAATAAACTGATGGTGTGAAAATGAAGTGGATTAGTTAGGCCCCATTAATTCTCTGTAGCTACTGATTCAGAATTTAAAAGGTCATAACTGAGTTTGTAGTTGAAAAATTGGTTTTATATTAAAATAGAGCTCTCAGAATATGCTAACACATTTTTGTCTTTGTTTTCTGTTTCTATGCATAGAAAAGCAAAAAGAACGAGTATGACCAATTCCTGTTCTTAGATGAGAATTTGATCTTTGTAAAAATACAAAAAAAAATACTTGAGGAAGGAGAGTCCTTGAGTAAGGACATAAATAATTACCTCAGCTTTTTTGGGCCCCTTTTGATCTTCCTATCACCGATCTCACCCCTCCTTGTGAAAACACAGCTTTCTCTTTCCATTCAGGCAGTGTGTGATGAGTCCACACAGCCTCAAAGTGCTCACAAATGGCATTTGTGACCAAAGTGACTTGTCCATTCACCAGGTGACACACCTCAAGAGCTCATTATCTCTTTGTACTATCTGCAGATACTATTAACTACACCATCTCTTGCATTTGCCTTAAATGTCTCCTTTACTGACTAGACTGAAAGAAGAAAGGTATTTGTTGATTTACTATGACAAGGCATTCTACTTCATCTAAAAATAACTCGTTCACAAGGAATTGTGGCAAGTTTGATGCAAAGCAAGAGAAAATTTACTGAGCAGGGCAATACAAAAGGGCTTGGTGAGACTGCATAAGGGATTTTGTAGTCAGAAGGGCAGAGAAGACAAAAGTATTTGAATTTCCTTTTGTATTTTGATCTGTCTTGACACAGATCAGTCTGTTTTGAGTTCTGCTTTAGCTCCACATCTTTTTCAGCTCTAGATTTCACTTTATATTTTATACCAGTTAATTTTACTAGCTAAAATCATCTGCATCACTGTAAAATGAGAAAAAGATGTTATTGTAATGATAATTGGCAATATCATTAAAAGCTATTGAACAACATTTGCATAAGAGGAACACTTTTTAATTGAAGCTCTTTCTATATTGCTGTAGTGTGTATATAAGGTCCCTCCTGCAGGCTGAACAACCCCAACTCTCTCACCTGTCTTCACAGGGGAGGTGCTTCAGTCCCCTGGTCACATTTGTGGCCCTCCTGTGGGCCCCCTTCAACAGGTCCCTGTCCTTATTATGTTGGGGACCCCAGAGTTTGATACAGTACTCCAGGTGGGGTCTCACAAGAGCAGAGTAGAGAAGGACAATCACCTCCCTCAGTGTGCTGGCTACGCTTCTCTTGATGTAGCCCAGGATACAGCTGGATTTCTCAGCTGCAAGCATACATTGATCGGTCATGTTGAGCTTCTTGTCAAAAAACACCTCCAAGTCCTTCTCCTTAGGTTTGTTCTCAATCCACTCATTGCCCAGACTGTATTTGTGCTTGGGCTTGCCCCCACCCATGTGCAGGACCTTGCACTTGGCCTTGCTGAGCATCTTGTGGTCTGCATGGGCCCATCTCTGAAGCCTGTTAAGGTCAATAGCATCCTCTCCCTCGAGCTTCTTGACTGCACCACGCAGGTCGGTGTCACTGGCAAACTTGATTCACTGAATCTTCCTGAGAGGTAAAGGTGAACAAAGGGTGATTATTATGGTAATAATATACACCAGGAGATGAAGATTTTGACCTAACAAAGCAGGGTTTTTGATGAAATGTTATCCAGTAATTCTGTTTCCTGGCTGAACTAAGATACCCTGAAACAAGTGGAATGCTTGTTGCTGGGGAATATAGGGAAGATGAAGTTACGACAGTCTCGTTGAAATCTCTTCCAGACAGGGCAGGGCTGGGTTTAGAATGAAGACCCATTGTCTAAACAATTATTATTACTATATTATTATAATAATAATATAAAAATAATCTTTCAGAACAGAACATAATTGTATTTTAGGCTATTTCCTATCGGTATTGATCATGACCAAAAAAAAATCACTAAATATTCAGTGAAGTTATTAATTGGTAAAAAATGTATTTTAAATTCATTCTTTTGTAATTTACAAATCAATGAACAGATTTCCCCAAGGATTTGTTAAACTGGAGCAATAACACTAAATGGAACGTGGAAATACTTTTCTGGAATCATCATTAGAGATGGATGATAATTGCTTCATGAATAATTTGAGTGTGAACTATTGAAAGCATTGCATAATTTCAGATAGTTAAATAAGCATGAAAGCTCTTTAAGCAGAAATATTTCATTTCAAGCTTTTTCTTTGTCCTTACTGAACAAAGCATTTCTCCTTGCTGGAAGTGCTAGCAACAAAACCCCCCAAAATTATCTTGGGAGATCAAGACAAGATCTTGGGAGAGGACACGACTGGGACAGCTGACCCAAACTGACCAAAGGGATATTCCATACATATGGCATCAGCTGAACTCTAAAAGCTGGGAAAAGAAAGGGGGGAGGGTGGGGGAGTTACAGAGGAGGCATTGGCTTGTCCTCTGGAGCAACTGCTATGGATTTGGAGCCCTGCTTCCCAAAAAGGGCCAGACATCGCCTGCTGATGGGATGTAGAGAATAAATCTTTGTTTTCCTTCAATTCCATAAGTGGCATTGCTTTGCTTCTTTTATTAAACTGCTTTTGTCTTAGCCCACAACATCTTATTTTTCTTATCCTCAGTCCAGCTGAGAGGAGGGGGGGGAAAGTGATAGAGCAGCTCGGTGGACACCTGGTGTCCAGCCAGGATTAAACTACTACAGATGCCTCCATCATACACAGTATAGGTGAGTACAGAGCTCCTGAATTTGGAGGATGCGCTATCTTTGCTCCTCTCTGACCTAAGGGAATCCATAGGACCTGAGGAAGAAGGGAGTTGCATTTTTATTTCCTCTTGAACAGTCAGTGCAACTGTCAGGGAAGAAAAGTTTTAATAGGGCCACAGATTCCAAATGCAGATAGAAGGCCATATAGACTTTGTGCTACACAAGTTTAAGGTTATTCAGCAAAATCTGTGACATTCTTGCAGCTATCTGGGGCAAAAATCTTCTATTATATTCTCTTTTTTTACTAAAAGTAATTTGAGTACTTTTTGATTTAGGTAAAAAGGGGATTGCTTATCATCCTTTAGAGTCTGATTTCAAAATTTAAATTTATTAAATCATTTCAAATTATTACATTTTAAATTAAGATAGACATACTATATTTTGACAGTTTACAGATATTTAGGCTTTCAAATCAAGTGAATCCAGGGGAAATAATACTTACCTTTTAATCATGAGCTGAGAAGATGAAAAAAATTTGCATATGCTTTGCTCAATCTATGGGGTGCAAGTATCTTAAAATGCAAAAACCTCTATCATTTTATCCTTCTTCTGAAATAGTTCAATATATGTGGTAATGTTCATGGGAGAAATTTGGTTGCAGGTTTGCATAACTCCTGTTATATTTCCTGTTTCTCTACCCACCTGATTTCTGTGGTTTAGAATTGAAAAGCTTGCAGGACACTTTACATTTGTAAGACAAAAGAAAACCAAACTCTGAAGGAAAACATAACTATGATTCAGTTGTAACCTTTAATATATATCTATCTAAAAAAAAATCTTAGTAAGAAGGCCAACTAACAGCAGAAATAATAGCAGTTCCATTTTTTGATGTCAGAACTTGATGTGGGTATGACACACTGTAGCAGCTTGGACCTTAAGCTGCAGTAGGAAGGAAGCTGTTTTATTTTAGAGATATGACCTTAGGGCTATATTGTGGATGTTCTGAAAAGTTATACATATGCATAGCTGTTACTGCAGTTCCAGTTCTCTCTGATTTCCTATTTTGAATTAAAAATTGATATCATTTTAAATTAAACCAAGGAACAGATATTATGGAACTAGATTCTCATTTTTAAGAAAGTACAAGTCTCCAAAATGCCAGTGCTCTGTGATCATTCTAGACCAAGAGTCCTACTTTCAGCTATCCAATCTTGATGCTCAGTATTTATGAAGCTATAGTGGAAGAGCCTCTGAAGTGTTTGATTAGTTATTATCAATTTCATTAAGAAAGGATGGATGGATGCCATCCAACTGCACTCAGACAAATGTGCTGCACTTTTTCCTATTTAAAGAAATGCAGGTAAATATCTTTCTTCTTTCAGCTAATGTAAGGACAAACTTTGAGCTGTTTGTAAGCTGTTTGTATGACTCATCTGGATGCAATCTTTGGTACTATTCTTCATAAAAGCATTAGAACTCCATAGAATTTGGTCTAGATAACATATTAGTGCCTTTGTTGTTGCACATTCACCTTATACTCTCATCTTTGAATATCAAACATCATAATGGATGTTATATGTGTTTAATAAAGTAAAAGCAGGAGTTAACCTAAGATTCAAATATAGGCCTAGATTTTGTATTTCTCTGAAAAGAAAAAAATATGGATTATATCTTTTTCTGCACCAGTAGATCAGCAGATCTCCATGAGTCAACCATATGAAAGTAAAAGTCACTAATTTTGATTGGTTCAGCTCTTCTTTCCAGTAACAGAGCCAAAATCTTTTGACTTTGCTTGTGTTTGCTTTGAAAACACAAGCAAATTATCCTGGAGTTTAGTTTTTAGCATTAAGAATTTTAAGGAAGTTTTTATGATCCAAAACTGGTTATAATCTTAGGCAACAATTTAGCTGGATATTGCCAGTGCTGCACAGGGAAGCTGTTTCACTTTCACCCACATAAACTTTCAAGGATTTAGTTTCAAAGACTTCCAGCATTACAGCAAAATATTAGTGCTGTGGTTAATGATGTGTAGTTGCTGAATTCAAACACAGCTTCTAGTCCATTTTTACTCTGTGATTATAGAAGGATATTAATCCAGGATATATTAATCATGCTTTTGCTTTCAACCCTTTCACACACAACCCTCACCCCCCGGACCCCCACCCCTATAAATTGAGCCTTCCATTATACTTTCTCTCCCCTGTCTGTTGAGGAGGGGAAGTGATAGGGTGGTTTTGGTGAGTACATCCATCCAGTGTCAACCAACTAGTTACTATTCTCTTAATATACTCTAGTGCTAAGTATATAGAAGAATCTTCTTTGGGAAAACAGTTTACAGAGTAAAGGCATTAATTTATTAAGTTTTAGTTGCATATTTCAAATGCCTATTATCCTTAGGTACTGCAGGTGTTGTTGAAGCTTTGGATGTCCCTACGTGGAGACCGTATGTTCCACAAAAAAAGGAGAAACTATTGTATTGAGTTGTATCCATGCCTTGCCTCAGCTGGCGTGTGTTGTAATTACTTCATGGAGCTTCTGCTTGACATCCTCCCAGATTTTAAGACAGTAGGAAATGTGACAAACAATACAATCAAACACTACCTGCCAACAACTGTGAAATCTCCTTGCTTTCTCTCTTTTTTCACATGCTTCCTTAACCTACTAGTCTGTGAAGAGTTTCCCCAAATCCTTCAAATCATCTAGCTGTAATGATGTGGATGGGATAGACCAGTATCATTCTAATCACACCAGCATAACTGCTGCTGAGGGGCATCAGACCCCCACCTGGGTTTCAGAGGTTCACATTGCCTCCCCAGTCTTGTTGATTATCTGTTCTATAGCTCTCTGTCTGAAACGTGTCAGAGAGAGATGAGCATCCATTATTTGTCAGAGTGTGTTTTACCATATAATGCTGATCACATAAAGTCAGTGGTCTGGATTCATGCTTATTATGTAGTGGTGGTGGTGGTGGTGGGGTAGTTCACAAAATCTATCCCTCTGAAAGACTTCATTTACCTTGTGTTCAGTTAAGAAAAATAACAGCAGCATGCAATTCATTTAAGACTGAAGCCAGAGGTTTTGGATTCAAATGGCATTAGAGGACCATCATGTTCCTCTCCAGTTTAAATCTTGTGCGACTTACAGAGTACAGACCAGGACACAAGTTTTCCCTAACCTCTGCAAGGTGATTTTTTCTCTGTCTTACACATACAGTCTTCTCCACCTACAGTACACTACATAGCAAGGGTTTTTTTCCTTCACCTTTCGTTTTCTACTTTGCAAGTTTGTTCTGTGATTCAAACAATGTTTTTCAGTTAGCAAGGGTATTGTAAGGAATGTATTTTTCAGATGAGATGCTTCACTCAAAGAGCTGAAGAAAATGCTTATGGAGAAATAAAGGATCTTTTTATACCTGCAGGGGGCATTACAATACAAAGAAATGGAGCAATGAAAGCTGTTGAGACTTTCCAACCCACTTGTCCAATAACATTTTATGACATTTGACTGTCAGGTTTGGACTCATTTAAAGTAAAGAAATAAATGATTATTTTGGGTCCTTCTTTTCTGGGAAGTGGTAAATTGTTTTAAAGACATCAGTGACCTTTTTTCTACTGTTTTGAAGTCACATCAGGAAGAAGATTTAAATTACACTTTGAAGGACACTTCTTACCCTTACTGATATTGATGAATGACATTGGGATGATGGTGTTAAAATGGGACATAAAATGCAAATGATTTCCTTAAGTATTGTCTGTTTTTTACAGATTTATAACCTATAATGAGTGCAAACCAGCTAATATATAACTTCTACTTCACAAATAATAGAGGGACTCTTACAGACATAAACACAGGGAAATATGGCATTATGCTCCTCAGGTAGACAAAACATGTATATATGATTCTGGATGAAGCAGAATATGATGATCAAATGGCCTGATACAGATTTCAATGATTTGTCAACACTGTGTCAATCATTCTCTGCTTCTCACTTATGGAAAATCCTTAGAAGAGGACAAAAAAGCTGTAACTGTCAGCAAAAAGAGAAGGTGACCAGTCTTGAGAGCTGTTGGTAGGATGAAAAAGGATATGGGGAAAAAAAAAAAGAAAGAAAACACTATCCAAACTCTGCAAGTACAGTAGAATGGATCTAGTTGTAGCTGCATGATTGACAGTAGTTCTATGCAATTTCAGCTTATTTTACTGTCTTTCACTCCTAAGATGACACTTTTGTGTCTTCTCCCTTCTCCCACTAGCAGTCAAATTATGATGACTTACAAGGTTTAGAGGCAGTGTGACTTATGATAGCAGACTGTTATTCTTTCAAAATGGAGTCAGTCATCTTTGCAAATTTGTTTGTTATATCCAAGGAAAATGGAAGACCTATTTTGATGGTACCATAATTGTAGCTTAGGGACTTGGCTAAGGAGAGATCATTTTATTTCCAGGATTTGTCAGAAAACTGCTTATAAATGCTATTGATTTGTTGGCCGCTTCTCTGTAGTCTTAAAGCAAAAGTTTTGACCCCATGTTCCTGATATTATGCATTTGCTGATAATTTCTCTGCATTGCAATATCCATTGTGGTCATGCAGCAGATCCCCATCTCTGGCTTTGACAAAATTCAGTGAAAGGCCATTAGAATTCACTTAGTATATTTTTTCCTGCATTAACATTTCAGTGCTTTTGGCTGCACATTGTAAAGAAGAGAAAAATTATTTGATTTTTACCATTTTCTCCTCTTTCACATTGTTCTAGGAAAAGGAAAAAACCCAAAACATTGGACTTGAATTACTGTTAAGTGTGGCAAACTGCTGCTGATTCATAACACCCACAAAAAGGGAAATATATCATTCATGTTAATATATTGACATTATCTATTTCAGATATGCATTTAATTTATACACATTTCTTAACTGTCTTAACTTCCACAATTTTTAAACCAGTTGTGGAAATTGCTAACAAATTTCCTCACCCATTTGTTCAGGCAGTTTTGTATTCTATATGTAAGTACTGCTTTACATAGTCATTCATATTCCATTCATTATCCTCTAGACTGAAAATAGATGCTTCTTTTTTGCTTTTTTTTTCATTCTTAGACAGCAACTGGTAAGTCTGACGGCTGCCAATGTTGTGATGATCAAAAGTAGGTTTCTATGATTATTTTAGAGGTACAATTTCCAAAATGAGAAAACTGAGGAAGGAGAAAGATCACGATAGCTGTCACCAAATGAAAGCTAACCAAATAGTGAACAATATGAAACAGCTTAATTCTTAATTGGTTAAAGATTTGCTTGCTTCATATGGACATCACTTGTTATTGATGTAATAATGCTTGTGCTTGGAAGGGCACAGATACTGCCAAGTTTCTTAAGATGACAGAGAGAAGAGTCATCACCTCTTGACACATATTTGTTATAGTTTCCCTTTTGGTCTAGGAAGTGTTAAAGGTCAGGGCTCTGGCATTCAGGTTGAATCCCAAGAATTCATACTTGAAGTTTTAGCTTAAAATACATTTTACACATTTACCACAATTCAAATCCCTTTACAAGTACTATAAGTTAATTATATCTTTGTTTCTGGGAAGATTACAAGATCCATAACATAGAATTTTACGGATAACAGGGATGGAATAGAAGACTACAAAATGCACATCTCTTTATTTCCATTTTGTATCCTTTTGAAGGCTTTCAGCTCATCTTTTCTCCTTCCATAGCAGGAAGCTGACAAAGGTGCATCAAAACCCAGTACAGTAAAGTGAAGATACAAAACAAGCATCTTGTTATCAACAGTATTTACAGTAAGTTGTATAATGAATTCTTCAATATTCAAATTCCTTCAGCTAGCGTGACATCTGTTTAAAAGATATGCAGATCACGAAAGATGATTGGCTCAGGACAGTTATGGAGTAATTTCTTTATTATTGAATGCAAAAGGAATCTGAAAGCTCACATTATAAAAGCACAATGTCCTTGGTTATCTATAAAACATTTGATCACTCTGTGTACAGCCAGATGTGTGCATTCCTGACCCTGGTCATTGGTGGCAAACACAAAAAAGCAGCCACAGATTTGACTTTCTTGTGAGAAGTTACTCCTAGGTATTGCCCTAGTGTATTCCATAGAAATGTCAGAAGGCAGCTTTGGGAATACTGCTAGTGCTTTGGAACAGGATTATTTAGTACCAGCACACAGAAAGTTCTCTTGCATTCAAGAATTGTTTTTTGTTCTGTCTAGGGTGAGACTGAAGTGTGAATTTCATTGTCATTGTTTCAAACACCTTATTTCATAATTTTCATGCCATTGCTATAGCCAAGAATTAGCCACAGAAGTGAAAAATTATTTTTTGTAGTGTTTTTTTCCAACAGCACTTTGAAATAACTACTCTGCCTCGGTGATAATCCAACAATGTGGTCCAATCCTTGAATCTGCAGGTGTTCTACATACTGTAGAAGACATCTTTCCTTCCTCAGGTAGGAACTTAGCAACTCCTGTTTCATTCTTCATCTTTTCTGAGAATTATAGACAATCTTGATGCTGGCAAAGAGACCCTATTTGCCTTCAGCCAGCCAGTGCACTGAGGTGAGCCTTTCCTTCCTTGTTATGCTGGATTGCACTAGGTGGTGGTGGAAGCAGAAGGAATATTCCCTATCTCCATTCTGCATTACAAAATAACTTGGTAGCTTAGCTGAAGGGAAAGAACATATTTTAAAAGATCATTTATGACACCCACAAACTTTCTAGTGAAAGATTTTGTCTTGCTTTTGTAAGCTGGCAATAGAAGAGGTCTTCAGGATGTGATAAAGTCAGAGGATCTGGCGTGAGGAAAAGTGAGAACTACGAAAGGCTTGACAGGGACAGGACATGTCAGCTCATGAGAAAGAGAGAAATTAATTCTCCATCCCAGTGTCTAAACCAGGGGTGGAATCAAGGAAATGAATCATACAGGAGACTTCCAGGTACATAGTTGTTACAAGTCTCTTGGGGAAAGGCACTGTTTCATAGTTGGGTGCTGATGAGAGAGGGAAGTAGAGACATTCACAGAAACATAGACTCAGAATCTTTGAGGTTGGAGAAGAGCTATAAAATCAGCATGTCCAATCATTAACCGCACACTGCCAGATCACCACTAAACCATGTCCCTCAGCACCACATCTACATGTCTTCTAAATACCTTCAGGAATGGTGACTCAAACACCTTCCTGGGGAGCCTGTTCTAGGGATTCACAACCCTTTCTGTGAAGAAGTTGTTCCTAATATCCAGCCTAAACTTCCCCTGGCATAATTTGAGTCCATTTCCTCTTGTGCTATTGCTTGCTACATGGGAGAAGATGCCAACCCCCACCTCATTTTGAAGTAGTAGAGACCAATAACATCTCCCCTGAGCTTCCTTCAGGCTAAAGAACCCCATTCCCTCAGCTTCTCCTGAGAAGACTTGTGCTCTGGACCCCTCACCAGCTTCATTGCCCTTTGGACATGCTCCAGCAAATGACCAAAAGAGAACTGCCTGAACACATCCTCCTTCAGTGCTTGTTGATAGCTCTCACTCACTACCCATGTCTCTGCTGCCTGGAGCCATGGCTGGCCAACCACTGGTATCTTAGACCACAGCAGAAGCTAACTCCAGATTGCACAGCTTTGACTACTCATCTCTAGACAACCAAGCCCTGCCGTCCATCAGATTCTCTCCTCTACAAGAGGAGAATATAATAGATTATCCATTTATTTATTTATTTTTAAACTTCGTCATTTCTTTGTTCCTCTTTTCAACTTTAAATTTGAACCCATTCCTCAGTGTACATAAAGCAAGATCATTTATTCCCAGTGAAATATTCCTTGCTGAAGGAACCTACTACAATGGTACAGAGCAGTGGCAATACTTCAGAAGAGTACTGGTGAGCTGCAGGTCTAAGCATGTCTAAAGTACTTCCAGGAAATCTGAAAGGTTGTTTTACAAATCACTTTTCAGTATAGTTGTGATTCCTCTAGTCCACCTCATGCACAGCAAAATAAAAACAAACAAACTTGTGACCAGAAAGTTAAATTGTATATTACAAGGAGATTTCATACTTTCATATGAGACTTGTAGTCCTCCCTCTTAAAATTATTGCTAGCTACCTCACAGGAGAAAAATGAGATTTCTCTTCCTGGAATATACAGTCCCTTCCTGGCCTTAAAAGCCTATTCCAGGAGCAGAACTAAATTATTATCACTTTTCCAAAACACATTCTTAAAATTGACTAAACTGTAAAAAATTTGTAATATTTGTCTTCTATGCAAAGATTTTCTGTACTATCAAATGGTGACAACTTTCATAAAGTAAGAGCTGGCTTATGGCAGAGGCATATTATCAATAAGTTTTCCTGTGTATGACTTTATGTTATATTAAAACTGCAGTTGTTTCCTTAACTGGTGAGGGATAGCCACAGAGGAATGCAGTCAGTCTGTGCTTATGGGATGGTTAGGAATACTCAGAGAAACAGGATGATCAACAGTTGCACATTTGCATGAACATCTTTCAAATCAAATTTGCAAGAAGACTTTCTCTTTAGAAAGGAATTAAAGCTGACTGATGACTGTTGGCAATCTCAACTCATAAATGGATTTTTTTGAGCATAAAATTAAGAAAATAACAGAATTAGTTTTACTACTTCAGGTTGAAAAGAAGAAAAAAATCCTTATTTGTGACTCCTACGATGATTCATGGTATGTAAATCTTTTACACACAGAAATTATTTAGAGAAGTGTTATTTTCACTGCACTGTTAATCACACTTCTCAGTCCAATGACCTAATTAATATTCTTAGTTAATGTTGAACACATACATACATAACAGCAGAGAAAGAAACTTCTAGTTAGGATCTGGCCTTGAGCAACAAGAGGGAAACTCCTGCAGTGGAGGACAGTGCTCTGGACCTTGAGAGTTAGCTCTGCTTTTATTCTCTTCACAAACATCCATGTATATTTGAGCTCTTCCATCTCTTTGTTTGCAGGTACTTTCAGTTTGATGTTGTGAAACTTTTCACAGGAAAAATAAAAAGTCTACAGTACAGCAAAAGCTGCAGTAGGAAAGAGGAATCAGACTGCTGCTTCCCAATTGTTGACATTCATTGCATGTGCAATATTAAGAACAAATTATGAATTACTGGGCAGATTAAGATTTTCAGCCCTAGAAGCAAAAGTTGGTAAACATTTTAAATCTAGTTGAAGTTGTGCTGCATTTTCTAATAACAAAGAGTGTATTTGTTCCTCAGTTGAAAGTTAATTCTTTTCTTTCCAGCTGTAACTGGATAAACATGCCCATAAAGCCAAGAATGAGTCTTAAAGGACATTATCATTGATTCTGATGAATGTAATTGTTGAGGAGGTTATCACCAAACTCAGAAATGCAACATACAAGAGCACTGAAGCTCAACTGGCAGATCTAGGATTCTCCTTGAGGAACCAAAGCAAACAGTGTGATGCAGCCTAAGTGGCAGAAACTTAGCACATGTCATGTATTGGCAAGCTTTGGCATGGTGGTTAGCCATAATCCAGCATTACAGCCAAAAACCAGGGAATTAAGCTAATTAACTGTAACTGTATTGATGTTCTGAGCAGCTAAATATGTATCACAGGATCCAGAAGTACTGCCAGTTTCCCAGCTCCAACTGTCTCCCTCCCTAGATGCAGTCCAGCTATGTTCTGGATATCTGAATAACACCTCCATAAGCAGGAGGTTCTCATTACCACAGGCTCTGTTTTTCTTAGAAAGGAAAACAAGGCATCCTTGCCACATGCTGGGGCATATGTATGATCTAAGAATGAGGTCTCAAGATCCAGGAAGATTTGTGGCAAGCCCTTGCACATAAGTGTTGTAGATGTCAATGTCTCTTCTGTGTCTGACTCAGGAAAACAGTGATTTTGATGGATTGCTTCATGAGCAATGGAGATGAAGATTTAGATGGGCAGTTTTTAGTTAATCAAAATTCAAATTTTCAGTTGATTTTTCTTGTATTCTCATAATTACTTCCCGACCTCTTTTCTTCTGCCAAGCCTAGTGCAGTTTTGCAGTTTTCTTTTGCCCACTTCATTGCTATACCAAACAAGATAATTTATTCCTAGTGGTCAGTAGTAGAAGCAGTTCACTTCTAATTTGCAAACTCGATTGGATTACAGGATGAAACCAGAAGTCTGCATTATTTTTCTTGCTGTATGATTGACATCAAAACCTGTGAGAGACAAGACAAGTAAGTGTATATTTTAAAATATCCAATTAAAAAAAAAACCAAAACCCAAACATTTGAATTTATTTAGGGGAAGGAATATGATTTGAGCTTGGAAATATCTGCCTATTAAATACATGAGGGAAGGTGATTTTCAACTTAAACATTTATATTTTTCCTCATATCTTTTTTATGTAAAGAATTTTAGTAGCTGTATTAATAAGAATGCTTACTGTAATAAAATGAAAATAATTCAGATCCAAAGATCAAATCATGAAAGACCTCTTGCACTGCACTGGTCTTAATTTTCATCCTTTTAAGTATTTATGATTTTTTTTATGTCTTCAAAAAGAAGGTCCATGTGAAATACCATGTGATACATTGTTGTCCTGAATCTAAGAATGTATCTATGAATGTATTTATATCTTGCAAGAACTTCACCTCTCTAACCTGAGTTATTTTCCAAATTTTGTGAATTAGTTTTTAACTCTTGTAGTATTTTCAGGTATTTCAGATATACCTGCTATAAGAATTAATGATGAAGGAAATTACTGTGGGGAGAAAAAAGGTGACTGCTTTACAAGAGAGTTTTGGATTGAGATGTTTTTCTTCCAAAGATAAGAAATGCTTGGGTTATTTTGTGATGCCTTCAGGGTTTATTTATCTAGGAACATATATATTACATTTATTTTTTTCTGAAAAATGTTTTATATGCATTGTGAAAATTATGTTGTCCATTTTAGAGAAGTCTTTCCATGGTAGTCATTTATTAGATCTCTTATTTTTCAAGAGGTAGCATTTCCAGGAAACAGTAATATGTTGAGTCTTTATTGGCATCCTAGCATTGCTGAAGAGTTAATGTAGTTGTAATCTGTGGTTACACGAGCCCTAGTTATGAGTGGAGTTGGTGGACTCTAGGAGTAGACTTCCCTGTGCAGGAACCTCCCAAATTCTCATGCCCTCGTGCCCTCCAGCCACTCATGCACCTCGGCTGTTCTTGGGAACTTGCTTACAGATGCAGCAGCTCTACTCTTCCAGTTGGTAACTCTTTTTTTCTCATGACCCCTTGACCTTTGGGCCTTCATGCATTATGAGTATCCATGGGAACCTGGTAGACTGTTACCCTCACACATTTGGCCTAGAAGATTTCTCTGAGTACTGTTGAGCAGGACAATGTGTTCAATACTGAATATTGACTTGAGTTTCAAAACAGAATTACATGACAAATACAGGATTCATTCTGTCATACTTAACATGTTGACTCTATAAAATGAATTTAAGGCAATCCATATACTGAAAGTTTGGTGTTTTCTAAGCAACACTGAGTATCACTGCTTACCTCCCATGAAATGAAAGAAATGAGCTTGTAATTTGAAAGAATTACAACTCAGTAACACACTACCATGAGTAAAGCAATAAAGAAGAAAATAATTTACTTGCTTTCTAATTTTTCACTCATCTGAATATAGGTAATGAAATTGGTAAGTCAAAGAGGACTTGTTTTGAGTTATCGACCCTGATATGTAGACTTGAGTTTACTGTTTCTCCAATCTGGCATGTCAAAAAGGCTTTAGTTGTTAACAACCACTACGTTTCTGTAATTTACGTATATAATGTATAAATTTACCTACCTTTTATGGCCATTGTGCTGTCTCACCCAAGGTAATGCTACTATCAGCATATATGTTTACACATCGTCTTCTTTTGACAGATGATGTTTGACTTATATTTGCAAGCCAGAAGTTCTGCATTTTGGATTAAGAGACACCCTTTAAGGTTGTCAGTGTCCACAAAGAATGAGGCTCAATCACTTCAGGAAAATGAAGAGGATGGAGAACACAGATGTTTCAAAGATGCTTCCAGAATACAAAGGGGATAGATCCTCATTATCCTGATCCTATTTTGATTCTTAGACTGCAATGATGGAGGTGAAAGTGGTTGAAAATTGCAACTGGTGTATATTTTTGTGGTTATCCTTTAATTTCCTTCTCTTCTTAAGTTTTATTTAATATAAAACTCTCATTTTCCTGATTTAAGTCACAGTTCTTTTGATACCTAGTAGAATAAAGTTGTTCAAGAAGTTTTAAGAGGGTTATTTTCATATTTATATCTCTGTCAGCCATCCTAATGTATGTCTAAGAGGTGGCCATTGCATGGCCGAGACATTCCATTTTAAATATGCATTTGTTACTCTCTGACAGAACCCAAATCAGCCTTTTGTTACTCAAATATTTTTCTCTGGTCTGTGATTTAAAGACTTAGAACATCAGATGACATTGCTCCAACTTACTATTGCAGGAAGTAATCTTGAAATGGAGAAAAAAATACTCAGTTAAAAAAATAGTTGAGCTCCTTTAATCTATAATCATACTCTCACTCCTAGTATGTTGAAAAGTGTTTAAGCCAATAAAACACACATTTCTTTAGTAACTGTTTCAATGATGTGTTAACAGTCAATGGCTGCCAAGTGGGAAAACTGTGAAAGTGATCAGACTTTGTGTCTCAGGCCTAATAAAGCTTCAAAGGCTACCCACATTATTGAAGTGATGAGGTGTTTAGACTTTAAAGCTGTACTCACATCACTCTCTGTATTAGATTTCTAATGGAGATTTCTGTAAAAAAACATTTTGAGGTAGACAGGCCTAAAAAATATGGGTGAGACAGAAGTAGGTAAGAGAGAGATCAAAGTATAAGTGGTTTAATCATAAGTATGTGGAGTACTGACTGATTTTTGTATGACGTATGGAGATTGATGATCAATACCAAAGAAAGTAAGAAAATTATAGGGACACTTGGAAGTAAAGCATTGTTTTCTAAGTTCTAAGGATTTAGCACATCTATTACTGCATTGAATGGTTGTTACTCTGGCAGCTCTTTGTATAAAACAAGCTCATCGGAAGCTTTGTCAGATAACCTCTGGCTTTTTATATAGATTTTTGAACAACATGTATAAATTATACTTTATGTGCAACTCTGTCAGTGAAACACAGACTGTACAACTCTATAGCTCCCACTTGCTTCCTGCTTGCTAAGTTGGTAGACTCTTTCACTGCCAATTTAGTAAATGATGAAATTACATCTTAAAAATTTCAATGTGGTTAGCTCCACATTGAAATTTTTAAGTGAAAAGCTCCCTTTAACTACTTCTCACAGAAGATTTTTGCATGAAGAGGGGCTTAAAACAAGATTTAAAATAGATCTAGGGGCTGTTTCTAAATTAGACAATTCTGAAATACGATGTTTTTGAATAAACTGAATAAAGTGTTTGAATAAAGTGAATAAAGTGGTTTTGAATAAAGTGAATCAAGTGGAGTGAATAAAGCTCTTTGGTGTCAAAATAGACAAGAGACAGCCTGGAATCAAAACAGGAGGAGTTATTTGTTAAATGTCTTTATAAAGTCATAATAGTGGTTTGATTGAGTACCAGGATGAAAAGATTGTTCTGAGTAGTGGTTATGGCTTTGAGAACATAGTGCTGGGTGAAGAAAGGCCTCACCCTGAGAAGTAGCTCTGGCAAAGAGGGACAAGGTGTGGGTCAGCATCTACTTGCAGGTTCTGGGCTTAGAAAATGGAAGAGGAATTATCAAGAGAGAGGAAAAATATACATGCTGGCTGCAGAATGTTCTAGCAGGCTAAGCATGCTAATGCAAGAAAATCTGTCTACTTTCAGTTATTATCACACATTTTCTCAAACAAATTTGACTTGGCTACTTTTCCTGTGTGGCCTCAGCAATTTTGATGTGGTCCAGTAAATTTAGAATATTGCAACATTTGGTCATAGCCTCCATTTCAGTCCTTCTTAATGATTAGGTCTTATATTAATTATTTTGCAATCAGCTTAACCACAAACATTTCATGACTGCTCTGACAGCAGGAATATACTTTCAAGAGAATAAAATGTTAGTAGAGACTATAAAATACAACTCAAGAATCTTGAGCAGGGTTCAGTCTATATCAGACGCTACTTTGACACTTCACTCGGTTTTCCTCCCTTTTTATTCAGGTCATAATCAAGCTCTGAGACAACTCCCAAATGGTACAAAGTGTAACTGCATCCTTATTATTCTGAAGGTGTGTCTGGACACTGGTCATATGAAGCATGGTCCAAAAGAGGAGCTGGGAACCTTAAAAATTTCAAACATATTCTACTGTTCAACTAAATATGTGTTTGATATACTTCGCTCTGTAGCTTGTACATCAGATTCAGGAATTGTGAATTTCTTCTAGATTCAACTGCTGTTGAAAGGACAGCAAAATATTTTTTCATGCTAGTTAACAACAGCAGTTATTAATAACCACCTCTGGTTTTCTTTCTATGAAGGATGAATGCTTGGTCCAGATCATACTACTAATATAAGTTGGAATATTTCTTACTTCAGTTTTGATTTATCTCACCAAACTAGCATAATATTTTCTAATGGATCAAAAAAACCAAACCAAAACACCCCCAAAACAACAACAACAAAACAACTATGAAAAATTAATCTCATTAACCGAACTAAACATCTTTCATTCAATTACAGAATAGTTTTTATAAATATTGTTTATTTTACTTGGCACAGATGTACCTGTGTATATGTAAAGGAAAATATTCAACCTCAATAAACTCTTCTGAGCTGCATTCTGGCTCTCTAACAAACTTGGTAAGTTACATTTTTCCCCAGACCATCAGAGGAATAAAGCACTACACAAGCTGTAAAACACTTGTAGATCAATCAGTCAGGTTTAAAATCATTAATCAGCCAGTTATAGCATGGCATATTATTCTTTTGAATGGTAAATGTTGTTAGCAAGTTAACCAAGGCATTATTAGATTATTTATTTACACTTTTTCAGTTTAGGTCTCCCATGTGTTATTCCATAACCCCTTGGGTGTATGAGGAATTTAAACCTAATTGTGGCTAATTTAATTTGTTTATAGAGCTAATGTTTTTCACTTCTGTGTGACTACAATTCCTGTTTAAGAAATAACTGTTCTATGAAAATCAAATTTGAAAAAAACCCAAATAACAAAATTATTACCTGCAGTATGTGACAACCTAAAGAAACATAGTGAAAAACATACTTTTTCATGTACTTTTTTTTGGTGGAAATAGATTATTTTATTTCCTAAAGCAATTTTTTTTCTGTCACCCACACAACCTGTAAACAATATATATAATAAATATATATAATAAACACCAGCATATTTTTATTTGGATTTTTTCTCTCAAATATGAGTGTAATGAGAAATATGTGAACAGGCTTAAAAGTGTGTAGCTAGACTATGTCATGTAAGATATGATGACAGTACTATACAATGCCTACTTTTTATTAATTGGCTTTTCATTTCAAAAAGTCCTGTGAATTTTCTCCTGAGCTTCTTGCAGATGTAGGTTAGGATCTGTCATCGTAAACAACAGATGTGAAGGGAACATTTCTACTTTTGCAAGGCTTCCAAAAATATTGGGTTTAAAAGTCCAGAGTTTGTTAAAATGTTCCATCTTAGAACCACACAGACATGTTTTAATCGCTCTTCAGATTTCCTTTCTTTTTAAAAAATCCTTTTCTTTTAAAGGCAAAGAGCAGAGACACCTTTATTTCAGCAAGACTCTTCAGCAAGGTCTGACAAGGTTTTGTCTGTCACAAACACACTGAAAGGAAAGTAAGTTTTGAAGAAAGACATTCTTCTGTGTCCTTTTTTTTTTTAATCTTCGGCCAGGAAAGCTTCAACTGGCATGGCAGTATTCATCTTTTCACTGATGTTGTCTAACAAGTTTGCTAGTCTAACCAATAAACTAAGCAGGCTGAAACCTGGTCTCTGGCAGTGACTCCAGCTTGCATGAAATGGTCTGTATCCATGCAATTAAACTCTCATCCTCCAAAACAGCAGTGGCAGGCAAAATTATTATTTGGAATGGTCTCTTGAATGTGCTGATTCCTGAACCTTGCACACAAGTTGTTTGGGGAGAGTACTATTTTGTCATCTAAGAGCCTGCCAGAACTCTTCTATCAATAGATGATCAAGTCAGAGGACTCAAATCTGAGCTCTTGTTTTTATTAATCTGCTAGTACAGATAAAGCCACAGCACTGCAAAGAGAGAATATAATATTGCCTTTAAAACTAACTTACAATATAATGAGTTCTACAAAACAATCACTTCAGCCAATAAAAAGCAGAATTTGATGATGGAATTGGGAGAAGGCAAACTACTGTGTTGATTTTGGCTGGGGAAGTTGTGTATGTGTGTGTTTCAACATTTAAATTTTTCCTCTGTGAGTGTTGACTGTTTTATCTGAAACAATGGGCTGTTAGTATTTTTAGCCAAGAACTATGAAGTTGAACAAATGCTACTTGTGATTATTTTTTAACTAATCCATATTTGGGTACCATTTTATGGTGTCTTGGCTGATTCTTTCATAATCTCCCATTCCATTTTAGGAAACTATCTGAGAAAATTTATAAAAAACAGTGCTACCTAACATATTTTTCCCAGAAGAGATATGGCTGGATTTTAACTTAATTAAATCAACTGCATGGTTGCTTGCTAAATGTGGATTTGTTCCCAAAGTATGAATTCCAAAGAAAATGCCTTAGTTATCAGACTATATTTTTTGTGGTGGAAGGCATCTTGCTATCCTGTACAGAAAGTATTTTGTTTCTAAGAGGTCAGTTTAAATTTAGGCAAGTGATCCTAATGAAGCAAACCTGTTAATTACTGCACTCAGTGTTTTTCTTTCAACTTCCAGAATGAAGGCAGAATAGAGATGAGTCAAAATCACTCCCTTCACCCTGCAGTGATAAGGAAAGTTTGCCTTCACTTTCACAGAGGTGACACAAATCACCTTGACAAGCCTGATAGGGAAAGAAGAGGAGAGGAGAGAATTTCCTGGGTAGCATTTGTCTGAGGAAGATTCACAATTAGCCTGACACGAGGTTATACCAGCCCTGAATACTACTTCCATTCAAAATCTTGCCATCCTGCTGGAATGCCCAAGTGATCTCAAGGATGACTCAAGCTCCTTGTAAATAAAAGAGACATTCTCTAATTTTTTTACTTCCCAGTGATATCTTAGTTTTGTTTTCCCCAGTTCATTGAGAGCAAACCAGTTTCTCTAGTAAGGGCATAGACCTGAATTCCAGTTATTTGTCCAGACAAGCTCCATATTAAAAACAAAGCTGTTCTTCAGTTGGTGCCCATTGGGCTGAATTTCTGCAACATCCTCATCCAGCTGAGTCCTATTTAGTGACAAACTTTCTCTGTCTAGAGGTACAGTTTCCTACATCTTCTTTTGCACAAAGATGGTGATTACCTCTGGGAGAGGTAATTTGTAGCTTTATTCTTTTTAAAATCTCTTTAAAATGTGATTGAAATTTTGTACAGCAGCAAAGGATGCATACAATTTTTATGCATCATTTATCTACCCGTTCATTTATGTGAACTAAAACTAAAGAATAATTTCATGTCTTACCTAGAAATATTTTCAGACATTACGAATCTTAATTAATACGTCTTCCTTTTGTAAGAAAACATTTCTAAATCTCCAATCTGTTTCCTTTTGAAATCCTGTACAAAGTGCTCAGCAAGAGCTTGTTTGATGACCTGGAATCTAGAGTCCTGAAAGTTTTAAAGCCTATTTCTGTAACTGGTTAGAAAAGTCTAAAGTGATGGAAACTGTACTGACTTGTAGTGATCATAAATTATTAGCATTGTAAATGATGCTATTTGATATTGTGTCACATGGCATTATAAAGTGAATTATTGTGTGTTTATACTTCACCCCGTATTTTGTTTTCCCTATCACCCTGTTACCATTTGCCCTGGGATTTCAGACCTCTTGTCTTACAGCTCTGCTCTAAATATTTGACCTCTCATTCTCTCATTTGTCTGTTTTCTCCTGCTGAGTCTTTTCCTCTTCTCATAAAAGTCAGCTGGGGAGACATCAGGCCATTGAGCAACTGCCTGTCATGGGCAGCTATCCAAGCTGTGCTGTGCAGTGCTGCCCCTCTACAGGTCACATCCCAACAGAGGATGCTGCCAGAGTGGTGGGCATGGGGCAGAGGGGGATTTCTCAGTGTTACTAGAAAGGACAAGGGTCTTTCTGCAGCCAGTTTTTACCAGGGAGGGACTAGTAAACAAGGCAGATGCCACAGCACCTTGCCTGGCTGACATTATAGGTTAGGTTTAAAGTCTGCTTGTGACACTAGCTTTCAAAATTTGTTCTCCCTGGCTGAAAAAAGTACAACACTTTCAGCCTTAGAGGAATATTAAAAATCTTTCATTTCCCTCATGCCTTCACCTTTGTTGCATTGCTGGATGCTTTGACCTTTAAAAATAAGATGAGGAAAATAACAGTCCAATAGCCTAGAGGACTTCTGCAATCCATATGTATATTCACTCTGTGTTGGTTAATGAAACAGTTGGAAAAAGAATGAAGGTGAAAGTTCAGATAGTTTCTTACCAGCTTGAGACATTAGATAGATTTCAGGAAGAATACAATCTGCAGTAAATGACTCAAGAAAAGGTACAGTACTATACACAGCCATTTGCAAGGTTACTTTCATTATTCCAGCACACAGGTTAGGTCACAGTTCTGGTAGATAGAACATAATAAAACAAAAATTCAAAGTAATAGGGAAAAAAAACAAATCAAACCACAAAATAAAGCAAAAAAAATCCCAATCGTTTAGAAACAAGCAAAAAATGAAATCTTTCTTTTGATAGAATTTGTTGTTTAGCAGCCCTGCAGTGGATCTATGTGACCCTGGTACTGCCTGGGTAGAACAAGGCATACTTGATAGCTGCTGGTGAGGGCTTCACTCTTACAAGTGCTTAGAGAACATCCTGACAAAGATATTCCTCTTACTTAGCTAAACTGTATGGCCAAGTTTTTACAGTTCTGCTCCAGAGCTGGCTTCTGACATATTTTTTAATATAATATTTTCACTGCATCTTCCATCTTCAATTCTCAAGACCAGAGAAAGTCTCTTATTTTTCCCATTACAATGACTCCTTGTCTTGCCTTAAAATTAATGGGCCCTATGCTTTTACCATTACTTTCTTTGCTTCCTTTGGTAAATGAGGTTCTTCTACATTTTCTCTTGTTTCTATAAACTGATTCTAGTAAGATTTGTTTCTTCCAGTCAACACACAAGCTTGGAGAGCATGATAAATTGATTGTCCTGTTTAATCCATTGGCTGTCTGGCCTTTTATTATATTACCTGCCTGGGACAGCTACTGGTGAAGGCTCCTAGAAGAAGCTATTTGGGCTCTTTACTTTTAGTTTTTACCACAGTTATTCTTTCCTGTTGCCACACGGGAGCCATTTCTCTCATGCCCCAGATGAGATAGGAAATATCACCAGCTGAACCATTTATCTGAGTGAAGTGAGGAGAGCAAGATAAATGTTGATGTGTCAGATGTACTACATTTTATTGTAACACCATCAAAGTGAGCTCTTAGACACTGTAATACAGGTACCATGCCAGTAGTGTTCATGATCTCAAAAGCTTTTCTAAGACTTGTTTCTCCATAGGCTTTTATGGGAAATGTAGTTGTTAAATTGGCTGAAAGCAGGCATATGCTTTCTTCCCTACATAAAATAGAGACATTGAAAAACTGCAACTAGAAAATTACCATGACAGCATATGTTTTGTTATAGCATTCTGCAGAAACCTGATTACAGCTCATCCAGCTAATTGTTCTGGCTAATTTTTGCAGCTCTGCTAGTTTAAAGCAGTATGTTACTTCCCACACTTGGCAATGGAAGTATCAGCCTTATATAAGAGAGCTGGGAAAAATCTACTTGGAAAAAGATTGATGTCACTTTTCCCAGCTATAACATGTGCTGGGGGAACCTCAGTTATGAACTCCAATGGTTTCCAGGTGATCTTTGAGTTTTTAGGATAATTGGTATGTCATATAAATAATAATAAGCCTTAGACTTCTTTAACATATACCAGCAGGCTGGTGCAACTCAGACTGTGGGCTGTTGCTCAGAATTCTGGAGCTGCTTCTTCAGTCCATCCAGTGTGGTCTACTTGGCCTGTGAGTGCAGCCAAGGACCCATCTGTGTCCAGTGTTCAGACCATGATGTTTAAACTTCACCTTTGTCCTAATGCTAGGGCAGAGGACACTCAGGAAGTTTTTCTGAAGGCTTCTCTGTAGAATCTTTTGTTTCTTAATTTATATAAACATTATATTAGACATTATTAATGCTTTCCACTTTGGTCACAGCTTCTCCCTTATGGAGCAGTGGCTGTGCCCCAAAAGACAATTTGACATTTTAGCACTGAACACCACTTTCAGCAAAAATTATCCTCCTACAATATGGCTTGATTGTTTTTTTATTTGTTTGTTAAATTTGAAACATGTCAGTGAAATGCTTAGTTTTCTGCAAAACTGAAGATACTACTTTTCCTACCCTTCTGGATCCCTCATTTCTGTTCATTCGTAAGTAAGGCTCACAGATTAAAAGAATTACAATGTATTTGTGTAAAAAGCTGCATGTCCATTTAATTGTCTCTTCTGGCAAATTGAGATGTAAGCACTCATGAAGTTAGAAGCAACTATTTGAAAGATATCGACAGAAGAAATAAGATCAAAAAAGTGCCTCCAGATAACTGACACCCAGAATTTCCTCAGCTAGCATTAAAACAATGAACATTCAGGTCTCATGGTCAAATACTTTTCCTCATGTTTTATATTTTCCATGCTGACTGTAATCTAATAGTAGAGTGAAGCTCAGATGGATGATAATTTTCTGCTTTCCAACCTACTCAGCAACTTTTCTCTCTTGCCTGAAGCTAATGACATTAAAATGAGTTCAAAACACTGGAAAATGCATTTTGTGTAAGAACACTTCTTTTTTATATTTATTAGAACTTATCAAATACATTGCAACAAAATGCAACTGATGAAATTCCTTTTACTTGCTGTTTGAGAGACTGCAATCAGTGAAGTGGATTAGTTAAGCTTCATGATTTTTATTGTGGATTCCTGATTCAATAATCTTGCAATGTGAATAAAAATAAATGTAGAAACATACCATTTGCTTACAGACTTCCTCACATTGCAAATTTTTGTTGCCACGTTCATAAAACATTGAGAGCTACCTATCAAAATGCATTTCATGTAGATCAAACTTTTGCCATGGATTTCTAATCTTCCATAGTTATGCTATAACATAACAACTTCTTATTTAATAAAATTTATTTTATTAATTTAGTATTTTTTTTTTCTGAAGCCTTACTTTTATCAGCTAAAAACTGCAACAAACTGATTTTTCACTTTTGCTTTTTGAGGTGCCAACCATAAGAGGTGGAAAAAAGAGTAGCTATCCTCTAACATGTTTGACATCTAAAACACAGCTTGGTCATCCTACTGGTCGGTAGCCCACCCACTAAAATTGCTTATTGTCAATAGAAACTAACAAGCAGAAAGTGATGCCCAACGTAGAGCTTGCTGCAGTGTGTTACTTCCTGAGCAAATCTGCCCTCCCAAGACTGGTGGCCACAGCTCCAGGCATCCAATGGAGTGCCTGTAAAGTTCTCTCTCAAGAGGAAATACACGCAGGCTTCCTGCAGAATAAGCAGCCTATTCAGACTGCAGACTAACTGCACCATGTGTGCTTCATTAATTATTATTATTCATGTTTTAATTGTTATTATTTTACAGTGCCCAAGAGGAATGTAGGGGGTTTGTCATCTGTTAAAGACACAATTAGAAGAACTAGGCTCAAAGGAGGAGCAGAGGCAGATGGTATATTGGCAGTGAAATTTATAACACTCTTCTCTCAAGCCTTGCCAGCAAGCAAAATAGCTTTTTTTTTTCTTTTTTCTTCTCTTTCTTTTTCTTTTGCTTTCAGGCGAATAGTTTATTTCAAGATGAGTTTGCTGTAGTCAAGAGGGTAGAGAGCAACATGATTTGGCCTCTCAAGAGATTTAACATTCAGAACCCAAAGAAACTAAAACTGTTTTGACTGAATCACAAATCATTTCTTCATATGTTCTTGCCACAGAGAAATCTCCACCAGTTGCTAAACCAAATAATATGTGCCATGTGTCCAGCTTCTCTCTTCTGTCTGTCACGTTTCTAGTTAACCTTGTTAACTGGGTTAGTGGAAAAACACTGGTGTAATGTAACACAGGCAGTGACCTGATGGATGACCTATGCAGATCAGATGAAGAATATCAATTTCAGGGTTGATTAGGGGTGTGAATAGGACCACTACTGCTAATAAAAGAGGTTTTTTACAGTCACCCCCCTCACAGCAAAGCAGTAGCCTTACGAGGTACCAGGAGCTGATCAGAACTGCAGGTGAGAGTGCAAGTGTTCACATACCAGAAAGAAGAAAAAGGTTTCCTGAAAGGGCAAATAGTAAGGCTGTCAGAGAGCTAGGATTACTTGTTTAAATGGCATTTTGTGTCAGGAAGCAGCTGGTCTTAAATAAGCAAATACTGCTTAGAAATTAGTATTGTGCTTTGTAAATATGGTGAGATGCAGGAGTTAAAGGATTTAAAGACTAAAGAGATATTGCAGAGTTTTCCTTTTGTTTTTTTATGGTAAAATGTGCAATTTGTGAACATTTGGGTAAAATTACATTACAGGTCACAAGTATTATCTGAATGTGAATTGTCCCCAAAATGTATTTTTAATATAGGATAGTTTGAATATACTTAAGCTCCTGGCAGGTTTTGCCAGTTTCTGGGGTAGAAAATTTTGCAACACCTATGTTACCCATGCAGACTATTTGAGGTCTCTGCTAAAGTGCATACTGAAGAGCATTTTTTTCAAGGAGACAGTATTTAGCTGTGTTTATATGGTGTCATTCTCCTATCTCTAGCATCTCTACAGAGCAAATAATTTCTCCTGCACACTTTTACCCAAGTGCTGCATGGATGGGTGAAAGCACAGCCTCTCTTGCTCTCCTCCTGCTGCCTGCATGTTGTGGAGCAGGGCCAGGCTTGCTCATGAGAATCTTTTCTTACTAGTCTCCACTGAGTTCACTAGACCTCGTGGAAACACATGTGTTTCAGATTTTTTTTGGGGGGGAGTGAAGGGAGAATAAAAAGATTTATGAGTTCTGCCATACTTTCCATCCACTTTACAGAACAACTGAAAGTTTTTGAATATTCAGAAACAGAAAAAGGAATATCTTGTTTCAGAAAAATAAATCAGTTTTGTCCTTCCCAACCAATTCATTGTTCCAGGCAATGGGAGGGATATGTGCCATACCAGAGAGCTGTTATTACTGCAGTGATTAGTTTGTAACTCCCTACAGAAGAAACCCCAACAGTATCAGTACATTACTCTGCTTGCTTTCTTCAGAGGAGTCAAAAGCACAGCTAGTTATGTAGAAACATAACTAAAGAGTTCAACTCCCTATGACTTTACATAGAAACATGACTAGGAACCTGGGTCAGTCAGTGCAAGTCCCTAGGTCCTATAGTCCCTTTCCTAAGTTTATTGTCATCATCTGATAATTGGCATATATTTTGTTCATATAGTTTCTGTGCAAGAGGTCACAGCTCATGTTCTGCCCTGCTGTTTATACCTTTGTCAGATTGTTTTCAATCTTCCCTTTAGCAAAAGATCTTTTTTTTTTTTTAATAACTTTGCTGTAATTAAAGGAATTATTTAGGCAGTGTGTTAATAATACATAATAAAGTAAAAAAAAAAAAAAGAAAGACACTCAAATTCTCTCAAAATTAGCATGCATGGTTTGATCCTGGCTTATGTCAGGCACACAGCTCCAGGAGAGCTCCCTCCCTGACTGGATGATCTCCAGACAGTTGTGTTAGCATTACATTTTATGAGATCTCACATGCTGTAAATCTCTGGAGCCTGAGCACACTGCTAGCACTGCTTCTAGCTCTGGACTCTAAGGCATGTTCTTACCAAGTGCACAGCCCACATTTGACACCCTTCTGTGAAGTCAGGACCCTGTAGCTCGGTAATGACCTAGGCACAGAAATTCATGGGAGCTGCCCTGCTGTGGAAAGGAAAAGCATGTATCACAGCATCAAAAGTCACATCTGTACACTGTAATTTCATAATATGACAGTTTAATAGCATATCAGCTGGAGACCACAAATGGTGCAGAGAAAGATTTCCCAAATTACCACAGCTTATAGGAAAACATTTGACAGCTTGATTTTAATACATGATTATAGACTAGAGTAAGCTTCAAGACTTAGAACCCTGCCCTAAATATTAAAAAAAAACTGGAGCAGAGGGAGGCAGAGGAGAAGATATCCAGGCTTCGCCCTGAGTTCATACAGAATCAAACTCTGCTTCTGTCTCTTGCTTCTTCCATATTGGCTTTTAGGATCAATCCACAGAATGAAGAATTTCCAGAACCATAAACTGGAATTGTCTTTGAGAGGGCTATCCGGAGCAGCCCAAAGCAGCAAGGGACTATCAGGGTGGATGATCAGAGCTCCTGTGTCCAGGCTCACTACCTGGTTTGTCAGAATAGACATCTCCATTGCACACATTATCTTGCAGAACAAACACATATAAACATAAAATCAGGCGAGGATTTTGTTTGGGTTTTTTTTTGGGGAATACCTTGAATGGTACTTGAAAAATCTCAGACACCAGAGAAATCAGATGAGACATAATACCAGACTTCCTTCATTCTGATGAGGTTTATAAAGGCCAGGGTTTTACAGCAATGAGGTAATAAAAAAAGGACTAAATTCTTGACCTGGTTGATAGAAAATAAACAGTGATTTGCTCTAAGTGTCAGCTCTGCAATACTCCAATACATGCTTGATCTCTGTAAGGCCAGGGAAATGAGGAGTTGACAGGTGTGAGGCACACATTTAGTGTGAGGTACCACATTTAGTACCAATAATAAGTTACTTCAGTCTTTATTCTGTCTCATTTGCAACTAAAATGGGAATATAACAGTGACTGATCACCTAGCTGTGCTGCTTATGCACCCCCTTTCACTCAAAATGTGCTGAGTTGTTCAGGATTTACTTTTTAAACTGCCTCAATTAAACTAGCTCATTTTCCCCAACCCTGGGGATCCCTAACATATTTTACTTAAAATAAGATCAGACATTTTAAACAGCTCATCCAGGCCATCCAGCTTGTTTCACCCAAACTGTGCAAAGGAACCTTATCAACAAAATGCAAGAAAATATGTCCAACAGCTGGAGAACAGCTGGCAAGTGGTAACCCTCTCAGAGGGAACAGCTGTTTGCAGAACACACCTGTCTGAGCTTCTTATACCCTAGGAAAGTGGTATGGGGATGTGTACACTGAAATGTTAGCTACCTCAGGATCAGGCAACTGGTCATCTCCTTTGAGTACATTGAGAAGAGAAACTTCTAGGAGATAATGGCAATAGATGCAGGCAGTGTGAATTAATTAACTAATTGAGGTGTGAATGAATAAACTAGGGGTGTGTCTGTCTTTTGGGTGCTATGCACTAACCAGACAATTTAGATGAGGTAGCTGACTTTTGGAACACTAGATTAGGGATGATCAATCTCACTTTTCAGGTATATTATTTGTATTTGTATATGTGAAAAAAACTCCGATATAATTATGGAATATGTTTTCTCTGAAGAACTTTGACTTTCAGAAAGTCCCAAGGATACCAGAAAGAACAGCTGTGCTTATTTTATCTCTCAGCCAATACAGCAAGAATTAAGGAGGCATTGGACTAAAGGTAATCTCTTGGTATTCTCTGAGCTGGACAGGTGATGAATTCATCATTTCTTGGACTCTTATAACCAGAGTTTTTGTCTAGAAAGAGTCCTTAAAATGATCAGATCACATTTTCTGTCTTTTTTTAATTTTTTTTTTGTCTCTATATCCTGCAATGAAATTTTAAAACATAAATGAAGAATTCTACAGCATTTCATTCCTGTATCAATGTCGATATTTCACTGTATGTATATACATTCCCTGTGGTTGGATCAGATATTGTAATTACTAGAATAAAATAAGAAAAAAGCTGATATGTAGAATGTTGTAAAAGGGCTATTAATGGTTGCACATTCACCAGTGTGCCTCGTAGGGAAATATCTATAACTAAAAAAAAAAAAAACCAAACAAAAACATTTCAAGCAAAACAAAAAAGCTAATCAATGAGTTAGTTTGCAATCATTTTTTTCATTTTCAAAAGTACATATGAAACAAAGGTGTCATTTGTATTTTAGAAGTGAGAGTAAAAAGATGGATTTTAAGGATATGTTTTTACAATATTGCAACAAAGGATTTATTAAAATTTGGGATTAAAATAAGTGTAATTTTGAGTATGAGATGGGAAATGGATTTTCCCTTTCTATGCAACATTATGTCTAGGTCTAGTGTTCACTTTTGAACAGCATTAAAATACAATGAGAATTCAAAGGTTGCAAAAAAATCATTTGAATTCAGATTACCTCAGTTTTTCCGTTCACAGTTGCTGGAAGTTGAAGTTACAAGATATTGAACTTGAAATAACATGATGTCTCCTTGCAGCATAGGAGGAGCAGTGTAACTAAGCACCAACCATCAGGGGAGAAGGTGTATTTACCAACAGAGACTTTAGAAACAGATTTGATATCATTTGAAAAGAATTTATTTAGATGCAATTTTTTATGGTCTCTGTGGTTGTGTTTGAAGGAGCAAAAAAGGGAGAGTGGTTGGAACAGACCCTTTGCTTTTAAAATCTGTGAGTTTTTTCCTCTAATTTTGGGGGCATTAAAGATGACTGACATATAGGATATATATGAGTGCCATATATCACTCCGCAGGACAAATAACACTTTGCTTAAAGTTTGCAGTTAAATATCATTCTATAAAGCCTAACAATTATTTCTCTCTCCAGCTTTAGATGCAGAGAAGCCTAGATAAAGCCAATGAAAAGCCAGTGTTTTTTCTCCTCTGCAGAATGAAATGTTCATCAAAGAGCAGATCACTAGCAGCAGAGCCCCACACATTTAAAGGTTACACAGAATTTTAATTTTAAGATGGCTAACTAGTGTTACATAATTACTGATCACCTGATTTAGGATTGTGAAGGCTAGGAAGTTTTTTTTGATTGGCATTGTTTATATCATACATCTTGGTGAGGTCATCTGGGTACACTTCACCTGGACCTCACATGTCCATTGCCTGCCTCTTAAGTCTTGAGCAAACATTGTGCCATTGACGTGAAGCTGAGTTAATCGAGTAATAAGATGACTTTTTGAACTTGTTTGGATGTAATACAAGTTTTCTGGATGAAACTGAATGATTTATGGTGCTCAGTAGGTTTAGTGACAATAATTCTTAAACTGCAGGCAAGATGAAAACAAGGCATAAGAAAGTATATAGTAATAGCTGCCTACCCCCAATTTGTTGTTCAAGAATAAAATCTTTAAAGTCCGAACCTTGCCTTGTCATGAACAAGTAACATTTCTTTACCACCTGCTGTACCTTGTTATTTCTGTACTAGGCTGGTGCAGAGCTGCTGGGAAGGAGTGATGGTAATGCTGCTTCCACTGCACCTTTTGTGGAAG
This sequence comes from Chloroceryle aenea, assembly GCA_013399075.1. Classification (NCBI taxonomy): domain Eukaryota; kingdom Metazoa; phylum Chordata; class Aves; order Coraciiformes; family Cerylidae; genus Chloroceryle; species Chloroceryle aenea. The sequence continues at coordinate 343,505 of VWZY01007479.1, read as the reverse complement.
ATTCTATCTCTGGAAATAATTTCTAGGGGAAAAAAAGGTCTTATGGACATCCTATTTAAAAATTACTAGCTTCTGAATATCTGGGAACCATGAGAAAGACAATAGTAGATGGGTCATTATAGTTGAATCTGGGAGGGTAAGACATGTGGTCCTCTCCCACATACAAAGACTAACATCATACCTTGAGTCTCTAAAGAAAATGATAGTAATTCATCCTCTTCATCGATGATTTCTGAAGTGGTTAATCTCTTCTCTGATGAGAACTGACAAGAAATTAATGGACTGACTGAATGCAGCCTTCTAGTTCTGTAGCATTCATCATTCCTCTTCCTCAGTGTCTTTCTCTTTTCTTTTCTTAAAAGTCTGTCTATGTTGATGACCTGTCTGACACACGGCAGTAGACAGGTCTATTTTCAGACAGGTGTCAGATCATATAATGAAGGATGTTGGAAAGAACACTGATGAGGCAGGCCACCCTCTTGAAAATCAATATTTATCTTTCTCCTTTCCTAGTACCAGGGATCAGTATTAGAGGGAGAAAGGGAGCTGCAAATTGACAGTACAATCTGCTCTGTGTGATTCCCTGCAAGGGGAAGAGATCCCTGGAGATGAGGAAACTATCATCAGCTTCTCTACTGAACCCAGTATCAGTTTATTATTGAAAACATTCCTTTTGCACTCACCGAGGTTAAGATTTCACCATAACCTTCAAGGCCATGCTGGCTGACCTGGTGCTGTTCTAGGAAGTATTACATTCTTACTGCATTTCTCTCCTGAGACGGGTAATAAGTTCACAACCTGAAGAAGCACCTAAACTTTGTGCTTCTAACTTTTTGTCAGAGCTAGCTATGGCGTGGGTGAGAATGTGAGGGGTTCAGCCTAATGAAGCACCCTCTGCAGGCTTCCAGCTCCATGTCCTTCCTTTAATTGGTCATGGTGAGACAAATGGATTAGTCATTTAGCACAAGACAGCATCTACAAGGCTGGAATAATGGGAGATTTAACCACACCACGACCTCTCCTGTGTGGCCTCTACGTCTACCTAAGTACAAATGGGGAGGTTTCTGTGCATTTTAGAGAAATTAATGCTGCAGCACTTTTAAATTTATATGCTGGGTGACCTCTCAGATCAATAAATATATGTAAAGTGAGACAGGGTTTACCAATGAGATAGTCCCTCTTGCCTGTTAAATCTATATGAATGTCAGTTACAAAATATGTGACCATAACATATAACCACATATGTGCTAGCAGAAAAAAAGTAGGAGGTAGAAAAGGGTGAATTTTTCCCCCCCTTTTTTTGGTGAGGCATATAGCAGAACGTTCTGTCTGGTGGAAACAAGGCATTTAAAGGACTGTAAAAAGGTTACAGCTTAAACTTTTGTATGAATTCCAGACCACTGAGAAATGAAATAAGTTTCCACACTCACTGATGAAGAAATGTGAAGAAATATGAGATGTTGCTGTCAGTGACTTCAGTAATTATCCCATTTTTAAACACAGAAGCCTCCATTGATAGAGAAAGCAGTTGCTAAAGAATTTATTGCTTAGTGCAGCTGAATTTTAACAAAGATTTGGCAGCACAATAGGAGATTTATTTTTTTATGTATTTATTTTATTGCTGCTTACATGAAGAGGTATTCATTAATCTTAACCATACTGAAGTCAAAGTGAGCTATGCCATAATTTTAAAGGTCTGAAGTTTCACTCTGTGCTATCAGTTAGGAGCATATTTTACTAACAGTACTTTAACTAATTATATTAGCTAGCAGTGTGCTTTAACACCTAGAAAAAAATTTACTTCCCAACTTAGATTTGTCTAGTAACTTTCAGTTCACTACATGAGGCCTCCAATCTTTGTTATGAATTATCCATGAGCATTCATATGAACACAATTTTTCATTCAACAGTGCTTGAAAATAGGAAAAGTCACATAAAAGTTAATTTTAGGAATACATCTCATATGTTCTCATGTTCTTATCTACGATACATATTCCTGCTACAGCTCCCATTGAGATGAATTTGTCCTTAGCTAGAATTACACCACAGGCTCACCCTGCTAGCTCTGGAAGTCCCCAGATTAAGGCTGAAGTATTATCAGTGTAATGTCATTTTACACTCAAACCTCATGCCTACATATAAAACAACCAAAATGAGTTACAGCTGTATATATGACAGAGTGACTACACCTATTATTTA
>VWZY01007479.1:304561-337229 GCA_013399075.1 Chloroceryle aenea | reverse complement strand
AGCTGGATTTCACCCCATTAATCACAACTCTCTGGGAACAGCCACACAGCCAGATTTTAACCCAGAAATGAGTCCATCTGTCTATACCATGTTTTGCCAGTTTCTCCAGGATAATGCTGTGGGAGGCTGTGTCAAAGGTCTTACTAAAGTCCAAGCAGACACCATCCACAGCCTTCCCCCCATCCAAAAGGTGAGTCACATGGTCACAGAAAGAGATTGGGTTGGTTAAGTGAGACCTGTCTTTCATAAACCCCTGCTGGCTGGCCCTGATCCCCAGGCTGCCCAGTAATTGCCATGAGAGCTCACTCAAGATGATCCTCTCCATGATCTTCCCTGGTACTGAAATCAGGCTGACGGGCCTGTAGTTCCCCGGATCCTCCTTCCAGCCTTTCTTATAGATAGGTGTCACATCAGCCACCCTCCAGTCATCTGGTTCCTCCCCTGTTAACCAGGATTGTTGAAAAATGATGGAGAGAGGCTTGGTGAGCTATTCTGCCAGCTCCCTAAGTACCCTTGGGTACCCCATAGATTTATGAGTGTCTAGGTGCAGAAGCAGAGCAATGCAAACAATCAATTCATTGTATTTCCTATGAAAAGCAGCTTTACATTCTTGTAAAAAGCACTTAGGGATGTGTACTATTATTTCTATAGTAGTCTTCATCTGTATAGTTTTATTTAGGTACAGAAAATATGATTAATATGCAAAATATTAGATATGGAAACTATGCTTTTATTGTGGTATGTGCCCATAAGGGCATACAGGTGAATAATGAGTTATAACAAAAAATATAAATTGAATTACCTACTAATGTCTGATTTCTAATACAAAGTTAGTGAGTTATATTTCTAAAACAGAAAGATAGGCTTTCTGTTGTTCTTATGCAGGTCATTTAATATTGAGAGATGAATGGTGAGATCTGTAGGTAACACCAAGTCCACAGAAAAAGAAAAGACAGTAAAATAAATAATAGCATCACAGTCCTTCAAGTTTTGTGAGTTATCATGTAACGTGTATTTTCAGAGCATGTTTTTACACTAGTAATAGTGCTGCATATTAAATGGGTTTTCTGCCTTTTAAATATAACTATGAAGATGTGAAAAAACTAGAGAATTCAGTAAAAAGATGTAATACCAACTCAAGATCATTTTGGCACAAATATAAGTTTCTTGCTATTCAAGAAAAAAAAAAGGGTTCATCTGAGAATAAAGAGAAAAATTTATAAAAAATAATAAACCCCCTGATTTTTAATAAAGAATAACTGTGAAACTACTCTAGAAGACAGCATTCTTTTGTCTTAGTAAAATAGTTCCTAGTCCTGTTTAAATATGTCTTGGAAAAGCTATAGGTCTGATTTTTTTACTTTATCTTCTTTTTCTGTTAAACAACCAAGGTGAGAGATTTGTTTGTTTGTTTGTTGTTTTATCATGAAGGTGTAGCCTCAATTTCTGGAAGAACTACACAGTCACAAAGGTAAAAATTGAGCAAAGACATAGCAGATGCTTTCTGCCTAAAGATATGAAAGACTTTTTTTTATATCTTCTTACAGTTCAAGGCAAAATTTTGCTCTGTTGTTGGGATTATAAAGTGTTTAATTCAGTATCACAAGGAACCTGCTAATACAAAAAAAAAAAATAAAATCCTCCAACACTGTAAATTACATCCTTTTCTCTTTCAACAGAATTGATGAAATATGAATTTTTTGTGTTTGTATTGATATCACTGTGAAAGTTGAATTATCAACTTCATAAATTGCTATTATTTTTAGGTCATTTTCTTTGTATTCATGATGAAACCTCAGTACAGAACCTGTAAAATTACAGAGCAGCACTAAAAAGTAATATAGTCTTGAAAGTTTTCACAGAGGAAGTAGCCTAGATTTACTGTAGCTGTTAGACCAGTTTGCCACATAGTTTGCAGAATTAATTTTCTTTGTCAGCTATAAAGAATTTTGCTGATCAAGGCTCTGTGGCTTATACCTAATAATTTACAACAAATGTTTCCATGTTTCAGTATATGATATGTAATAAAGGCCTGAGATCACTCAACCACTGCACATAACTTTAGATCTTTTAATCCTATTACATCTTTTACTAGTGTCTCTCAAGCAAGATAGATAGTTTTACACTCCAGTTTTATGACTTTGATTTTATTGAGAATTTAATGCTTAGCTTTCTGAACTAAAATAAGGAATAAAATTTTTGTATTATTGTTTAAAACCTCCCTTGATTCATAAAATACAATGTCATAGGATTATTGCCCCTTTAAAAACAATATTAACATTAGATTTTCCTCTTCAGTAGATAATCACATTGATCCCAAATAATAGGAAGACAATTCACAAAACTTCTTTTTCAAGATGAGATGTGTGTTTGTTTTGGATGGTCCACATCTGCAGAAATAAGTAGTTACACCTTGAACACAAGGTAGCATCTGAGCACCTATGCAAAACTATGCATCTTTTTAAATTTTTTTTTCAAATATCTTTTTTTTTTTTCCTACAGTTCTTTAAGCATAATCTTTAAGCATAAAAACTGAAGCAGGAGAAGTCTTATTAATCAGCCTTTCTGCCACTATTTTTTTCTTTCTCTATGCCAGCAAGCATTTCTTGATACAGTTCTAGAAGAACAGATTAATGTTTTCACTGATTCATATGGTCTAAGAAGTTGGTTCAGGCAGCTGCAAGAACAACTTCTCAGCTTGAAGCCTGATTTCCTTCTGCACAGTGCACTACCTGTGTGAATTCCTCCTCTTGACTCCCTATACCACAGTTCTGGTTACACTCCTGCTCTCCATGACCAACCACAAATGTTCATACCACCTCTATGCAAGCCTCCCACTCCTCTGAAAATACACATGAATTCATATCTGTCATCATTTGGTGTTTACTTCCGAGGTGATGCAGACGTTTCTTTACAAAGAATTTCTGGAGGGCATTCCACAGGCCTGAAATAGTCTTGCAGAGAGCTCCTCATACTTTCATAATCATTCTGTTTATAATTTTAATTGCACTTTAACTTGTCTCAGAATCACTAACCTTTCCATCCTGGAGTCTTGCCTGTGAGTGTGGGAAGCTGTGCTTGGTGGTTTTCCCCAAACTTTGCTTAACCAGTGCTATCAGTAAGCAAGTGTCTACAGAACATTTAAGTGTGAAGGTTTGCATTGATCCTGCTTTGGCTTTAGTCCTAGAACTAAAGCATATACTAAGAGAGACCAGTAAATAACTTTTGTTTTGAATGAAGATTTTATTTTGGAATTCATTTTTTTGGTCTTATGTCTATTGGAGCACTGTAGTTAGCAAAAAAAGATACAGTTTACACTTAAAGCTTACATGTGCAGATCCCTTGTTTCAGCATTAATTTATTTTCTTATTGTATGTGTTATAACATTGCTGTTAAAACATTCTTCATATCATGTTAAAACATTCTTCATATCATGGAAGACTTTTATAGATGGGAAGAATAATACAAAATCCTGTGGTTTTCATCTAGCAAATACAGAAAAAGATAATAATAGTTCTGAAAAAGTCTAATGTGAACAGCTTTATATGTCAGATTTGTGGAATAACATTTTACCTGAAGGATTGTATTTCCTGTACTTGCCAGATGTCAACTCTAATTCATGTTGAGCCACAGTCACAATGAAATATTTGGGTTTTAATCATTAAATTTAACCTTTTATAAAACATAATAAAATATTAAGGAGAATTTCCTCGGGATCTTAGATACAGGATAATATTGGGCATTGTTTCCTTTCCAGTCTACTAATTCATGCAAGATATTCTAAGACAAATGTTAAACATTTGCCACATAAAGCCTGTATTTATTTTTGATGAAAAAACTCATTGGTCTGAGAAGGCAGAGAATTTGGTCCATTAGGAAAGAACATGAATGTTCTTCTAAGTGAAAAAAGAATGGCTGCTCCAAAAGATAGAGCTTTACCATAACATTGCCTTTCTGTTGCATTACACTGTTTAGCAAAAGTCCAAGCTGGAACCCATCACTTTTAATAAGGATACATTTGAGAAGATGAATTAAGTCTCAGACAGAAGAGGTAGATGAACTTGTACTAACTGTGGGTGGTTCAGTAATTAAAAGTCAGAGAAACTGCACTCTCTGACAGTTCATTAGACATAACAGTATGTGGAAAAATTCTTGTCATGTCTAATTGCTACAGCTGCTTGCATTTCTCTGTTATACTGGGACATCAGCTATTCATAAACCAGCAGGAGGAACTAATCTGTGGAAAGATGCACTTCCTATGTTATATGTATCCTTCTGTGAGATCAATGCCTCCAGCCTTTGACTGAAAGCTTAAGTTAACTAAGAGACATGGCAAATATAACAGGAGAAAATCTATACACGGTGATAGTGTTAGAACTATTGAGTTGAGCCAGCAACATTACTTAGGAGAGTAATGCTGTCTGAGTGGGATTATATTGTGTTGTCTATCAAGATAATTTTTACATATACATCACTAAATGGTTCCAGATGTGGAATTTGAGCTGGAGCTACTGGTGCTGGAGCCTTCTTGTTTCATCTCACTCTATATAGAGAAATTAGCCTCAGGTGAATGATCTTATAGTAGAGCAGCAGAAATATATTGTACTGATTTTCTGTATGTTCATTCATATTTTCTGTTATACAAAATGTTAGGATGCAATTTAGTTTCACCATATTAAAATGAGAGACAATTCACAGCAGGGCAGGTTTTGGACTTTAGTTGATTGTAGTTCTGGCATTTTACTCATATTTACTTGATTTTAAGAGCAGCAATGCTAGGGTGGTACGTTTGAAAAGACTGGCTTTAAAGAGAAGAAATTAAGTCTATGGCCAGGGTGAAAAATAGCGTCCACTAAATGAATGGTCCAGGGCAGAAGCACAGGCTTAGTTACTCTAACTTGGGAAGGTTTTATCTCTTCTTTGACTTCAGAAGATAAGGAGAAAAGTATTTTGAGAATAGAATTTTAAAAAGAAAAAAGTTAGTTGTGTGAATCACCTGAATGCTTTTTGATAAAAAAGCTGTATTAATGCTAATCTCTGTATTAATCATTATTTATGTCAAAAAAATTCTACCACCAACAGTTAAACTCTACCAATATACTACATGGATATACTGATGAATCAAATCCTAAGCAAAATTATTAAAAACTTGCAAAGTTGCAAGTTACTAATTTCAGTAATTCTTCATTCTCCTGAGTTTATTTTTAAGTTTTCTCTGTATCCCATCAACATCCAGAAGTGAAATCATGTTTTCTAGGACTATTGATTCTTCATAAAAATCAATAGATTTTGTTAGTCACTGTCACAGCACTTAGATGGAGGGTTGCAACTTGCAAATTGTAAGCATGTTGTTACCAAAGGAGCAGGATGGAAATTTTGAAAGGGATTCAGGTTTAGAGTGAGACCCAGACTGCTGTGTCCAAGCAGCCACTCAAGTTCTCACTACCATCCCAAGGTCCTTCATTCTGACCAGGGTAATTTGGTGGACAACTGCACTTTGCTTTTAACACTGCTGGAGATTAATTTATTCTTTGAAAGCTTTCCTTAAAAATACCAATGCTTTCAATGTACTTCTTGGTGAAATTCAGTGTTACTATGTTTCATTTTTTAGTTTCTTTTTTGTTTGTTTGTTTTCAGAGATGGAATACAGTGCATGATTAATGGGCTGAAAGATTTAAATCCTCTTTTCATCTAAGTACTGAGCACCACCAGCCAATACATACTGTACGTTTCAAGGATACTGATACTTTTCGCACCTGGAATTATAGGTCATATGTGAGAATTAAAACTTCTGATACTGTTAACTTGGTAAGTCATTTTGAGAATGTTCCATGTGACTGCTGTGACTGACATCACTTCTGTGTGGGAGCTGGGTAAAGAAAGCCATGTCTTATAGGATTCAAAATTAAAGCAGGAACAAGTTGTGTGCCAGATGAGTTGAACCAAAACATGACCTTCAGAGAGGCTTATGTCCCAGTCCGAATGTCACTGCATGGAGGTCTCTTTTTTTTAAATGTCATGTTTGCTTAACCCAATAGCTCTGGAAGCAATAGTTTTGGGTTTTTTTCCATGCCTTGCTTCACCTCTACTCTTATGAAACTGATAATTCTTAGAAAGCCATTCCCAGCACAGCATGTTAACTGCTCAGATGAAGGTAGGTCCTAACACATAAAGATTGACTTAACATTGCACAGGTTATAAAATAAGCATATTCACAGTAATGCACAATTTAGTTTTTCTGTGCATATCTAGTGGTAACTGTTCTATGATTTTTAGATGATAAGCAGTCCTACTTATTACTTACTCAATAGATTCCCACCTATTTGAATCCTTAGGATTATAGCTCCAGAGGTCTAACAGCCAAATCAGCAGGTCTCCCAATTTGTGCTTCATGCAGAAGTGAAAACAAAATAAAGGACAAAATAATCATTTATTTTGGAAACAAATGTGGGTTCCCCCCCCGGGAAGTTTATATCCTGGTTTAATATAGATTTGCTTTTTGTCTTGATTAGGTCTGACAGTTCCAAAATCACTGCTTTGGTATACTGTTCCATATTATTTTCCAACCAGTCAAGTACTTATCTTTTCAAGTGAGCAATATTCTAATAAGACAGGATGTCAAACACATGTCAACCAAAACTTTCAAACTGAGGAAGCAGATCAATATTAATGAACAGCATGTCACAAATATGAAATTGGTTAAGGCTAAGATTTTTTAAAACAGTTGCCTAAAATTTTGTAGCTGAAGTTCATATGCAAGTGCCTAAGTAAAGAAGTGCAAAGCCTAAAGCAATACTGACTCATTGCCTAGTCTAAAATTTTTGGCTTAGACTGTAGCTGTTTTTTCATTATTCTGATGTTCCAGGCAGGCTTCAGATTCTACTAAATGAGATAAGTTCAAAAAGTTTTTGTGTCTTTTTTTTTTTTAATGGTTTTGCAGAGCTTATCATTCTCCTGTTGCCTCCCAGGTGGCACCTCATATAATGAAAATTGCAGTCAATTAGAGAGCACTGTTAATTGAGGGCAGGATGGAGGGCGGTATTGAAGAAAAGAGTGGGGAAGTTCTAATGGGCAGGAGGTAGTTGCAGAGAAGGGAGTAAGAGTTATTTAAGCAACTTGGTACTTTCAGACTGTCTTTGCCCACTCCTTTCTTCATTCACACTGTTGTTGAATGTTGATTGACAAAATTGGGGAAAGGTAACTTCAAGAGTAAGCCAGTTAGTTGTTGAAAAGAAGAATGGAAAAAGTTGCAGTTATGGTATGCATAGTTATGCAAGTGGAATTGCATTGTCTCCTGGAAATGGCTTTTTTTAATTCTTGACTTCATGCAGAGCAGATTTGGAAAGGAGAATGGCATTAAAATATTGCCAAGGCTAGAGAGAGGTTTGCACGTTACGTGACTCATTAGAGAAAAGTCAATAAGGTCATCAGCAAGGCTAAAGAAGCACTGAAGAAATGCTGAAGAAACACTAAAGAAAAACACTATAAGACCACATTCAACTCTTGGTGGACAATTTTATACAATTGCCCAAAACTTTAATCAGAATTGGGAATTGTTTTGAACACACAAAGTCCTAAGCTGAAAAGAAAATGCAGGGTATAAAGCAAAAAAAAGCATGCAAGTCATTAAATACCATAAAGAGTTGGCAGAATTCTGTTAATTATCTGTTTTCTATATGAGCATAACCTAAATCAGCATTAAAATTTAATTGATTATAGAAAAAATCAACTTCAACAGCCAGGAGCAAGTTCTTTGATCTATCCTTTAAAAAAGTTTTATTTTTCTGAAGACATTATTTTGATCTCTAATAGTAAATAGCATTTGTTTTTTAAATAAATGTCAGTATAGCATTTGTAGTAATAATAATAATTATAATATATTTAAAAGTCAACTTAGGAAATAATGCTTAATTTTATTCTTATCATTATATACCCCACTGCTTGTATATAATAACAGTAATATAATAGCAATCTAACAATATCCTTCAACTTAAGTAACTCCCTAGTTGCTCTTTTTATTATGCATGAGAAAGCAAGGTCCTTGTAAAATGGGTTGATTTGGAAAAACAATGTGAGATACTTTTGCAGATGCTCATGTAATGTATATTATTCTTTTTCCCAAAACATTAGGATTTATTATCTTCTAATTATCTTTTATTAGTGCTGGTAATTCTTTTGCAAATTCCTTGTCTCAAGCTGAGCAGGAAGGCATTATAGAATCTGTTCAGTATTATAACTCACTGTATTTCTGAATGCTTTTCTAAACTATTCTTAAATGTAAATCAAAATGTGGAAATAACATTTATATAGAAATTACAAAACTTAATGAAATATTCTTTTTCTGTCTGTAAACTTCCAATAGTCTGCCCAGACAATCAGTGGTCAGTTATTTCCTTAACTATGTCTAATATTTAGTCTCTAGATGCACTTACACAGTTTAACATTGTCAAGAAAATATTTTAGTTTTCCTTTCATGTCTTGGCTGGATAATCAAATTCTTAGCCAAGAATGATACAAACAACCTCCAAGTGTTTCTGTCCAATTTGACATACTTAAATTCATTGTATTTTAAGAACACCAATTATAAGCCCTTTGTTTTTCATTAGCCCTCCACCTAGATGTTTCAAACACAAGAATATGGATGCAGAACAACAACAGATTTCTGCAGTGGAGGGTGGAAAAACAAATTTCCTACCCTGACCCAACAGGGATACTTCAGCAGCCATCACTGTGTAGGTTGTAATGATGTGCCTCAATAAACAAATGTTTTCAGAGCTCACCCACATATTTGGCTTTTCAGTTTCCCAGTGGATTCAAGGGGAATCTTTGTTCTCTTTGCCTTTCCTCAAATTGATTGGGGTTTTCACTTGTATGTAACAGAGCAGAATGCAAATGCACAAGTTGTTTGGCTTCCACTGGGAATGATCTGGACACCTGCTCCTTTTTTGCCTGTCATTTTGGTTATCAAAGATGCAATGCATAAAAACAGCCATACCACAGCAAATTAAAGGCCCATTAAAGGTCCTGCTGATAGCTGACATCAGATGCCTGGGAAAGAGTGAAAGAATTCAGCAAGTATATAGGAATACTTTCTCAAGATTCTTTCAGTCTACAGCAATTTGAAAGTCAAGATTTCTTTCTGGGACAGAAAGTGCATCTTTCCATTTAGTGGCCTTGCTAGAGATTTTTTTCTTATTTTCTTCCAATCATGTTTTAAAGTGATATAATATCCACACCTGAAGCTTTATGGCATAATGACATGTGTGAAAAATTTATGGGTACAACAAGCCCAGTACCCTTAAGCTCTCTTCACACATTATGTCCTCCAGCCTCCAGTCACGTTAGCAGATTTTCACTGGACCCTCTCCAGTTTATCTATGTCTCTTTTGCACCTGGAGGCTCCAAACTCATCAGTTTCTTCTCGTTCAACCCTAGAAATGCCTAGCAGGGGACACGAGACACACGGAGTATAGCACAATTGTTGAGAAGCTGTTGAAAATTCAGTATCCTTCAGGTGAAGGGTAGATATTTGTAGGCTGCTAAGATTATACTGCTAACAGAAAGAAGGCAAATGACAAGCTGCTAGTCCAAAGTGAAATTACATCATTAATTTACAATCACAGTGTTGTGAACTAGGTCAGTCTGGAGCAGACTAGCTTAATCCCCACCATTTAGCCTCTGACTAAGTCTAATTCATGACTCCTGTGGCCATAAGCCTAAATTGCTGGTTTGTGTGATTTTTCATTTCAGAATACCTCAAATCATTTCAGGATTTTGCTAGAGCCCTCCAGAGTAGTGTTTTTGTAGCATAAAACTGAGAGTATGTTATGGCATGAAAAATTGTGTTGCATAAGGCTCTAGAACTTCTCTGTTACATTAATTAATTTACAGTGTTTCTAGCTGTTAGAGGTGAACAAAACAATTTTCACTCACTCTTTGTTACAATGAACTGATTGAACTAACATAAAGGGATATCATACCCCTTACTGCACATTAATGCATCAATTGTCTCAAGTAAATTGCTGTTTAGACAATATTTTTGAGATAAGTAGTAATATTGATAAGCATATTAATTTTTTATACTAATTGGTAGCTAAATTATATCACTTACAAAGAAATGGTTACTTTTCTGTCGTTACGTAGGAATAAGTTTAATTTCTACAATTGTCTCATGGAATTTAGACAAGGATTTAAAAAAACCCCACATTTATACTTGTAATTTTCTTGTGATACAATAAAAACCCTACCATATCAGTGTATGCTATTTTGTATAAGTCATCAAGTGTTGAAATCAATGGGAATGGACACCCATATAGTCCTAGTATTTTCTGGATTATCAGTCTGCTCCTCGTGTACTTCCAGGCTATACTCATTCCCCTTTTTACTTTTAGAAAGAAAATAAAATTAGGAAATGGAGCCTCAGAGAACCACAATGTAAGGCAGGAATTCTTCCTTTCTTTCTTTTTTTTTCTTTTTTGGCTTTTTACATTTCTACACATATGCATATTTTACTTTCCCTAAAGGAAGATGTCCTTCTGGCAAGTTTTTTTTCGTGCTGACCAGACTACCCTTCCTTGACCCTAAGGAAGCTGGGAGAGCTTCTTGTCTAGGAGCTTCCCTTTCACATCGACAATGTGTGTTCTGTTCTGTGCACTTTGGGTTTTTTCCAGTCTGTATTCTAATTTTGTAACATTTGGGGACTGAATTCACCAGAGTTAGGAGAGTCCAAGTTTACAGTAATTAATAGAGCTGCTTGGGATAGCGGGATACTGACAACACCTTTGCCCTTCCCAGTGGTTTTAGAGAGACTATTAAATCAAATTCGAGGCCTACAGCACAGGTCTTCAAATATCTTCTCTCAAAAGGGACTGTTTTATAGATGCTCAAATTGTGCCTACGAATTCAAACACATTTTTTTGATTCAACTACTTATTAAAAAAACAAAACAAAACAAAAAACACAAACAAAAAACACAAACAAAAACACAAACAAAACACAAACAAAAACACAAACAAACAAACAAAAATCACTCCCTCCCAAAAAAAAACCAAGACATCTAAAGCTGTTCATTAGAACCAAGTACCATATTTTAATATGACGTTCATCCTCTCTCTGATAGGAAGACACATTTTCTAGAAGCTAACTTCTGTGGTGGTTAATTATATATAAAAATGGTGTCTGGGAGATTATAGTGAGAGTAGACATATTTGTTTGTGACCTAATTTGTAGCTACTTTTTTGTGTTAATAAATAATGACTCAGATCGTCTTGCAAGTGAAAGTTTTAAGTTAAAAAACAAGCAAATATTTCTATTTTTGCTCACTGATAGTTCACATTTCCTTTTTTTCATTTGGGAATAAGACTCATAATTTAGAAATGTAAGGTAAATCCAATTATTTTTACAAAGAATGTCACTTTTATATGTAATTATCTGCTTCTTTTCACTTACTGTATTCAGATAATATGTTTCCTCCTCTCCAGGTCATCCTGGCTATCTATGGGTATTATTTTATGGGTAATATTTTTGCCTGAGATTGATTAAACAATTTGAGATAAAGAGTATTTGTGGGCTAACAGTAATTTTACTTCTGCCAATAACAAATCTTTGTTATGTGTATATCGAAAATCAACTGTCCCTTAAAAGCCATATGTTTTCACTGAGATAATAATATTTTTCTTGTGGACTTGCTCCACTTGTGACCCTTCACAGCTTAATAGAGATCCAAGAGAAGAAGAGCAGAGAAGACAAATGTTTTAGCTGGCCAAGTGACAGCAAGTAAACAAGAGGAAAAAAGAGCCAGCTTGATGGCACCAAGCATCCAGAATCAATCTTATTTAAGATAGCTGGGGAAAATGTGTCAATCCATCAGATCAGCGCAGCAGGAGAATTTTACAGCCAGGAAGAAGGAAAATATACCACTGAGTAAGTGTCTGAAATTTTCAGCCAATTGGCTGTTTGCCCAGTAACAGAGGCTAACTAACTGTGTTGTTCATATATCCATTACATAACTGTAGTAGTTAACGAGCACTGTTAAATAACTAGTATTACTAGGATATTTTTAATATTGGTTAGAAAGATATAATGGTTCTTATCCAAAACTTATGGTGATATTTTTTTTTTCCGTTGCCTACAAAGAAGTTTCTGACTCTCCTGTTTTAGTATCAATAAAGGCCTAAAATCCAATTTCCAAACAAAAGTCTTTCTCTTAGTCTATCTTGAATTCCCCCTGCCGACGCTTCAAGTTCAGAAGAGCCTCCTGCAGTTTGCAAGTTGTCTTTCTAAATTCCATCTCATGAAATATTTCCGAAAGGATAAAAAATTTTCAAAAGCTTCCACATCAGTACACTGTACTGGAAGCCAAAATGAGAGTGCCAAGTAACGTGACTGGGCCCCTGGAGAGGAAAGTGGATGAAGCTTTAAAAGGAAATCATCAGTAGTGATTTGAACTATGAATTTTGCTGTGGATAGTGCTCCCAAGTTTGAGTACTGAATACATTCTTCATCACTCTCTATTTCCCTATTTCTTTCCTTCAGGAAAGGATGATCAAAACTTACAGAAATCTAAAAACCCAATTTAATTCCAGCACTTGATCACAGAAAGGGAAAACCTTACACTGAAGTTAGCAGAAATCCAAGAATTTTCATCTGAGCTCATAGTTGTGAGTTAAAGAACAATGAGGCAATATTATGAGTGGCACCATGAAGGTTTATCAAAATCATTTGTTAAATATGTATAGAATATATTTGTGACTAATTCAAATATTTTTACTTCATTCCCAGAAATCAAATACAAATTGTTAGTAACAATTATTGTAGGATAAATAAGCTACTATAGATAAACAATTTATAATCACAAATTATGATTCTTCTGTTGTAGCTCTGTTACATTTTGAATACAAAGTTTTTACATACTGGGAGTTGTTCTTCTGTATTCTTCAATTTGAAAATGTCCTGAGAATTATGAATATAGTTTTTTCAATTTACTTTAAGAAATGGGGTAAGTCTAACCCTTCCTCATAAACTGTTTCAGGCTCATAGAATAATCATTTTCCAGGTTTTTAATTTTTCCAGGATCTGTCTTTCCTGAACCCATTCTGGCTGGGCCTGATCCCCCTAGCTGTCCTGCACTTGCCATGTGAGCTCACTCAAGATGAACCTCTCCATAACTTAGGTCCCCAGATCCTCCTTACGGCTTTTCTTCTAGGNCTCCAGCTGGGATTTTGCCTTTCTGTTTTTTCCTTTTGCATAACCTGTTTCAAGATATTCCACTGGAAAATACAGAGCAGTTATCCAGATTATTCCCTTGTCTTTTGTTCTGTGTTTAACACATTAGCTTGAAGGTTTTACGAGTATAGTACTACCAATGCAGTCTTCACTACTTTGTCCATAAAGGCAGAGAAAAAAGATGTCTTTGCTGAACACCTTTTCTTTACCAAGCAGTGCTTTTANGCCTCCGGTCATCTGGGACCTCCCGTGTTAGCCAAGACCGCTCATAAATAATGAAGAAAGGCTTGACAAGTTCCCTGCCAGCTCCCTCAGTACTCTTGGGTGGATCCCATCTGGCCCTATGAACTCGTAAATGTCCAAGAGCCATAGCAGGTCATTAACTGCTTCCTCTTGGATTATGTGGGGATTGTTCTACTCTCCATCCTTATCTACCAGTTCGGGAGGCTGAATACCTGGTAGCTGGTGTGACTCATAAAGGCANCAACAACAGCAACAACAACAAAGCCTATCTCTCATTGCAATGCATTTTAAGTGTCTAAAATATACTAGAATTCCATACCAGAAAGAAATTAGACACCACATGTAATTCATTCAATAGAATTTTCCAAAAGCAACTTCAGTATTTCCATTGCCAAGTGGCATTTTCACAAATTGAGTTAGGCACCATCTTGTAAAAATATTTGGCGTAAGATGGATTTAGGAAATCATTCTAAATTAAATTGTTGCTCTTTTGAGCTCATCTAGAAGTTGTCAAAGATTTATTGGTTGGATTGTTTTGGGTTTTTTTGTATATGCTGATTTTTGTCCACACTGATTTTGGGGCAGCTTGGCAGTATTGCCATGGTGTGAGGTTTGGAGGAGAATTACTGGCAGGGAGTCCCTGTGTCACTCAACTCATGTTAGAAAAACTGAAAACCTGTTTCAAGAGAATTATGAAATATTGACACCTGGCTAAACTCAGGCTTGATTTGGAAAATCATCTGCCCATATTGGTCTATCTGATGGAGAATGCACAGAACAAGGAAGGAGCTTCCATCTGTGTGATCCTTTGTAGCTGGACTAGATGGACACCTCCTGGGAGAAGGTTCTTGTCACTCCTAATAGCTCAGTTTCCTTGTTAAGGAAGACAGTGATGGACCTACTGACTGAACACCTGCTGAACCATGGAGGTGTTGCTCTTGCACAGAGTTTAGTCATGTCCTGGGGAACTTTTTGCTTTCAATCTAGTGGCAGAGGGCAAGGTCTGAGGGTGAAATACATGGGAACTGCTGATATTGGCGTCTGTGAGCAGTGGTTAGGAAGGAGTGTTGTTTGGGGCAGAATTGCTTCATCTGGGTTTTTTTAATGTGTTGTTTTGCTTTGCTCAGCTCTGGCTCTGAGAGAAGTCAGTTCTTATGCACACGTGGATGTGATGCTTTCTGTTTCTCACTGACGTGCACTGAAATGCATTGAAATTGTTCTGTTGCAGGACTAGTAATAGAAATGCTGTGAAGCACTCATACATCTAGGGCCACATTCCTCTCATCAACTACGTATTAAAAATAGATTAAAACATTTCTCTTGAATAGGTTTTGTAAAATTTTATTTGTGCCGAAGCCTTGAGTGTGTGCCCTTTGTAGCACTCTGAAGGGAAATGTGTTTTTCCCCATGACAAGTTGTTGTTATTGAAAAGATTTTTTTAATTTATTTTTTTTTCCCCCAGGATGGAGTTACAAGCAAGATTTGTTATTTCTGGATGGAATGAAGCTGTTTACATGCATGTGCTGTTTTTAGGGGTAAGATGTAAAATTGATATGGCTGCACTTTGCAACCCAGTATCTTATATCAAGTTGCCTTTAGTGATTGTATTTTGCAGTTGTTTGCTGGAGGCAATGAGCAGAGCCTATATTTAGTAGGTTTACCAGGGTTAACAGAATTTAGGGATGTATTTAAAGGTTTTAAGGGGTTGCCTACAAGAATTTTTGGAACCTTTCATTTTACCTTTGATAAAGGTCAGTGTTACCTGTGCATGGATGGCAGGGTTTGAGGTGGTGATGCACAAGGGCATTGTGCAGTCTTTGTCACCAGAAAGGACCAGACAGAGGTGTGGATGAAGTCTGGCTTCATGGGCATTTGAGCAGCTTCCCTGGAGAATTCCAGGGCCATGTGGATGCTGTGTAGACTACACCATCATGTGTAGGAATGTTCCCATGTCAACAGAAATGTGCATCTCCAAAAGTCTCTTTTATTTTCAGTAAGCTGCTGAGCATTTTTCAGCATCCCAATCTTACAAAGCCTTTGAGAACTCATTTTGCTGACCCTGAATAGAGCTGTTTTCAGCAGAAGTGGTAACGATAAGTTACTGTGTGTGTCATTTTCAATTTCAGGCTATTTTTTGTGGGGAAGGGAGGCTCTTTGGCTGAAGTTGGTCTGGTGACATCTCATTTTCATTGGTTGCCCCTTGCCCATGCACACAAAGAAAACTGAACTCTGTCCTTCGCTCATCCAGTTATGTGATGTATCATGTGTGACATCTATGATTGCTACCCATAATACCTGGGCACAGACAGGTGAACTGAGGACAGTGGATCACCTGGGGCTTTGAAATTTTGTAGTACCACAAAGAGATTCTTCAGTGCAGTTGGAGAGAATCTTCAGTATAGTTTCAGTAGCTGGATTTACTTTTTAAAGGTAAAACATCAATAAAACATCAATAAATTAAAAAGGCTTAAGGTGCACAATAAGTGCATGTGGTAAAATGTCTCTTGTGACCTGAGATGACAGAATCCCAGCCCTCTGCAGAGTGACTGTCTGACAATGACTGTGTTTGCAGGGTAGACCACACCAGAAAAACCTCATCTTGAAAGGCATAATTTGAATGAATCAATGTTGAGATTGAAGAGTTTTTATTTGGTAAAGCAACATTCATAAGACTTAAGAGAAGATTTTTCAAACTGCACCAGAGTCCCCACAGTGCTGGAGCCAAGGAGGCTTGTACAGTTTATATAAATTATATATAAATATACAATATAAATTAATCTGGATCTGATCTGTCTCTGAAATTTTTAGTATGGGAACTGTATCAATAAAATACTTGTGCTCAACAAACATAGCTTTGTAAGACTTGCTGGTTTCTCAGTAGCCTGTTCCTGTTCTTAATGGGAACAAAATGGTGCTGTTAAAGGAAAGCTGCAAAGCAGAAATTGTTCTGTTTATCTCTTTTTTGTTTTGGTTTGATTTTTTTTTTCTTTTTTGGGTTCGGACTTTTTTGTAGCATCCAGACTTTATTTCTTTCAAGAAATTAGTGACTTTTTTTTCTGGAAGACTGTAAAGTTTGTAGATGTTGGTGTTCCCTTGAAGGATGAAACCTGATAATTGGCTTCACCAGAGGGAAGGAGGAGGAGGAAATCTTTGAAGCTGCATCATCATTTGGCCTTAGAGATACAGTTGTCTAAACTGATTTAAAAAACACTTCTACACTTTCCCATGAAAGAGAAGGGAAAAGGACCAGGGGGTTACCAGCTAGCTGATGAATTTGCCACTGCTGGAATAGGTGGGAGATGGATGTCTCCATTTAAAGCTCAGGGCAAGCCCACATGAAGCACAGAGAAGGATTAGCCCTCTTCCCCCCTCCCTTCTAGGGGAGGATAAAAAGGGGAATAAGGAAAAAGAAAGTGCCTCACCCAAGATTGGAAGATATGGCTAGAAGAAATTTAATGAATAACAGGAGAAAAACAAAAGAAAGGAGTATTAAGGGCAGGAGGACACAGAACTATATACAAAACCTGCTCTTGGATGGCAATGGTCATGTGGAGTCAGGTCTGGCCCTGCTGAGATGCTGTCACATCAGCAGAGCTTGGGAAAGAAGAGCCCTATGAACAGTCTGTCTCCTTGTTATATGGAGTGTGGCTGGGAAGGAGAAGAAATAACAGCTGCCCTCTGACTCCTCAGGGTCCTCAGGTACCTGTACCCTCCCATTCAGTCTGTTCACCCTTAAACCACAACAATGGGTATGAACAGAAAAAATGCTTCAAGTTCAGATGATGCTGATAAAGCTGAAGTTGTTGGCTGCACAGGGGAAGTTTGGATCAAGACTTCACTTCCTTTTGATGGAACTCTCTCAGGTTTGTCATGATAGGGTTTGTTTTTTTTCCCTTAAAATTTCAGAATATTGAGTTGGTTGAAAAAAAATGGGAAGCAGGAGCTAATTGAAGTAGAAGAGACCCCAGGATGTGACAATAGGATTGACAGGAACAGCAGCACAACCTTCTGTTTACTTTCTTGCTTTTGTCTCCAGTGTTTTGAAGCTACCATGTGTACAAAGCTCCTGTGTGCAAGTAGCATTTGGCACTTGTGTCCTGATGGAGACCATGGGGGAGTAACAGTCTGTGGAGCAGGGGAGTCCTGTGTTTTAGTGTTCTCATTTTGCTGTAAGCCCTAATGGTTTCTTGTTTGTCTCACCTGGGCCCTGAAGTCATTAATAAGAGTAACCAATTAATAAAGAAAGAAAGAAAATTCATGAATTTCTACAAAACTAACATTTAAAATACTTCTCTGTTTGTTTGTTTTATGCATTTATTTTATGCATATAATTTTCTTGTGTTTTGAGGAGTTGGAGGCCTTTTTGAGTTTTGTTTTTGTTTGTTTATTTGCAGTAAGAGAGTTTTTGTACACCAGACTATATTCTTTCCACCCTGCTGCAGCTCTAACTCATGTTCACTTGGAAAAAAACAAAACAACAAACAAAACCCAACAAAATAAACAAAAAAGAGTGAGGCTTAGAACTGTGGCTTTCAGTTCCTTGGAGAATTTAATACTTTCTCCCCGAATTACCTTGGTAAATAAAAAATATTATTTATAAGATGAAATCCAGGTCTTACTTTTCCTGGAAATAGTTATAAATGAACATGTTATGCAGCAATGACATCAATTATGCAAGAGCTACAGAAACAAACATATGAAGGAACAAGCAACAACAAATAAATGCATAGGAAATATGAAGGCAAGGTACATCATAAATACCATTTTTCTACTTCAGGCAAACCCAAATGGTATTTAATTTCTCTTAATATCTTATGTAACTCCTAAAGATGTCAACTGAATTTATTTGCTTATACTGGACATGGCAAACAAACCACTGCTTTTGCTTTATACACCTGTTGTACTCTTCATGTGTATGTGAGTCTTAAAATTCTGGAGATTATTTCTACTTTAACACTCCCCGTTAGCCATAGGAACATTTGCTGTTTAAAAATAATTCAGATGAAGCTCAGATCTACATATTGATAGGGAATAGGTGAATGTTTAGTGTTCCACTTTAAGTCATCTAATGGCAAGGGCCTGCATACAGCAGTTCTCAAAAAATGTTGATCCTAAATGTGAAAAAAAATAGCACACAATCAGTTCATGTGAGTGATGGAGAGTTTACAAACCAAACTCTCCTTTTGAGACTGGCACTGCTGTGAACAGCATGGAAAACAATCTCTTTTGCTTTTGCATTTTACTCAGAATAAAGTTAAGTTCTGGAACACAAGCTTCCTGATGAAGCATTTCTGAAATTCAGAAGAGATGAGGTATGAGGTTTCAGACATCAACCAATAGCCCATTTCTTTGAGTTGGTTTCCTCATCTACTGTCTAGACACAGAAAAGGCGACAGCTATTGAAATGCTGAGCACCGCACTGATTAACTTTTAAATGACTTGCTGCCTAGTTTGAGGTGGATAAACAGGCTACAGTGAATGGGGAGAATAATGACCAAAACTGGAATCCATGGGAGCCAGAATGTTGAGCAGGGAGTTGTTTAAAAATACCTAGAAGCAAATGTTGAGGATCAGTGACTGACTAAAGTCCCTTTCAGGGAGTGACATCAGGATCTGCAATTAAGAGTTATGCTTCAAGGATTTCAGCATAATGATGTGCAAGAAGGCAGCCGTTGCCTAATAGAGTAGGATCCTCAGAGCTACAGGGGCTTTGTCTGAACAATTGTAGAGAAGGTTTTTTTACAAATCATTCCTGAAGTGAAGGTGGCTGAGGAAAACAGAGTGCCTGTGAGGGTAAGCAGATCCTTCGACAATTATCCACTGGCACTTGGTTACCTGAGTTCCTTTGTGTAGGCTCCTGGCTGTGGAAAAGGTGGAAATGTCTTTTCTTGAAGCAAATATTCCTGTCCCAGTCCTTACTTCATGTGGTCGAAGTACTGGAGACCTCTGTTCTGTTTGTCACTGTCTCTGAGATGGCTTTAAAATCACAGCTCTCACGTGTCCACTGATCTGCACAGACTCAGGTACATAGAAGTCACAGTATTTGCTGAGCTTGAAAGAAATGAGTGTTAGTGACTGTTTAACACTTAGAAATTTCAACTCATGGAGCAAAGATTGAAAACTGAACCTTATTTCTCTCTGATGAACATTTGTGTCATTTCTACTCTATGACTGCCAGACTAAATATCTAAAACTGAGCAAAGGGGAACTTTGCTTCACACAGTTTTTTGAAATGTTTACTTGAATATTTCAAAGATATTGCAATTCTTCCTAGCCAAAAGGGCAGGGACTTTGCTGAAAATGTCCAGTGAATACTAGAGATAGTCTTATACATTTATTGACCACAAAACTTTGGGTTTCCATCTCAGGATAAAGAACAAAGATCTTACTGAAAAGATTTACAGCAAAATAATGTCAATGCTTCATAATGCTTAACTGGCAAAATCATTATCTTGTCCTTGTTAACAGATTAATTTTGGCATCATCCTTAGGATCAAAAAAAATCATTATCTACATTTTACTGATTGAGAATGGGCTTAGCCCACATTTTCCAGAACAATCCCTTATTTGCACGCTTCATTTTTTGAGATATCAGATCTTGGTCTGTTTTAAAAGATGATTTTTCACCACTATTAAGTCTTCAGAAACCTCATACTCTCCTCCTGGGTATCCAAAACTTTTTGAAAATGAAATTAATTAACATGTTTGAGACACTGATTTAATCATAGAATCATAGAATTCTTTGAGTTGGGAAGGACCTTTAAAGGTCATCTAATCCAACTGCCCTGCAGTGAGGAGGGACATCTGTAATTAGAACTGGTTGTTCAGAGCCCCATCCAACGTGATCTTGAATGTTTCCATAGATGGGGCACATACCACCTCTCTGGGCAACCTGTTCCAGTGCTTCACCACCCTCATTTAAAAAAAAATCTCACTTATATCTAGTCTAAATCTAGCATCTTTCCATTTTAAACCATCGTCGCTTGTCCTTTTGCAACAGGCCCTGCTAAGAAGATAGTTCACAGAATCACAGCATGTGTAGGGTTGGAAGGGACCTCAAAAGCTTATCTAGTCCAAGCCCCCTGACAAAGCAGGATTACCTAGAGTAGGTCATACAGGAATAGTACCCATCTTCCTCATGGTTTGATAGTGTCTTTTAGAATCAATGTTAAAGAATTAGCAGTAAAAAGATATTAGAATTCAATATGGTATGAATTTCAGACCCAGCTGCTATAAACTGACCTTACCTTTTAGGTCTTTTGTGATGCAAACCATGACAGAAGGAAGCAGGTTCCATTATTAGAGAAGAAGAAAATCTTCGTATTCTCTTATTTAAAAGGAGAAAGAGGTGCTGACACATCATAAGGCCGTGTAGGCTGATGTCATAGAGCAGGGTCTGCAATCTAAAGGTCATTGTAATGGCCAGGTTGTAGAAGTGCATGTATCATATCTATACCAATTCTGCTAAAGAAGAGAAAAATATTGAGAATCATAGGTCAACAAACAAAAAGAAGAATAAAATGTAAAACTCCAGATATCTTTAGAATTAATATCCCAATTATTTTTGCATTTTATAAAGTTTGATAACATCTAGGTTTATACTTCTGAGAAGGTATTTTTTCTTCTTTTATGCTTCTGAGAAGGTATTTTATCAAGACATGTGGCATTCCTTTGTGGCAAACAAAGGAAACTACTACCTCTTATTTATTCTGTGTCTTCACAGCTTCTGAATTTTGAGTAATAAGAAGGTAATTGCTGTCATATGACTCACTGTTGAAGCCAAAACACGTATTTCCTAAATGTAGTTTGGCTGAAGGACCCAGCTGGAAGTGGTGACAGACACATAGTTCTGCTCATGCTTCTCTCATGCCTTCTTAGTGCTTTTAATAAACTTCTTTGCACAGAAGCCTGGGAAACATACATGTAAACCTCTGCCTTTTTGGTTTTCTCTCATGAAATATCATGAAAAAATAGCTGGTTTTTCTTTTCAGCCTCAGATTTCTCCCTTCTACTGTCAAGAATGGTGTCCATAAGAGGACAAGTGGGAGGGGGAAGTAGACATAAGAAAAGTGAATCATAAGAAAAAAGAGAAGGGAAACTCAGTGATGATATTTCCATCTTTGTGCTGCTTCAAATGAATAAAATAAAACTATGAGAATGTGCATTAAAAGGAATATTAAATGTGTACTCCTCCCTCTCTCTCTGGGCTTGTGTGAAATCAATAAGCTATTACTTTTATTGTAACTGTGGGCTACTCTTAAAAAGTAAATAACAATATTTTTTAAAATGTCATCCCCATGAGAGAGGAGTCTTTCTCTTACTCTCAGAGTGAAAGTCGTCCTCTCCAGCTTCAGAGCATTTTCTCAGGACACGTCAGTGTGATACTGTAATTAAATCAGCACATGGCATGACTGGAAGGGCCATACAGAGAGATGAAGGTCTCAGCTGTGCTCCCTAGCTGAGGAAAGGTAAGTGTGGGTGACAGCTTTAGCAGCAATAGGCTTCACAAATCCCTTAAGCAATTTGGGAGGGAAATAAGGGCTCTTTTATAGATGACTTGTTTCTACTGTTGGGTTTGGGGTTTTCTTTCTTCCCTTTTCATTTTCTTTTCAGAAAAGCTCTGTACAGTGTCTCACGAGCACCCCACGAAGGCACAGCTGCTGTTGCTGTTATAATTACATTTTGTTGTTGTCAATGTTGCTGTTCTTCATTTGGATCTTATTGAACAGAACTGACAGTTTGATTTCACTTGCCTTTTAAATGGAAAGCTTGTTCGATGTATCTCACAGGAGAGAGAATTTAATGAATCTGAAGATCTGGAATTCCCCAGTCTATACTGTTATGAGTATTTCATGTCTACTTTGTAGAGTAGGCTGTAAAAAAAAAAAAAAAAGCAAAATAAACAAAGGCAATAGTATATGAATTCAGAGACTCATATGATTCATTTTAACTCTAAGACTGTGGCCATGGAGACCATGGAATAGGCAGTCAGATTAATGAAAACAAGCAAAAGGGAAATACCACATTCTTAAGGGAAACAATCAAGTTTTTTCATGGATTGGGGCTGGAGCATGATCTTCCTTTTTTAGCCAAGGGTACTGTTTGGTATACAAGCTTAAACTGAAGTAAGAGAGTTTCAGACAGGGTAGAAAGAGAAACTCTTTTCTCATGTGGACAGTGGAACAAGCTGCCTTGAGAGGCTGCACCAGTTCTGTCCCTGGAGGGTTTCAAACCTCAACCTCTTCGAGTTTAAGCAGCCTGGTCTGATACCAGAGCTGGCCCTGCTTTGGAGAGTGAGCTGGACTAGAGACCTTCTGAGGTCCTCTCATGGACTGTATCGTTCTGTGATCAGATTTCTCAACAAAAAAGTCACCAGAGCACTTGCAGCAGCCATCATTGGCAATGAGTTTCTAGATATTCATAAGGCCATAGGAGCCATCTCACTGGAACAGTTTGTTAGCATTAAATGGAAATTTTAGTCTTTCTTATCTTCCACCATTTTCAACAATTAATAATTACATTTGTTCCATTATCTTGGAATCTGATGGATTTTTTTTAATAAAACAGCATGTGTAGTCCTAGGGCTTTAGACTCATGGCTGGGCAAGGCATATGATGGAGGGCGTTCTAGATGCTCATCTTCTGGGAGAATTTGGCAGTCAACAGAAACTGCATGGAACAGAAATTGTCCAAACAGAGAACAATATTGAAATTGCCTAGATTAATTTAGTAAAATAGAGTCAGTCTGAAAAGAGATTTTGAAAGACAAGTACGAAGTAGTTGAGAGGAAAAGAATTTATAATAAACTACTAAAACGTTTTGCTGGCTAGTACTGAATTGTCATTCATACTGTAAACACACACAATCTCCTGTCCATACAATTATTTTTTAATTTCCTTCATTGTATTTAGAATGACACATGCACTGTGCACTGGGGATTGGTTTCACAGACCATCCATGCTCTTTGCCAGTGATATCCTAACTCCTGGCAGAGTCTGTATTAGGCTTTGCCTGTCAACAGTTCTTCATTCCCTCCTAAGAATTACTAGGTGTACTTTCTGTTATGACTTTCACACTAACCACCTGCTGAAGGAAATCTTTACCTTCTTATCTGTAGCAGCCACTGCAACCATCTCTGTGCTCCTCAGGCATGAAGTTTTGCTGTTGTTTGTACAATATCACCATCCTGGCTGAACCTTTCACCAACAATTCCACATGACATTGTTTAGTTCCTACTGTAGCTTTTTTACCACAGTTTATGCACCATGATGTTGGCTTAAATGCTCTCTGTCCTTAATGGAGGCTCCACTTTGATGGTGTTTGGTTTGCAGGGTTTTTTGGGGTGGGAGAGGATTGGGGGTTTTGGTTTTGGTTTACTTTCAGTTTTGGCTGGTTTCTTTTTACCCCCAAGGTTAATATAATGGCACAAAACAGTCCAACGGCTTTAATCCTGTGGAAAATAGTATGAATATCCATTATCTGTCCTTGTCGTACCAACCTAGCACATTTTGTGCACGGTTTGTATAGATTTATATGCGTGACTCTTGTCATTGATGAGCTGGTCATCATTTCTCTTACTAGAGGGATTGAGTTCTGTGTCAAACCTGCTATGTCATTTGGCTCCACAGAAAACTCAGCTATTGTGTAGTCAGTACCGTGGGAAAAAGAAAAAACAGCAAAACAAAAAGAACAAAAAAATGTCAAAACAATAGCAGTATTAACTCTCCTAAACAATGGAAATAGTTGTGCTGAGAAAATTCAAAACAACACAGGCAGGCTTTGAGTCAAGATGGCCACTGGGTGTCATTGTTTACTCCACCATGTAACATTCATCTCTAAACATGAAATGTGGCTGGATGTAGTCGAGTAAATCTGATGCTTATCTCTATTACAGGTTATTTTGAAATAAAGTTTGTTGCTATTTAGTAATCTGGCTAGGTATAAGTTCAGCATGATGGATTTGTGTTTATTTTCCCATCAACCAATCATGAATAAAATAGACCAAGGTTATTCTTTCAACAAGTAGTTGCTTTATGTCACGTCAAACATGATTTTACTAAGCCTATGCTGAGCTAGAAGTCCTGGGGAGCACCATGTCAATTAAATCAGCTTCTTTCCACTGTGCTCAACAGCTTTAGTAGCAGATTGTTAGGTAAACTAGCTCATAAATGGGAAGAATAATTCATTCTCTAGAACCATTCAGTCTCTGCTTAGACAACCAACCTGAGTGCCAATAGTTTAGCAGAAGAAATGTAAGTAGATTGCTCCATCTCCAGGACTGTGGTGTCTCTGTTTGAAGGCCACAGATGATGCAAACACTGTGAAACCTTTGGTAGTCAGAGAGAGAGATTAATGAAATTGAGAGAACATGAAGGGAAAGACCAAGCCAAGGAGAAATACAAGCCAAGAAGTCGAGCCCAAGGTATTAATTTTGCAAAGATTGTGTGTCTGAGACAGTATTTTTGTCTGCTCATTTTCCCATGAAAGTGTAGGTCAATCTGTACACACAGAAAAACACATTTTTAATCTGCTTTGAATTTTCTTTACAGAGGTTTCCTTTCAATTTTAAGACACTCCCAAGATAAAACACTTTAATTTTTCTTTCTTATTGGAAGTGAGAGGGGTTTCTTTAATGAAGCATATGGTTTATCTTTCTTTTCCTTTTTTATTTTTTCATGTATTTGCATGTCCTACTAAATATGAAAGTTGGGAAGAGGTGTGGATATATTATTTCAGTCCTTTTGAAGATTAACAACACTGAAACATTGATGGTTTCCCTCATTTTTGCTGGTTCTTGATACTGTTATTGAAAACTGACTATACTTCTGGAGTCAGTCCTGCTTGAGAAAAGATGTTCCTTCAAGCATTACTATTGTTTTATTGTCACCAGACTTCAGGAGCCTTTCCACGTTTCTCTAAATGTGTTATTCTCACTTTGCAATAGAGTTGGGAATAAGGCACATAGTAAAACCAGATTATATCTTGAGTACAAAACAAAGGTTTCAAGTCCTTCTTTGCATTAAATCAGTCTCCAGACTAGAAATGGGAGGACTAAAAAATGTGAGATTAAGAACCTTCTGTCAATTTTAGTACAAAGTTTTAGCTATTTCTGAGAAAAGCTTAAAAAAAAGCAATTCTCACCTCCTCAGCTCCATGTGGATCTCCTTTCTGCTGCACAGAAGATGGTTCAGAGGCACTCTTAGCTCTCTCCTTTCTACCTTCTGTAGCCCCAGACTAAGTATAGATGCTCCTGTCATTTACTCTTAAACAACCACTAACTAGAAGACAGCAAATTGCTGACAGAAGAGCAGTGCTGATGCAAGATTAAGAGGGAGAATGAACATGTAGTTTATATGTACTTTGTGTTCGTACTTCAGCGAGCCAATCTAGAAGTCAACAGAACACTCAGCTTTAACAAAAGTATTGAATGTGTAGCTAAAAGGAATTATCTCATCTGAAAGGTGACTTGAATAATTATATTATTTTTAAAGAAAGACATTTGGAAAGTCAAAGCCAGACATTCACAAGAATACACACCTCAGAGCAAAACAAAACCAAACCAAACCAACCAACCAACCAACCAAAAATACCACAATAGACAAATCGCTGTTGTTAGAGTAATACTGAATAAAAGGTTTATGGATTAAGAATAAATGACAGCCACTATTTTCCAGATCATATTAGCACAAAGAAAAGTATGATTTAGTATAAATATTGTAGTCTTCAGTCAGAAAGATTATCTAAGAGATAAGCAGAGTATTTGATCTGTCTTCATCATCTAAACATGTCCAGCCATCTCTGAATTATTGTTCTATCAAATGAAAAGTCACAAGAGCTTTCAATAGCACCTGACCTGGAAACACTAGGCTGATGGTCCTGCACCTCACATGAAAATAAACTTCTAAAGTGTTTTGTGTCAGTAAGGACTAAGGATCCATATAGAAATCTCTCTCAGATCCTCAGTGGTATTTTCATTTTACTCCCAGACATTAAAACAATGGATGGTAGGCAAATAACAATTGCCATTAGTGTCATCTCTACACTAACAAATGAAGGTACAGTAGGCTCTACATCCTCTGAATTCAAGACAAAGCTTTTGTATAGTGTTGCACCACTTCCTCTTCATGCTCTGCTGCTGCACCCTGAACATGGCATATGCAAATAGTTAAATGCTGTTTTCTTTAATGTTACACTCATCAGTTCATTTAAAAGTACACAGGAGACTTGTAGTCTGGTAGCTCTGCAAATGAGGAATATATTTTTTTTCTAGGTCAGGTCAAAGTGTTTGCCATGGATGATGACTGAAGTATCAGGTCCTTGGAAAGTCTTGTTATTTAATAAATGTACCCTTTTAGAACTGATCTTCAGCTCAACATGTCTGAAAGTATGTGTGTATCTGAGCATGTATGCACTTCTTAGTGAGAAGATGATTTCAAAATCCTGTCTTACCCTCTAAAACAGAAAACCAGGACTTTAAAAAATAAGAACACTGGGCAAGGTCATTCTGGTTTACATCTTTGCCCTTCTGTTCTGACACAAGTTGAGGTTGCAATAGCTGCATAACAGTTTGCTTCATAGAGTGCAAAAAAACATGCAATGGACACTAGAAATGAGGAAATATGAGAATAATGAATATTTCAAAGAAATTTCTTAAAGAAATTAAGAAAAATGAAATGAAAATTTACGGTGAGGAAAGCTGGTTACACCACTTGTACAAAAGTGATCCAGAGAAACATAGCTACTGCACATGTTTCTCCCAGTCTACTCATAAAAAAAAAAAAATGCTTTGTGAATATTTTGGTTCTTTTGAGTTCTTTTGATGTCAGATAGCTACTCAAGAAATGAGCAAACACAGGATCTGACAGACCTTCAAAGAAATAATCAGAGAGCTATGAAATTAATTTCCCATTAAAATAACACAAAATAAAATAAAAATATCTCAAAGTTACAGACTGGTGGTCTAACTTAGCTGTAAACCTTTAAGCTTAATGCAAATGGTAGGTCTTAACTCAAAAAAAATATTTGCACTGATCACCACCAAAATCCTTGCATAAGCTTCTCTAAAAACTCAACATATTTGGTTTTATGCACTTATCTGAGGTCATTAAATGTTTATATCATGGCTGTCCTGATTATATGTTGATTTCCTTCTAAGTTCCATAATGTTCTTATAAAATAAATCGGTAAAAGCCATCATTTATCTTTTGCATCATCTCTTCCAAACAGATGAAAAGCAAATTCTATCAGACTACCTTAAATGCTTTTAAACAGTAAAAGTAATTAGAGGTAGAACAGCCCAAGCATTTGGTGTGCATTAAAGGGTAACTAGATGGTAACATGCTGCTTTTAACTATTATGCCCTTAACTGTAAATGCACGTGTTGTGTGACTGTGTAGTAACAGACTAACAGTGTAATGCTGCTTCATCCAAAGACTTCACAATACAGAGCTTTATTTGATGGGGCAGTAGCTGAAGATTATAAAGGATAAAAGGATGATCTTTCATATCAAGCTTTTATGGCACCAAATCACGTGGATTTAATCTATATATTTACTTGTATTGGACATACAATGGAAGAAAATATTAAGCTCAACCAAAAAAACTTTGTCCTGTTCCAAGTGACAGGAAAATAAATTCATCACTTTTGTTAGCAAGCTCTTGACTCAGTGGACAACTAAAGTTTTAAAAGATTTATATCATTTTATGACTATAAATAACATTGGTGATAACAGAAGCTATGAAGATATAGTCCCATGCTTTGATCTATACAATGGTCACTTGCAAGGGTCAGGAAAGAAATATTTCCCTGTGCAAATTAATATACTTGCAACAGCTTGTCTAAAAGCTTGTCTTTTATATCACTGATATCATTTACATCTTTATAAAGCAGTAGATGTGAGGCATTGCCATCAGTACATCACGATTCAGACGTGAAGTTATGAGATAGATTGGACATAATGGAACAGTGAACTGCAATTAACATTTTCTTTTCTTTTGGTCTGCTTTAATTTAACATTATTTTACAGCTTTTCAAATAGGCTCATTTTTTTTCCTTAGCTATAGAGGATTAATTTTCCACTCTTTTAACAATACTCCCACTGGCCACTTTAAGTGCTTGGGTGAATGGAGATGAAAGGAAATGGGTTGTAGGTGGTGGTAAGACAAAGGGCCTCCTACCTTTTGCAAGTAACTCATGTCCTTGTGGGGATCTACTCAGTGACAAATGACCTGAGACGAAAATTTAAGATGAGTCCTTTCAGTTCTCTAACATTTCACATCACAGAACTTGGAGAAAGTGTAGAAATGGAAATGAAGCAGAGCTGTGCAGCTCAACTCTGAGTCTTGACACCTTTGCTTCTTTCTGTGTCAGAAAATGACACTTGTATTAGAATATAGTACAGTGTTTAAAAGCAATTCTACTGTCAGAGAGGCCTTTAATTTTAAACCTGTCTCTTTTAACCATTCCATGAAGAACATACTTTTTGATGAGCGCTGAGCTGGAATAACAAGTCATATACAGCTTGGCCTAGATACAGTCACTATGAGAAATCATTCTCCAAAAGCTAAAATAATTTCAAATTAAATATATGAGAAAAACTATTATTGTTAGCCCATCTCTGATATTGTGTCAACACCTTATTTATTTGTTCTGACTGTGGACTGTCTCTGCTCAAAAGAAAAGCAGTTAGTTATGCAGAGTTACATCATCGTGCGAGTGTGATTTTTATTGGTCCTTACTTTAATCCACAACCCTGAAAATCCAGGGCAGGTAGCAGCTACTACTGGGAAACACTTCTTATTACTTCTTCTGCCCTCTTACTAGGGAAAGCAGTGGCAGACAGGGTCTTCCAAGCCTTGTCTCAGGCTGCTTTTCATCCTCGGTGCAGATAAATTCAGAGTTGCAAGTGTTAACACACTCTGAGTTAGCTTTTCTTCCATGTTGCTCATATATGTGCTAAAGAAAAATTATTCACACAGATGTCATGAATACATAGTGACTGCAATGTCAAGAAGATTTCTGTCTGTCCATGAAGAGAGCTTCAGAAAAAATCTGTCCCGTTGATGAAAGGAACCTGGGCAACAGACTGTGTCTGTATCCCACCTTTACACCTAGGACTCAGGAGGGCAGGAGCCAGTCATCCATCCAGCTAGCTGTCATCACAGATAGAGCAGGAGGTGAAGAGGTGCCATTCTGAAGTAGCAGATGGAGACGAGGAGAGATATGCTAGATCTCACCAAATAGCTCTATCTGTGTTAAAACAACTGAGTCTCAACAACAAAGTGTCTATTGATTTCATTTGTCATGTGTCACTGTCACTTGCCGCATGTCTAAATAGAACTTAAGCCATCTGAGACAAATACTTGAACATAGAGATGTTTCTGATATTCAGCCCAATAATTTAACCATGTTTGAGTACTTCAGCTCACAGGAGGCAGTTTGCCTTACATTAAGGCAACCATCCAGACAGTTTAAAATAAGTGCTCCTTCTCATCTTTTCCCTGTTGCTAGGATAATAGTCAAGAAAGAGACTGCTCTTATTGTTTCATGTCATCTTTTTCTGTACCTTCGTTTTTTTCATAGATCAAGGTAGTTCAAAGCAACTCCTACTGTGTTCTAACAATGTCAGGGCCACTGTAAACTGAGCAGTAAATGCTCCAGTATTAATGGAGTAAAATAAGACCTTTAAACAGTTTTATGAAGTATGAATACAATCCAACTTCTGTGTACTTTTCACATCAGATGTAGTGTGATTTCTTGCTGCTATTAATATAGAAAATAAATAGTGCCAGTCATCTACAACTGAAAAATATTCTGTCCTTTATTGTTTAATACTGCAAAGAATCTCAAGGAACAAAGATGGTGCAGCAAAGCAGAAGGAAGAAGGAAAAGCAACAAGCCCAGAGCTGAACTGGAAACATCTTTTCCAGTGCATCTCTTCAACATCACTGATTCCTACATCACTGTCACTTCCTGCTCTTGCACTTCAGATGGGTATCTGCTTGTCTTTCAATTTACATTTATTTAGAAGGTTCTGAATCACTTTAGAGGGTTGTAAAATTACCTGCTTTTCTTCTTTCTGTCCATCCAATACCAAGGATGTAAACAGTTTTGTTCCTGAAGTCAGTTGAAGAGAGTTATATTTTCTTCAGTTCCAGACTTAACAGTTGTCAAACTGATGTATTAGTAAGTGCAAATAAAAAAATCCTTTAGGTAAAGTAAACTCTTAAGGCCGTGGTCTGGTCTGATGTAAGTTCACTGTAAAACAATTCCTGTGATATCTGAGAGACTGCTGGCATGAATAAGGAATACTTAATTGCTATGAGTCTAAAAATTGTTTCAAAAGAATTAAGAAATGACTCTTATGGATGACATTAGGTTTTATTTACATAAAGTGGAGTTTATATCTCTGCATATAAATTTAATTAATTACAGATGCATGTGTATGTGATATGCTGTGTACATACATACAACATACAGTATCTTTTGGTTTCTGCCTTGTCTAGAAGAAAAAAAAGAGGAAAAAAAGAAGAGTTTTTCTGAAAACCTCAGGACAGAACTCAAAGCCTGAATATCAAAAATTCATAACTGGTTATTAGAAAGTCTGACATGCTGGCAAAAATTTGTTTTGTTTTCATTTAAGTATCAATGGCAGCAGCTGTTTTATGACCTAGTTTGTTAAATTAAAATCATACTAAATTATAAAATTTACTTTAAATAAACCAATATTGTCCTTCTTTTCTTAGATGCAACTACTTTTTTTTTTTAAAAAAACCTCAAGTACTCAAGTTCTTTTCTGCTGGTACTAACTGAATCATCTCAGCCTCTTATGAATAAGAAAAAACCCAACAAACAAACAACAAGAAAAAAAGAAATATTTCTGCTTCCTACAACCCCTCTCCCCTTTTATTTTCTAACACTCTCTATTTGATATAAAATCAGATGTTCAGGTAAACGCAGTCATCTGAGTCTCATGATATAGTCCAGTAGACAAAGTATAGCCTGTCCTGATGAGATGGATAGCTAGGAAACAGGGGAATCAAATCTGTTCATCCTTTTGCTTTGAGCAGAAGGCTTGGCCTGAGTGACACGCAGGGATGCCTTCTAGCCTCAACTACTCTGTGATTCTGTGATTTGCTAGCTGTACCAGGCCTTACAAGAGGTACTAATCTGATATATTTTTAC
Organism: Chloroceryle aenea; assembly: GCA_013399075.1. Classification (NCBI taxonomy): domain Eukaryota; kingdom Metazoa; phylum Chordata; class Aves; order Coraciiformes; family Cerylidae; genus Chloroceryle; species Chloroceryle aenea. The sequence goes on along the minus strand of VWZY01007479.1, from coordinate 305,579 downwards.
AAAGTTTCTTTCCTAGTGAATGTAGAGTTTTTGTTTCCATCTGAACTCATGCCTTGTCACCCAGTTTGAATAGGTGGAAACAAAGCTGAAGACTGCAACAAGAAATCAGCATTGAAACAATGTCTGTGCTTGATGGATGTAACTGTGTTACCCTTTTCTGCAGATAAACAACCAACCAATCAAACAAACAAACAAATTTACAGCCTGAAAACCATGATTCCCTAGAAACAAACATGAAAACATTGCCCCAAAACAATAAAAATGTTGGGGTTTTTTCCAAATATTTTCTTTTTGGTAAAACACAGAAGTGAGACTGAGTTTCTCAAGATGGATACTAGTGGGAAAGGTCCAGTAGAGGCTTGCCATGATGGTGACAAGCACGGGAGACACAACTGACCAGGAGCTGAACTCATTTAGGCTTGGAAAGTGTAGGAGATATGTGTGCTTGAGGTGGAATGGGGTTATGAAGACAATAAAGACAACACATTTCATTTATGGCAGACAGTTAAAGGAAGTGTACTGACCACATATGTCTCTCAGGAAGTTCAGGTTAGGAAAAATAATTGTTCACTAGGCGAGTAATGCAACACTGGATCAGGTTTCCTAGAGTAGATGTGGACTCTCCATACTGGAAATTTTCAAGGCTCAGCTTGGCATACCTGTGGATGGCTTGATCTAGCACTGGTGACAAACCTACACTTGTTCAGACGTGGTTTTATACGTGTAATACTGCATAATTGTAAATTTCATTGGATTAAACATGTAGATTGCAAGAGAAAACCATGTGCAATCATACGCTGGTGTACTGGGTCATTGATAAAAGTATATGACAGTGGACTGATTCATGTGACTATTATTCAAAACCTGTGATCAATAAGAGATCATGCCATAAAGCAATCTCACAATCGAAATACACTAAATAATGAAGAAGTGTCATAAAGTATTACTTCCAAATGGCCATCAGAGTGCATTAGGTGATTTAGGGTTACCAGAAAAAGTAAAAATTATTCTTTTTTTT
>VWZY01007479.1:292705-304529 GCA_013399075.1 Chloroceryle aenea | reverse complement strand
TTCTCTAACATAACTTGTAATATATTTGATAATTTATCTAGCACAGGAAAATAAATATTTATCAATGTTTTTTAAGGTTAGTAGTAGCTGCACTGATTTATTTTGTTCAGTCTACCAGATTTCTGATGTTACAAGCAGGATCAATCATACTGCAAATACAGTGTGACACTTAAGCAGTATAGATATATAAAAAGAAAGAACATGTTTTTTTGGAAAGATTCTCAAATAATTTTTCACTCAAACAACCAGACTGATTCCATTTTGATTATTGGGCTACTGAAACTGCTATCTTCCATTTAGAAAGTGTTTCTGCAGGGATTCAATCTCAAAGGAAGTATTACTCTCCAGTCTAATAAACCTGTAGAACTTGCTAAAGCAGGACACTTTCTCAAGTAGCTGGAGACTTCTATAATTCACAGCTTTCCTGGAATGCACTGACCAACTCGTTGGCATTTCTCTCTGATTGTATCCTTTATTAACAAGGAATCAAACTAATGCATGAAAGACACAGCACACTGAAAGGCAATTGCAAAGCTCTGGTGGAGTTCAATGGTGACCAAGGCTTCACCCACTTTCAGGAGAGGCATTTAACCCTCTGTGAGTTTTCAGAAATCCCTATTAAGGTTACTTTGTTCACTTACTTAGAATTATCTCAGGTTTTGCTGCTTGTGCTTTGTAGAGGCGTCTGAACTACTTTTCAAGACTGAAAAGTTTGCCCAGATGGTATCTTAAGAGCAGAGGAAATCACTTTATAATTATACTTCTCTGAAAATAGCATTCTGGCAGGATTCTTGCTCATCCACCCACTTCTGATAAGAGTCTGGAGGGTATAGCTTTTTGAGGTGGTATTTATCTTTACACTTTGTTAGGTTTTTTCTTTCTTTTTTTTTTTTTTTAAGACATTATCAGAGTTTCATTTTCTTCTGTGATTATCAATTTTTTCCTCTGGAGGATGTCTTCTTCTCACTAAATCAAACATTGACAGGTAGATTCCAAGGAAAGCGATTAAAGTCCTGACTGGTGTATGACCCAGTGTGCTGCTGCTTTTTGCAGGGGACTAAAACCATAGGGGAGTTTCATGATCACATCTTACATGAGGAAACACAAAACCAAGGAATGCAAAACCCTGCCAAACAGTATCTACAACAAAGCAGACTTACAAATTTAACCATTCCTCTACCTCGTGCTGATTGTCTCGAGTCTTTTCTAGCTTTCAAAGTATTGATGAGCATTCTGCTCTACTTTTCTATGATACAGCTATTCAGATCAGCATTCTCTAATTTGTGCAGGAATCTGGGATCAAAAGCTCTTTTTGGCCACAGGTTCCAATGTCTAACTTTTAACAAGGGGGTGGCAAATCATTCAGAGCTGCAGTGCACATATTTTTTTTATATTGGCAATTTTCTTTACATCTCAGCATATTTTTATTTACAGAAAAAAACCCAATAATTTATTAAGGTCAGAGATCCTTTAATCTTCATATATTCCTAAGGGCTTTTGTATGTGTCATGAAATAGATGTTCCTTATGAGACCTGGTATAATGTGTTAAGAAATGTGATATAGATGTTCCTTAGCCTAGAAAAATAAAATACAGCACTTAAAGGCAGCTTAAAAGATGATTTCTCTGTAGTTAAATGCAAGGATATGAGTGCCTTTGGAAAAGACTATTTGATGTGAAACTGAGCAAATTGGTTGATTTCTGCAAACATTTGTAAGGTTTTAAATCATGGTCAAAAGGTCATTGTTTTAAACAGACCACCTCCATTAAATATGACATTCTGTGTGACCAGGAGTACTTCAGATACCAAACAGACAATAATGCATGTCGACCTGTTTTTTAAATGCCTGACATTTTTACAGTTAAATGTGTCATATATTTTTATGGCTTTGCTTATACAAATAAACTACAAGATATGCTGACACAATGGTGTGATTCATCTATGAACTTTTAGTGGCAAAAATATTAGCATACAGACATAAGTACTTGAAAATGAAGGTGCCAGTTGGCAACCAGTCACAAGTGGTGCTTCCCAGGGCTCAGTTCTCTTTCACATCTTTAGCAATGATCTGGATGAGGGGATTGAGGGCACACTCACTAAGTTTGCAGACCACACCAAGCTGAGCAGGCGTGTCAACTACTTGAGGGTAAAGAGGGTCTACAGAGGGATCTCAACAAGCTGGATTGATGGGCCGAGGCCAGTGGTGTGAGGTGCAACAAGACCAAGTGCTGAGTCCTGCACTTGGGTCACAACAACCCCCTGCAGTTCTATGGGCCTGAAAAAGAGTTTATGGAAAGCTGTCTGGAAGAAAACAGCCTAGGGGTGTTGGTCAATAGCTGGCTGAATATAAGCCAGCACCATTGAGGTCCAAAGAATGGCAAAGACGGTGGTGTAGGGCTTAGAGGACAAGTCTTATGAGGATTATCTGAGGGATCTGAGATTGTTTAGCCTGCAGAAAAGGAGGCTGAGGGGAGACATCACTTTACAACTAGCTGAAAGGACGTTGTATCAAGGTGGGGCTTGGTCTGTTCTCCTGTGTAACAGGAGACAGGACAAGATGAAATGACCTCAAGTCACATCAGGGGAGGTTTCAACTGGGTATTAGGAGCAATTTTTTTCACAGAAAAGGTTGCAAAGCAGTGGAACAGGCTGCCCAGGGAAGTGGTGGCATCACCATCCCTGGAGGTATTTAAAAGATGTGTAATGTGGTGATGAAGGAGATGATTTAGTGGTGACTTGACAGCGCTGTGTTAATGGTTAGTCTTGATGATCTTAATGATCTCTTCCAAACAGAATGATTTTATGATTCTGTGGTCTAACAAAGGTAAAAGCAAGCAGCTGCCTAAGTGTTACTTGCAGCCGCCCAGGCCCCCATTCTGAGAGCCTTTAAGCACAGAAAGCTGTATGCATTACCACTATTGGACTACATTTTGCTCCTGTTGTTGTGATTCTACTCAGGAAGAGGAGATACTCAGATTCCCTTTCATAGCTTCCCAAGATCCTGTCTCCTTCTTGCCTTTATGGTACAGCCCATCTTGTTCTCTACTATGGTCCTGATGCAGACCTCAAACTACTTCCATTCTCCTTTTGGTGTGCCTATGCTTTTGTGAACGCCCTTGGAATAACCTCCATTGCCTTCCCCCCAACATTTCCATGCCTAGTACTGCCAGAGTGCATCAACAATAAGAGTCTCTGAAGGAAAGAATTACATGACGTAGCTCAGAATAGCTTTCAGTTGCTTAAGAGTAAACAGCTGTATCTAAAAGACATATTTCTTTTCTTTAAATACTTCTTCTATCAAAGGACCATTCTCAGCACAAAAATGCAATATAGCAAGAAGTAGATTTTTTTTTTTTATTGTTTAAAATGAAAAATTGCATTTCTTGAGAGTTGTGGGAAACAGGATTAAGGTACTTCCACTGCTCTAATAATAGTTATACTGGGAAAAGAAAACAAATGCAACTCTCTTAAATTAAGGCTTTTAAATCATTTTATGTATTGATTCAGATACTTATTAGTGTTTGATGCTATTTTATTCACATCCTTTTAAGAGGCTGAAGGGCTAATGTACAGGTACCAAAGAGGTATTTCTGACATGCACAACCATTTAAGAAGTTATTCACAGAATCTAAATTAAGCACCTGATTTTCATTCCTAAATTGAGAGTCAGTCTTCTTAGTCCTCCCTTTTTCAATGCAGGAAATCCCTCTTGAAGGCAACTCAAAACTGCTGTGCTGAAAGGATCTCCATCTCTAAGCTGAAGGCATACTAAAAGTATCCTCTCAGCTTAAGGCCCTGTGCAAGTTAAATTTGCACTTGCACTTTCAAGTACTCTCATTTATATGTTAGTATTTTGTACCACTAGGAGTTCATAGCTGTATCTCACTGCCATGTCAGAGTATCTTGTAGTTTATTTGTGTAAACCAGGCCATAAAAATATATGACACATTTAAATGTGTCCAGACTGGAAAATCTGACTGCTAATGTATGTTAGTACTCTGTTCACATGTTTATATGCATCTGAAGCCAATATTGAAAGGCTTCCCAGCTGTGACTGACGTTTGACTTTCCTTTTTTTTTAGGGCACTCCACTCAAAATAACATTCATTTCATTGACAATTCATTACTACTTTGTCACATATGCTTATTGTATAGCCTTCAACAAGATTTGAACTTGGATTAACCTTGAAGTTTACAAGCTAATGAGAAAAGTTCTGTAAGAACAGACAAACACAGCAAAGCAAGTCAGCAGGACTGATTCTTGTATGCTTGCAACACCTAAAGGCTAACTAACCAGAGTAAACATTTTTAGTTTCCTTGTTTACTCAAACAGTTCTCTTAAGAAATTTTTGGGTATTAGATGTTTTTCTCATGAGGGAAAAAATGGAATAAAAAATGACTCCTTTAGCACAGTAGAGTTTTATACTGAGTCTTTCAGATTCTTCTTTTGCAATACACAAGTAATGTACTTATTAAATTAAGCTGAACATGTATTTTGCGTGCTTTACTGGACAGGAGGCCATAGATATAGTTACATAGAGAATAAAGCTAAATAATTAAATTCATCTTTCCCTTTGTATCTCTTTCTCTCACTTTCTTTCCCATCTTTTCCTCCCCATAAGAGTACTTTTAGATTCAAAGTGAATATAATAACTTCTAGGACAAAATCATATGCTTGATGTCTAAAACATGATTGATGGACTGTATTCTAAAAGCACCTATTTCCCAGATTTCACTCTAAAGGCAACCATTTTTCAGACAGGCCATCTTACCTTTCCCACATCAAGAAGGAGGAAATGTTTTAACAAACTTAAAGTAGCTGTATTGTGCATATATATATGTAAGCTAGTAATCCTAGATTTCTTTTGTACTTAATAAAGAAATACACACTTCTGGGGTGAAATTCTGAACATGATGGTTACATGATTATTCTGTGTGTTCTAGCAGATACATAAGTTGCCTTTATTCTTTCTTCTCCCCTGTACAAGAAATTGATGTTGGACTGAGCTGGAACTTGCTACTATACTCTCCTGTTAGTGAGGTTGTACAAAACATTAATCAAAACTTGTTCTCTTAATTAAGCACATATTCTCTGATTCCTTGGCTCTGCAAAAGCCTGGAAAAAAATTATTACAAGCAATTTAGCTTTTCTGAGAGGCTCTTCCAGTAACTGTTTTTGATCTCCAGTTTTCTTTTAGTGCAGGACATGAAGATGTAAATTGTAGCAGTCAATTCATACTAAGATGAAACTCATTAACAAAGATGCAGAAAAAGTGTATTACCAGTATAGAATGATGCAGCTGCTTGGTGAAATGGACAAAGGAACTGGAGGCATTTAAGATAATTACAAAATAGAAACCTTGGACAGAGTTGAAGAAGAAGATAAATGAACCATGAGCCCTCAATGTTGAGAGATGCTCCATAAATATAAGCACATTCACAGGTATTTTTGAGATGGGAGGGAGGGAACACTTCCTTTTTCATTGAATAAAAACCAAACAAACAAAACCCCAAATATATTAAATATATTTGTAATACGGAAATTACTTTGGCAAGTTTTCTGAAGATACCTTCAAAGTTCATCTAGTCCAGCACTCTGCTATAGGCAGGGACATCTTTGACTGGACCAGGTTGCTTAAAGCCCTGTCCAACCTGGCCTTGAACACTTCCCGTGATGAGACATCCTAAATTTCTCTGAACAGAACAGGTGTTTCAGTGTCTCACCACCCTTATTTTAAAGAAGTTCTTCCTAACATGCAATCTAAATCCACACTCTTTCAGTTAAAAACTGCTACCTCTTATCCCATCTCTACAGGACCTGGTAAAAAGTTTCTCTCTGACTTTCTTATAAGACAAAACCCGTCAAGTACTGAAAGGCTACAGTAAGGTCTCGTTGGAGCCTTCTCTACTTCAGGCTGAACAATTTCAACTTTCTCAGTCTTTCTTCACAGTAGAGGCATTCCAGCCCTCTGATCATCTTCATGGCCCTCTCTGGACCTGCTCCAAGAGGTCCATGTCCTTCCTGTGCTGAGGACCCCACAGCTGGATGCAGTACTTCAGGTGGCATCTCACAAGAGTGGAGTAGAATTGCAGAATTATCTCCCTCAATCTGCTGGGCAAGCATCTATTTATGCAGCCCAGGATACAATTTACCTTCTCGGTTATGTCACAATTATTTTATTACTATTAATAGATGAGCAAGACTGGAGAAGACATCATTAAAAAATAGATGATGCATTTCCACAAACTTTTGTTTCATTTGACATGTAAGATGCAGTTTTTGTGATACAGAGTATATCACAGTGCTTTAAGGAAATAAAACAGTGAAAAAATACGATACTAAATTCCTAAAAGCTTTCCAGATGCTAAATGTCCTTATGTTAAAGCATACAAACTCCCACTGGTAAAAAGCTGTGCAAAAGAAATGACAGCTTGGGAGGAATTTAGCACAGTAAAATATATAGGTGCACTATTAAAAGAACCAGTTATCTGTTTAGCCCCATAAGGTAAGAATGAGTATCACAGTCTCTTAGAATCTGGGATCTGATATTTGTGCTTAATATAGATGCAATCTGAGTGGGCTACCATGAAGCTGATCATAGAAAGTTACTCTTTTTTTACTTCTGGAAGTATTTCCTATGGGTCTTTAGCCTGATGTACCATAAGAATAAATATAAAACTTAGAGTATTTCTTTCTTTTCCTTATAATGTTAAAGTCAAAATAGACACTGCTGGCTTGTAGTCACAAAAATAAAGAGTATAATGAGGGTTTGACTTTACTCCCCAGGAAAAAAAAAAGCCTCCTCACTATATCTGAGGGAAAGGATCAGATTTGCTGCTGTTGTCAAAATGGAAGATTGGGGGGGAGTGGAGAGAGTGAAAGAAAAGTCTGGATTTATGATATGACTGCTTTTATATGACATGTAATGAAAGTGGGAAAGCTATGGCTTTTAAAGAATGCAGAGACTAATCAATGACTTGGTTAATGTCACCAGAAGGTAAGCATCAATTGGTCTGTTTGACAAATTGAATGAAAATAATGCTAATTGAGGTTATTTTTACTAGATAAGCAGTGCAACATGTAGTAATTTCTCATGGTGGGTGTGTGCTAGATGCAAGGTATTTAACTGGAAGGTAGAACCTCTTATGTTGCAAATAATTTTTGAAAAATTATCCATAACCAAGGCAGAAGGCAAATCCTACATCTGTTCAGCTCTGCTAAATATAAAACAAAACTGATGAACTGTACTTTGAAAATTGAAATTGGTCATTAAGGTAAAATGAAAATGAAGGTAAGGAAAAAAAAAGCTTGGTGCACTTTATGGGATCAGAAATTAGCATTCTTTCAAAAAAACACGAATAATTATATTATATCCAACAACATTAGTTCAGAATATTAGGTTTACCTGGAGCTTTATTGTGCTTTTAGGAGGTTTTCCTCTCAGATAACCAGATGAATCAACAAGAACTTGTTCAAATCTCAGAACTGGTCTGCTTTTATCCTTGTGCAAATTTCAGAGAGACAGTAAGAAAAGCACACTGAGATAGTTCAGCCCCAGAGCTATGCAAGATCTCAAGTCTGTAAAACTAATGAAGTGGATACAACACCATAACAAACCCTGTAAGATCCTTTTATATTTATCACTGTTTTCTTCTTTAGAATTAATGAGACAAAGTCATCACAATGTTGTCCTTTATGATAGGTGTTTTAAGATACAGTTTGCATCCCTGTTGTAGAATTGTGTGGATGAAATCAGGACAGAATTGGAACTATTTTATTTTTCTCCCATGTATATATTGATGTGTGTACGCAAAAAAAATTCATTCAGGTTAAACCAAAGAACAATATACAAGCTCTCCATCACACAGAAAGACAGATGTTGCTACAGACTGCAGAAGGTAGTGAGAAAGAGCTTTTCAGGCTTTTGTGGAAGTTGATAAAAGACTGAATAACCTTTCCTTCTATGTTTTCAATAAAATCATTTTACTTACAGAAGTGAAACAACCATAAACCGCAGCAGTTTACATGTCAATTCACTTGGCATAACATCTGACAAAACAAAACAGTTTGGGAATTTTTGTGTCTGTGGAGCTTGAATTACATTATCAATGAATTACATTATCAATGTTTGATAAAAATTATAAGACCACATAAGAAACAGTATATGTTTGCTATTTTATGCACTATTTACATGAAAATGGTCCTGCGTTGTTCTGATTGAAGGAATGTACTGCAATAATACACCCTCGACATCCTTTAATATCTTTATGTTTCACAAATTATATATATGTAGCAAGTATAAATGAAGGTACTATGTGTCTTGCTTCTAAAGGACTTTAATAATGGCATAGGCCTGTAGCCAATCCACACCTGCCACTAGTTCATCTGAAAAGCTGAAATTAAAAAAAGATTGAAAATGTCATGAAATGTAGCAAAGAGCAAATTAGAAAAAGGGGCAAATTTATTTAGAATTATCAAAAAGATTACTGAATAATTGGGAATTATGATTCTGTACTTCTGAGAAAATTGTTCCTTAAAGTGAGTTTGTCAAAAAGCTGTAATTGATAAGCAAATGCAAATTAGTTGGATAGTAGAATTTCCCATGTTGTCTGGCCTTTTTAATCTTCAGGTTTTATGATGTCATAAAAGTTAAGCTCCCACCTTGTGTAATGTCAAGATCTGTGACAGTACACAAGAACCAAGGCTTTCATGTACCTCATAGCATAATTCAATGACAGAGATATTCTCACTTTACATCAATGACTAGACAATTTCTGTTTTAGCAGACAATAGAAATCAAAGAGATGTGACAAGAAAAAGAATGGAAAAAGACTTTCAAACATTAGAATAAGGGAGAAGAATAGAGTCTAGTCAAATCAGTATAGAAAATCTGATAGCTTTTTTACTGTTGGGAAGTCTTTTCAAAAAATTACATATAGCTCCAGATTCTAAACCAATGCAAATTGGTATAGATGCATTAAACTTTCTATCACTTCAAAAAATATGTTTTAAGATATTGCCTATTATCTGTATTATCTATCACACTCTGAAATCAGTGTGGATTTAAACTGAATAAAGACAGGGAATCTGGGCCTGAAAGCAGAAGCAGCAGCCACGTAAGGTTGAGGATTAAAAAACAAAGCAGAAAAACATAGGAGGTTTCCAACTTCTCTTTAACCCTTTATTTATATTATACCTTTCACATTCTCACCAGTACTCTAAATGTCACTATTATCTTTAATGAAACCATAACAGACAATGTATGTTTGCTTTTATTTTTTTACCTTTTTTTTTTTTTTTCCTATCTTGTGTACTTTGAGATATATTCTAAAGGGCACATTTGCTCCTTCGTAGCTTAAGCCCACAGATTTCTAGTTATGTATCAAAACACATAGTAAAAGATGATAAAGATCCTGAACTGAACGAGACCTCTTAAGCTATTTGTGCTGGTACCTTCAGTTTACAGACCCTTACACTCTATGATTCTTCCTGTGAGTTGATAAGGAGCTGTATCTACTCCATCTGAAAAACTGTTCGGATCGTCCTTGAACTAGGAAGCTTATCAAAATGTCCAGATTTCATTTATTCATATGTATATTCATAGGTTTAATGTACTAGCTTTTGTTCAAACATTCCCCATATCTTAAGTTGTTTTGATTGGTTTTCTTTTCCTTCTCTAATTCTTCTTCCATTAAGAAAACACAGAGGTTAGTCATAACCTTCTTAATTTTTGTTTTTGTAGGCTGAAGAAACAACATGCTTTTAATTCTCTGTCCTGAATCAGAGTTTTCATCCCCCTAATCATCCAAGTAATCCTTTATATATTATCACATTCCATCTACTAATTTTCTTAAATATGATTTGAATTGTATGTGGGCTATTTCTGATACCTTGTCAGCAGCATGTATATATCTTTTTTATTACAGGAAGACTCTTTGTCACCTCTTCAAAATTTCCTTTTTCAGGCTTGTATTATTGTAGGAATACATCATCCCCTCATGGTCATCTACTACAACTGCTTTTTTCAATCATTACCAACAATAAGCAAAATTCTGTGTGTGACTTTTCATTAAATATTACTGATCATCAATTTTGAGATTGTATAACATGAGACAGAATTTTTAGGGTGATAGCCCTTACAGGTACAAATCTGTCTGACTATGAAGAAATTAACATAGATCTGCTGAGGAGAAGTTTGGTTTAGATGTACCCATTAATTCTTTCATTTCTTGGAAATACACTCCAAGGACTTTGTCAGTTTAGCATTCTTACCTAACAGTTAATATAATAGTTTGTTAGAACATATGTTTTCCCTTTGTAGTAGCTTTTTAGTCTCTCTTCCATTTTTGCCTTAATTTGTGATATATTTTCTTCTGTCCTCACTATAACCCAGTAAGGTATAATAAACTTAAATTCTTAGCACTTTCAAGGGTGAATATTATTGTCAAGATATTGCTACACATATTTCTTATAGCTGTGGGCCTTTGTTCCAATTCTCACTACACTCAAAAGATCTCATTTGGATCTAATTCTGACTTAAGTTGGGAATATTTTCAGTATAAGCCGACGAGGATATTTGTAATGTAGGCACACGCTGTGCTGGGTGGGAAATGACATAATGCAAACAAATCTGTTGTCTTCATAACAGCTGTAATGACTACAAATCAACCTCAAAGTCACTGTGGTTTAGGTATTCTTGCTGTTGCTGTTAAAGGAGTTTTATTTTCTGAAGATTAGTGAATATAATAAATGCTGCCAGAAAAGATTTCAAGAAATGGTTTTCATTACAAAATCTGAATGACAAGTAAGTAAATACAGTGAATAACAATAACAATGGAGAAAGATCATGCCCTCTGGTAGCCAAAATATAAATTTCTAATCTTTTGTATTGAATGAAAATGACCTCCCTCACATGCATGTGAAAAAAGGTATAAATTCTGTATGAAGTATATAAACCTGTAAGCAAGGAAAAAATATAGCCCCTTCTCTTGCATGTATTGCTGTACTTAGAATTATCATATCACACAATAATTCAGGCTGGGAGAGACTCCAAGAGGTCTCTAGTCCAAATGCCTGACCAAAGCAAAGCCAGCTCTGGGGTTCTCACATCTTGTTCAGTTGGGGCTTGATACCTACCAAAGACAGATTCCATACAGCTTCTCAGGACAACCTTCTCCACTGCCTAGCTGACCTTTTGGGAAAAGGGGTTCCCCTTATACTCCACCTGAACCTTGCCTGCAGCCATTGTCTCCTACCCTCCTTCCCTGCACCACTGTGATGTGACCACCTCCATCTCCTTGATGTCAGCTCAAAGGCACTGGGAGTCTGGTGAACTGAAGCCATCTCTTCTCCAGCCTAACCAAGCCCAGCTCCATAAGCTCCTTCCCACTGTCCATAAATAAGTTTACTAGCCAAAAATACCACAATCAAATTCTCAGCTGAATTAAGTTCCCGAGAAAATCTATTCTACACTGTATTTTCAAAAGTGTGAAGGCCAGAATCAATATATTTGATTTTTTCTAATTTGCTCTTTGTTATGTTTCATGACATTTTCTCCAGTAAACAAGTCTTTTAGCTACCCGGATCTTGTATTTATGACAACAGCTAGACCATGTCACTAAGTGCCACATCCAATCTTTCCTTAAACACCTCCAGGGATGGTGATTCTACCACCTCCCTGGGCAGTCCATTCCAGTGTCTAATCACCCTTTCCATGAAGAAGTGCTTCCTGATATCCAACCTAAACCTCCCCTGGATCAGCCTCAGGCCATGCCCTCTCATCCTTCACCAGTTGCCTGGGAGAAGAGCCCAACCCCCACCTGA
>VWZY01007479.1:189909-291964 GCA_013399075.1 Chloroceryle aenea | reverse complement strand
CTAGGATGAATCCCATCTGAGCCCACAGACTTGTTAGGATCTAAGTGGCACATCATGCCACTAACTACTTCCTCCTGGTTGGCATACCAACTCGTGAGGCCAGTTGCCCTAAGGATAGTCAGTCTTTTTGATAAACACTGAGGCAAAGAAGGCATTGAGCACTTTGGCCTTTTCCTTATCTTTTGTTACTGTGTTCCCCACTTCATCCAGTAAGGAATGGAGATTTTCCCTGGCCCTCCTTTTGCTATTAATGTATTTATAAAAACACTTTTTATTATCCTTGACAGAATTGGCCAGCTTAAGTTCCAAACAAGCCTTTGCATCTCTAATTCTCTTTCTGCATGACCTTGTAATGTCCTTAAATGTTTAAACACATTAACTCTAATGATGCCCTCAAAAGAGGGAGTGAGTTCTTTCCATGGAAAGCAGTACAGGTTTGGAAACCTATACAAATGTTGTATTAAGATAAACCTTTGAAAAGCTCATAATAAGTTTAGTGTTGTCGCAAAGGCAGTTCTTAAGTTTCATTAAGTGAGCAATTTTTCACCCAGGGTGTAAAAGCTTTTGAACTGACTTAGAATATTTCCCAGGTATTCTTTTGTTTGGCTGTAGAAGACATAGAAAACCTAGAGACATTAACTTCTTTTCTGCTGACTTGGTGATAAGTACTACGCTAGCAACTTTCATAAACAGTTTTTGTGCAGAAATATACACTATAAAAATGACAGCACATGAAGGATTCCACTTCTTTTCTTCCATTACTTTCTGTCTTATGCTTTAAAAAAATGCATGCAAGTGAGTCTTAAATGCTCTCTTGTTATATATAAACAAAAGCCCATCAGCTGCTACATCCCTTTAAACTTGAAGGACTAAGGTTTGTGCAGTTTTCTTTCTCAACAGAACATGAATAGGCAGATTAGCACTTCATTGTTCATACTACATTAAAAAAAAGACAGTTGTGTAAAATTACTAGATTGAGATATGTATATATTCTTCTGAACTTCTAATTGCCTATAATACTAAATTAATAGTAGCTTTCCATATTGTCATATTGAACAAAGTCAACCAAACAGGATTCAAATTCATCAGACAATCTTGTTTGTGCATCTCTTGCTTATTCTGCTGAATAAATCTAACAAGAGGGAAAATGACCCATAATTACAAACTATGGTGAGCTGACCCCAGCCATTGGCCAAACACCCACAGGGTCCTTCACTTAGTCCTCTCTCCCGCAGGATGGGAATTAAACAGAAGGAAAGTGAAAAGACTCGTAAATTGAGATGACAGTTTAATAAAGAAGGCACAAGCTGCCCACACGAGCAAAGCGAAAAGAGGAATTTGTTCACCACTTCCCATCAACAGGCAATGTCCAGCCACTTCCCAGGAATTCAGGCTTCAGCACAAGTAACTGTTGCTTGGGAAGATAAATGCCATAACCAAGCTTAACTTTTTCCTCCTCATTTCCTTGAGCTTTTACTGATAAGCATGACATCATACAGCACAGAATGCCCTTTTGGTCAGTTTGGGTCAGATGTCTCAGCTGTGTCCACTCCCAACCCCAGCCTGCTTCGATGGGGTGGAGAAATTCTTCATATTATGCAAGCAGTGTTCAGCAACAGCCAAAATATTATGTAGTTTTTTACACTCTTAGCCACAAACGCACAGCACAGCACCATGTGGGCTGCTAAGAAGGAATCTAGCTCCGTCCCAGCCAGATACACTACACATGTATTCAAGGGACAAAAAGAAAATGGAAAAAGAGAATAATTGTATTTATGCCTTTCTTCTTTATGGTTCAGCGTAAAACATCTATCCCTCTTTGGAAGAAAAACATCAGTGATCTGGAACTTTCAAAAAAATAGTTTTTTCCAGTAGAGATGCATGGATTATCAGATATACAGACTTCAAGGCTAAAAAGAAACACTAAGCCATCATATCTGACCTTCCTGACTTGTATGTTACATTTTAATTTATTATTCAATAGGAGAAGCTAGGCAGAAAATTGCTGGAGAATGCATTTAGGTGCACAGCTACAGCCTTGAGATAGATATTTAGGAAGAAAATCTACAGCCACCGAGTTCTATCTGTTTTCTGTTTTAAAGCAAAAACCCAGGAGTCTATGAGAGTTTCTTCCTCCAGAATTTCTCTTCCAGATTTGGATGGTTTGCTTCTGGCACTAAGTGTCAATTGTCACAATTCTAAAGCCCTAAATTTTTTGATAAATACCTGTTGCACTACCGGGAATCTTGTCAGGAAATTATGCTTATGTAGTAAACAAATTTAGAATCTTCTATAATGCCAGTATTTTCTGACCAATAAACCCCACCCCAAATGTAGAAATTTAAAAGATCATTTTGATTTTACCTTTCTGTTGCATGTTATTTCAAATGCTGTGCAATTCCTGTCTTGGAGGTAATGTGAAATGCTCTGCCAGTATAGCATCAGCTTTTCCAAGGAGTCTGCTACTGTAATTAGAGATACTGTGGAAATGTCCTTCTTTCAGCTTTGTAGAAAATACCATCAAGTGCACAATTAACACCTTTCAAGAATTTTGAAGAAAAACTAACTTCTTTGTTATTATCATATCTCATTATCTGTCTCAGAGGCAGTTACTAGTAAGTGCAGATTTAGTGTATGGGACTTTATCATGCAGGGCAATATGATTGCAAAGAAACTATGGAAATGACCTTTTCAATGTTTTTCTTGAGGTATTCCTGTGAACAGCTAAAATGATAGAGCACTGGCAGTCAACCCTAAAATTGAATGAAATCCATTGAGCGTAAGAACTGAAATAAGACCAGAGAACCACGGAAGATTACTCAATAGACCATTTTAGTCCCAAGCTTGTAGACAGTGACTTGAGATGGCAGGTGAACTGGTGTGAAAAAAAATAAACTCATTCTTAAACTTTCATACAAAGCTTAAAGTAAAATATTATTAAAACTCTGAAACACCAGTTCGTGTAATCACTAAAAGAACTGACTCATTAGTTTTGTGTGTGTAAATCCATACGTACACAGAAAGCTTTTACTTTTCACAGCAGCAATGCAGATGTATTTGCATTTTGGTATAACAGTTCCAGTTTTAGTCTTCAGGAGTTATGATCTCCATTACTGACACCACTGAAAAGGGATTTATTGTGACATGTGCAAATATTTGTATATGAATAATTACACTGACATGACTAGAAATATTTTTCTTCCAAAGTCTTAAAATTATTCTATTTTTTTCTAGGAATAAGCCATTCTCATCTTCACAATTATTTTTTTTGTTGATGGCACAACCATCTATGCATCTCTGAGGCCGGGTGGATGTCTGGAATGAAGGAGTGTTGTGGAGTTTGGAGATGGATGCTGGTGGAATGGTGCTGGTTTAATATTTTTTTGTTGTTCCTCACTAATCAAATCTCTTTTAGGTGACAATAAAATTAATTTTCCTCAAATCAAATCTTCTTTGCTCTTGATAGTAGCAAGTAAGCAATGTCCTTGTCTTTATCTCAACCTGGTAACTTTCTCATTCTTGTTTTTTTTCCAATTCTGCTTCCTTCATACTGCTGAGAAGAGGAATGACTGAGTGACTGTTTGGGTGTTTAACAGCCAGTGTTACCACAATATGAATATGTGCTACCATAATGAGAAACTTCTTAACAGCTTTGATGAGAATTCATAACAAGCAATGAGTCTTTCAGATATTATCAGTAGGTTTTTGTGGATTCCTTTAAGCAACATGAACAGTATGCTTATTCCTAGGCTGTCTTGATTTCCTGGAATATATCCAGCTATTTGGGGTAGCTGGAAGATATACATTGTCAGAGCTTGTGTTCTGTTCCTCCAACTTCTGCCTTGTCTGCTCTGTCAGCTGGTTAGTTGATTTTTCCTATTCAGTTGGTCCATTGCCAACCCCTATACACTCCAGAGGATGTTCACTTAGAACACTCTAATTCAATAAACTGTAGCAATACTTGACAGAGTTTTGCTGTGGTTTGACAATGGAAAGATTTGTTACATTTAACCACAGGAAAATTTCATGGAAATTAACTTCCTTGAAATACATAAGAAATAGAAGCAAATTATTACCAATATAAAAGGCACAGTGTTGCAATAAGACTTCAGTAAAACTTTTTACAGTCTTCTAAAACGTAATGTCTGAGCTCAACTGATTCTCAGGACCCCCAACAAGATGAAAGATTTTTTCAATTGTTCAGGAAAATAAAATGTAATTGTGCTTCCTCTATTTTGGGGAAGAAGGGGATATTTTTGTTGCTGCTGTTATATCGAGATCATTTTTATCATAACATTCGGTTTGTTGCAAATCAATCTTTATCTGTCATGCTTCTTTGCATTATTAGCAGTTAACTAAACCAGATTTGAGTATTACAGATAACTCATCTGCTCAGGTAGACTTAAATGTGTGCAAAGTCATTTAAATTCTACTTTTGTAACAGTTTCTTTCTCTGCTGTTATCTTATTATTATTTTTTTAAGAAGGAAATGTTTCAATATATCAAACCAGAAGAAATAGATAAGGAGTGAAAATATTATTACAAACAGCAATAATGATAAAACAGGTATAAAGTTTTCACAATAGTATTTTCATACTTTATCTTCTTCTTCACTTGCTTATCTGGATAGCTTGCTTCAGGAGTTTAAGTCTTCCAAAGTAGTGCTTGATTCAAAAGGTATAGAAAGTACAAGAAAACCAAAACATCATTTGTCTAAAATCCAGTTTTAGATAAAGGTATTTTCAGTTCTAATATCCTTGGGTTTGGTCTCAATTTGAAACCCGTGTAGCATGCAATGACATGCTGTTTTCTCAGTTCCCTTCACAAAGATATCTCTTCGATGAGTTAACAACAAGAGTATGGGAATTGAATATTCTACTTCTGTAACTTTATTATTTTTGATTTTTCTCCTTCTTAGTGGTAGTACTGGAAATTAACTTTTCAGTGTTCCTGAATCGTATGGAAATCTTGAATTAACAATGTCATCATCAAATGAAAAAAGAAAACCATCGTGAATGACATATGCATTTAATCACTCATGAATGCAAGCTACACAACTTAATTATGTTTTTTATAATGGACCACGAAGAACAATCTATGGAGGAAATATAAAAATGTATTTTAGAGGACACTATTACATTACTATGATAGTTTTTGTATGACATAATTTGTTAATTTTTAAAAATACCATCGAGTAACAAAAAGGATGCAAGAACACCAGCTCCATTTATCAAGCCTGAAGATATATTCCATAATTAATTAAAAGCAAAGCAAAAATCTTGAATGGCCCAGCAATAAGCTCCTTATATTTTATTAAAAAGACATATAGTAATTTGTCAAACATCCATATTTCAAATTAAAATTAATGGCATTTTTGACTTTACAAAATTGAAAATTAAAAAAGAAGTACAAGCCTGAAACAATGGTGTTTGCCTATTACATCTTATTGCTTTACCTAATTCCTCAGAATACCCAACCAACCAACCAACCAACAAAATACAAACAAATTAAAGTCCTCAGGACACCAGGTAGCTCTTTCATGCAAATTCAGCTAGAGAGACTGATATCTTCCTCCATCTATTCTTGTCTTGACCAGTGCAACAGCAATTTACAGAAGCACTAAACCATCCAGGAACTATTCCTAGAGCTCAGACTCAATTGACATTCTATGTCAATGTTATTTTTGGGTATTCAGGGAAAGGTCCTTTATAATTCTCTAATATGTATACAAATGAGGGGAAAAAAAGAAGAAAGAAGTATGGACATGCATTTCATTAGTGCTACTGCTAGAATGTAACTATCCAACACTGGTTTTCTGAATAATTTTGTCATGTACTTGCTATACATTACCAGACTATAAAGAGAACCAAATACCTACAGGCCATTCAGAAAAAATGTGAAAAAGGCTTTGACAAATCAGCACAACGTTTGCTTGAAGCCAGAAGCTGTCATCTAAGAGGAAAAAGGGTCATTCAATTAGTGAAATAAGATCATAGGTGTGAATTGCAGGTTTTCTAGCTCTGCAGAAGATAGATTTATTCACTAGATCAACAGGACAGTGAACTGTCACCACTAATAGGTAACTTGTAAACAAAATATTAAAGATAATTAATTCTTTTTCAAGCAGGAATGCCAAGTAACAGTCATTAAACACATTTTCTTCCATCAAATGGTTACATACCTAATATAAAGTGATCTGTGTTTTAGAAAAAATAACATTTCCTTTAGATGTAAAGCCCTGAAACTATTTTCTTCATCAATACTGTCAACACCAAAACCAGGAGCATTTATTTTTTAAAAGAAAAATATCATCTTCGATATAAACTATTACAGTGCTATTAGATCTGATGTTTCATGTACTTGTCATTAGGCAGTGCTAATAGAATTAAGACCACATGAAACTGGCATTAAAGAATGTAAATGCCTAAATAATCAGATAGCAGACACCTACTAGCATTTTGTGCTCTTCAAAGACTGTAGGCAGCTTGGTAAAGCCTCGAAAATTAAATATGCATCTCTAAATGGCTGAACAGCTCGGAAAATCTGGTCTATCTAATCTTGAGATGTTTTTAAACAGGTGTTAGTGTTGCTGAAAATCAGTCATGTCTATGAAATATAATTTAGTTTCAAAGGGAAAAAAAGTTTATTAGGTTAGCAATCCCATTTGTACATTGTACTGAGCTAGGAACAGATATAGGCCTTGGCACAGTGGACAGTGTGGTTTCCTCAAGTCTTCAAATCAAGCACGTGGAGCTGGGCATTGAGACACCAATCCCTGTTACAGAGGTGCAAAGCCTCACGCAGCTGCCAGTATAAACTGTTAGAGATAAGAAAATGAGGAAACCTGGCCTGGAATATTTATTAACGGCTCATTAAGTGTGACCTCTGAACTGGTTCTGTGGTTTATGGCCATGATTCAGCAAAAGCACAGCTTTGCTGTCTCTCTTCCACTTCACAGGGATAAACAACAAAGCCAGCAGGCCTTTGAAACAGCAGGATTAAATGGTGTAGGGAGAGAGGTGCATAATGCAGGGAATCCAATTGCTCTCTTCAACAACCTAGTGGGTTGAATCATAGAAATGTGACCTCTAAAAGTCACCAAGTCCAACCCCCCTGCTGAGAGCAGGGACATCCTCAACTAGAGCAGGGTGCTCAGAGCTCTGTCAGCCCCACCTTGAATGTCTCCAGGGATGGGGCCTCAGCTCCTCCCTGGGCAACCTGTTCCAGTGCTCCACCACCCTNACTCAGCTTGGTGTCATCCGCAGGCCTGCTGATGGTTCACTCCAACACGCTGTCTGTGTCACTGATAAAAATGTTAAACAAGACAGGCCCCAGTACGGACGCCTGAGGGACACCACTTGTCACTGTTCTCCATCTGGATTTCGAGCCATTGACCACTACCCTCTGGATGCAGCCATCCAGCCAATTCCTTATCCACTGAACGGTCCACCCATCAAATCTGTATCTCTCCAATTTGGCGAGTAGGATGTTGCGGGGAACTGTGTCAAAGGCCTTGCAGAAGTGATGACAGATCACATATTAGTGAAACCATGCTGGCTGTCCCTGATCACCTTCCTGTCCTCCATGTGCCTTACCAGACCTTCTAGGAGAATCTGCTCCATGATCTTCCCAGGCACAGAGATGAGGCTGACAGGTCAGTAGTTCCCAGGGTCCTAAGTTCCATATTTCATTTGAAAAGTGCATTTTGCAGCAATTTTCCCTGAATGCCTTTGTCAAGAATAACAGTTTTACTGCTGTGTACTTTTTAAACTTCTTTCAATGAAGTCAGTCTATGTCTTATTTAGAACCTATAGTCTGTGTAGACCTGCTGTCTGATGGTATTAGCACCATCCATTAGAAGTATCATTTGCATAGACACAAATGGAAGAAAGGAAGTAGATGAACATATTTTTTACTGTCCTTGAGAAAAAGGGAAATTATTTTTATTTTATAATTATAATAAATATATTTATTTACCTTATACATAGAATATTTCTCTATTAAAAAACAAAAAACCAAAACAATCAGTTTTAAATGCTTGGAAAACTGTATTCTGACATGAGTGTTACTGAAAATATCAAGTACTTGAGGTACATTAGTGCACAGTGTAGTGAAAACAGATGCCCAGTATCAGCTTTTTTGGAAGCCTGAGTGGAAGAAAAGCAAAGGTTGAATCCATTAGATTTATTCTATCACTGTACAAGAAGCCCTGTGGTTAGAGAAAAAGCATGTTCAGAGAACATGTTTTCACTGAACTACTGAAGGACATACCAACCTGATTTCTTCAGAACTTGTCCTGGTCCAACTCTATAAATTTATTAATATCTGGCTGATACAAAATGTTATTTTTAAATCTGGAGATCATACCGAGGTTGGGAGGATTGCCACATGTACACAGTGTTTAACATAATCTTGGCAAACGTGAAAAAGATAAAATTCAGTGCAGAGAAGACATCGCTCTGCACTCAGGCATGTATAGTCAGTTATACTGGAAGAAAAAATCAGGTCTAAAAATTGAACTATACTGATATCAGTCCTTTCCAAAAAGACCTACAGGTTAAGATGGATCACAAGAACAACATGAATCACCAAGGTCATGCTGCAGCGAAAAGTGAAGATATTATACAACAACTGATCTTTCTGCTCCACTCTGCTCTGACAAGACCTCAGCTGAGTATTTTTCTGTTTTTTGGCAGCCCTTCAAGAACCTTCTGAAAATACTGGAGAGACTCCAGAGAGTTCTAGTAAACCTGACCTCCAGGAAAGATTGAATGAAACATGAATGTTTAAATTAAAGATGAAAAGACCAATGTGTGATGTGACATTGGTGTCCAGGTACAAGACATGCTGAACAATTGAACAGTTGGTCTCTGTATCAGTGTTGACAGGACAAAAAACAGTGCTCTAAATGACAGCAAATATAGTCAAATCTGCATGTTAGCAAATAAACCTAACAGCTTGTGAAATATTAGAATAGGTTGCCTGGGGCACATTGTGGACCCTCATTGCTGACGGGTTTTCAAGAAAGGATTAGGTAGCCATGTGTCCTGCCTGACAGGGCAAAGTGAGATAGCTGAAAATTTGGGTTTGCCCTGTTCAATATCAGGAAGCTGAAAATCAGCCAGTCTTTCACTATGGGTGAAAGACTCCTGGGGAAAAGCTGAAGGACCTTCAAGAGGATGGGAGCCCTCAAATACCAATAAAGGCAAAAACTGCCTGAGAAATATTATACACCTCTTCTATAATTTACACTGATTCTCATCCCTAGTTTTTATCGTTACTAATGCGGGAAACCGCTTTGTTTACCTCTAATGTGAGTATATTAACAGCTCTAATTTTTCACTCTGTTTTAACATCAACATGCCTACACTTTTTATGAAGACAAAAATACTGTTATCTAAGATTAGAGAAGTGCTTAGCAGAAAGGGAATGGCAGGAAACTCCCCTGCCCTCCCCTCCATTTAATTGTGCGTGTAGCAGAGAAGAGATTTAGGTTGGCTCAGCTACCAAACCTCAATGCTCAGAATAAAACACTGAACTGGCAAAGGAGCTGATTTGTTCACTCTTTACATAGCCATGGGGAATGTCAGAAATGTAATGAAAAATATTCTGGCCTATACCGGAGGGATGTTAACAGTTCACAAAGAAGAAATATATTGTCTTGGGACAGGAAAAAAAAAAAGTTACTTGTGGTACTGCCTGTTATTGCAAATAATTCTCTTTATCATAATTTTTAGACAATTACATTAAAACCCATGAAGAGATACATCTTCAATAAATACAGGATGCAGCAGGCACTATGGATACATTTTTTTATAAAAGATCATCATTGACTGAAGATTATTGTTTGATTAAATTGACTGCCTGATGGTGAGGCATCCAACAGATAAACTCAGCCAAGAATTTAATCAACAAACTGCATCATATTTGCATCTATTCCATGTTCTGTCTACTTAGAGAAGGAACAGATGCAGACTCGGTAGGAGTCCGAAGGAAAGGAATCAGTAGGGAAATACTCTATTAAGAAGAAGTTTCTGAATTTATAATCCAACCTTGACCCAAATATGTTTAGAGTCTCAGTCTGAGAGCTCTCTTGAACTGATGGTCTCTGAAATCCATATTCTCTCTATTTAATAATGTCCCTTTCCTGGCGTTATTAGTCTAAATGAAATGCTGACATAATTTTTTTTTTAAGCTCTTCTGACATATGCTAGTGCAGATGTTACTGTAAATAACTACCTCTGCCTGCAGTTTATCTTAGTGTTTAGCCTACAGCTGCTTTATAAGGATTTGTTGCCTCAAATAAATAAACAGTTCTGTTTCGATCCATCTAGGACACCAAATTATAACTGCCAGACTCCTTTGTGAGGGAGTCACCAGAACACAGTGTCTTCAGACATGCAAAGGGAACAGTATGATCCTTTATTTTGTCATTCAAGGGCATGTATATGCTTGGGCTGGAGATGGCTTGGCCCACATTGATAGAAGGACCCATACAAGCCACAGCTGATTCACAAAAAGGCTGTATCAAAATCTCTCCAGCAGCACCCATAGTCCTTTACCAGTCTGCTTTCCAGGCAGCTGCATCACAAATACACGGTATAGCAAAAATCTCCTCTCTGTACTAATGTAGAACAGGCTCCGTCCTTGGCCTCCCCCATCCCCTCCCCTTTTCTACAGCCCAAACTTTCTGGTCTTACATTGGCAGCTAATTGCTGAGCAGTTGCAAGTTAAAGTTATGGGGCTGAGTAAAGGTTGGTAGTTACAGGGTGGTCCTCCAACTCAATTCCTGCCAGTAAAATGTCACCAAAAGATGTGCACATTGAAATTAGCAAAACATTTTTTCAGTGGTGTATTTAGTTAAATAACAGAATAATTTTGGAATTAAAAGGCAGGTGAAGTTTTAAGGAAAAAAAGAAAACTACCTTTAAAACTTTGAAAAAAAAATCTGAAAATTAATCATGTAAATGTCAACAATAATAGAATTAAGAAAAAATATCACTTTGTGTATTTATTTATTTATGTTTCTTATTTAACAATATTTTAGCACTCCTTCCATAAAAGCAAGAGTAATTCAGGAATAAGGGTTTTACAGAAAACTGCAAGGAAAAGGAAGTTATTTCTTACCTAAAATTTAGACAGAATAAGAAAAAAAAAATCTTTAGGTTTAAGTTATTACTTTACCTATGAAAAAAGAAAGATCTGCAAAAACTATTTAATCACGTGTGTATATCAAGTGCACAGGGATTAATGTGGGAAACAATATGTAAAAATACTCACCTGTAATTACACCACACTATAAATATGCTTGTGTGTATATATGTCTATATATGGATAAGTAATTTAATATAGTTTATTTCATAAAATACTTCTGTTTATATACACATATAGTTTTATTTTGAGACTTGGACGTGTAATGTCTATATCTAGACTAATGCAATGTATAGTTGCCGACTTCATAAATTAAAGCATAAAGGATAATGAAGCTATAGCAGCCTAAATATATTTTCTGTCAGATTGTTTTGATGATGACTAACAGAGTAGGACTTTGGTGAAGAACTTGCATTAGTACTGGAATATTTTATTTTTCTGGGGCTGCAGGATTTACACCCTCACCTGTTGATCACATGGTGAACAGGTTTCTTGACCTTTTCCCACAGCAGGACACGGAAAATTTAAAGCCTCACAGTCAGTCAACTGTTTATAGAGAGTCTAGGGTGTTAATTGAATTGGAAGCTAATTTAGGAGAGCACATTCTGTAAGGAAGGTTCAACTATTATAGAGGCATTTATTCACACTGGATTTGTAGATGTTAGAAGTAGGATCCAGCAATGGTTAATAGGGAGGAGTCTGCTATCAATAATTCATAATGCAAAAGTAAAGTAAAATAAATCATTTACATTAAAACATTTTATCTCACCAAACAGATGAAAATCCTATTAATAATATCACCAAGGAATGCAACAAATCCAGCATTATGATCATGACATGCAGTGATGAATTATACATAATTTTCCAAAGTGAACTCAATAGCTACATTATTCCATTGTTTAGAAAAATATTTGTCACAGAAAGATTTTTCCTTATTCAAAATAAAATAGTCCAAGTGTATTATTTAGATAGCTGGTTTAGGTGGTTCAGAATCTGATTTTTTTCTTCATTTAAGCTTTTCTTGACAGAAGTGACATCAGGTTTAGATAAATCTCATTTTAATTTACTTTTTCTCTCTTACACTCCACAGGTCATTCTGATAGTAGAGATTTTTTTTAATGGATGAATGAGTTTAGAGGCTTTTGGTTTAGAAATAATGAATATAAGTCCTGAAATACCTGCCTGAATCTGATACATCACATAGGACTTGGCCAAAAAAAGGACTTGGCCAAAAAAAGGAGAGATGGGGTAGCTGAACACAACCTAATTCTATTATTCTGCACTTTCAGTGATACTTCTTTCTTTTTAAAATCATCCCAGGAGAAATCCTTTGAGGTTCTCAGGGGTGTATTAACTTGCTGACTCAAGATTCCAATATTATTGGTTGCACTCATAAGCTACTTGACCTATTGATGCACCAAAGCACATGTTCAGATTAAAATGACTGTCTGAATCTAATCAATAGTTAGAAATTTTCTGCTACATCAGGTTTGATGATGACTTTTCAGGCTGTACTATATCCTTTTGACAGATTAAATAACTGTATTCATAGATCATGTGGCTTTGACAAACTAATCACTGGAAGGTGAGATATACATCATCTTCACCCAGAAGATCTTTGCCACATTGATTACTTACCTCCAGGCACTGCAGTAGAGGAACTTCACATTAAACGCCTGACTACTTCTGTCATAGGTGCCAAAAATACTGTGATTAAATAGTTTAGTGGGTGATGCTTGAACTTGCAATAAATAATTCTGATCACTGATGCCAAAAAGGAAATGGTTTGAGGATCCTGGATATTTTTAATGGTAGTTTTTTATTTAACTACTATTAAATTTGGTTGATATATTGCTTACATAAGTATGCAAGCATAAGAAAGTGCTGGGCCCATCATTTTCAACATCTAGTCAATGTCAAAACAGATCTATTAGACCATTCAACTCCTGAAGCCTATTGCTGCCTTAGTAAAGCTGTGGACAAATACATGAGATTGACAAAAGATGGCAAACACAGAAGATGGTAAGACTAAGTGTACAGACATTTGCTATGTGTTGCAAAGTGGGTTACAGTCTTCCAAGTGAAAGTTAACACCTTCTATTCTATTCTATTCTATTCTACACAGCTTTTAGCTGGTGTAGAATTTTACAGCTGCATCCTACACCAAATGGCCCCACCAAACTGCCAGATCCCTACACAATGTTGGATTGTGGAGCAGCCAGAGCCTTGCACCACTTTGGCTGGACAGAGAGGCAGAATTCTACATAATTTTGGCTGGCTGGCCAGTCAGAGCCCTACAACACATCACCCTGCCAAACACCCTGACTGGCCACCTAACCAGAGCCCTGGACAGACAGACAGAGGTGTAAACCACTGGTTAACAGTGAAGGGCAGGTGACCCTTCACTAGGTGTGGGTGGCACCAGCCACCCTCCAGAACCTGCAGGTCACAAAGCTCCTTGCAATCCCTAGCCAGCCAGTCTGAAGAGAGGCCACAGAAGCTTCTGGATCTGACAGGCCAGAGTAGCTGCTACGTGGTGTTTAAAAGGTAAATGAAAGAGCAGAGAAAGAGATGAGGTGAAATAAAATACAAATAAATCCCACACAGATAGGTATTGCCCACAGGAATACAATGGATGCAGCAGCTGGTGGCTGGAACACACCAGGCATAGGGCTCAGCCTGCAGCATGCACTGTGACAGAGAACCCTGGCAGCACTTTGCCCAGGCCAGAGCCCTACCCCACTTTTTTTTAGAATCATAGAATTCTTTTCATTGGAAAAGACCTCTGAGATCATCATATCCAACCATTAACCCAGCACCACCGAGTCACCACTACATCATGTGCCTCAGCACCACATCTACACATCTGCTTAGTAACTCCAGGGACGGTGATGCCACCACTTCCCTGGGCAGCCTGTTCCACTGCTAAGCAACCCTTTCTGTGAATAAATTCCTCCTAATAGCCAACCTAAAACTCCCTGGGTGCAACTTGAGTCAGTTTTCCCTTATCCTTTTGCTTGCTACTTGCAAGAAGAGACAAACCCCTACTTCGCTTGGCCTCCTTTGACATAGTTGTAGAGAGCAAACCAGGATGCCATCGATCTTCTTGGCCACATGGGTACACTGCTGGCTCATATTCAGCCAGCTATCGACCACTGCCCCCCACATCCTATTCATCTGGGCAGCTTTTCAGCCACTTGTCCCCAAGCCTGTAGTGTTGCTTGGGGTTCTTGTGACCCAAGTGTGGACCCAGCACTTGGCCTTGTTGAATTTCATACCATTGACCTCTGCCCATTGATCCAGCCTGTCAAGATCCCTCTGTAGAACCTCTTTACCCTTAAGCAGACTGACACACCCACGCAACTTGGTGTTGTCTGCAAACTTGCTGAGGTGCTCTCAATCCCCTCATCCATATCATTACTAAATATATTAAAGAGAACAGGCCCCACACTGAGCCCTGGGGAACACCGCTTGTGTCTGGCTGCCACCTGGGTTTATCTCCATTCATCACTACTCTTTGGGCCCAGCAATTGAGCCTTTTTTTTTATCCAGTGAAGCGCATGTTCTTCCACAACATGAGCCACCAGTTTCTCCAGGAGAATGCTGTGGGAAACTGTGTCAAAGGCTTTACTGAAGTCCAGGTAGTTAATATCCACAGCCTTTTCCTCATCCATTAAACAGGAGACATTGTCATAAAAGGAGATCAGGATAGTCAAGCAGGACTTGAGTTCCATAAACGCATGCTGACTGGGCCTGTGTCCTGGCTGAGTGAGAACAGAACTAATTCTGTTCAGGGATTTTACTTTCCAGCTCAGTTCTTCTAACTGACTGCACTGTCTGCAGTCAGCAGCCTGTTTTCCCAGGCAGTGTCTGCTGCTGGCAGGGATAACAGCCCATGGTTAGAGTTAGTGCCAAGGGTTGGTGTGCAGACCAAGGCCACTGCTGGATCTTCTGTACCACGCTGGGGGGTGCAGGAAAGTGAAAGACTGCACCTGCAGGGAGGAGACAACAGGGCAGGTAACCCCAAACTGACCAACGAGGTATCCTGACCCTAAACCATGACAGCCTGATCACCTCTTTGTCCTGTATGTGCCACATGATGACTCTCAAGATGATGTGCTCCATAACCTTCTCCAGCACTGAGGTCACACTGACAGATCTGTAGTTGCCCACATCCTCCTTCTAGCCCTTCTTTTAGGAAGGTGTGACATTTTCTAACCTCCAGTAAACAGGGACCTTCCTGATTAGCCAGGACTGCTGGTAAATGGTGGCAAGTGAATAGGTGATCACTTCCACCACCACCCTCAGTTACCTTGGGTAGATCACACTTGGCCCTGTCAAGCTGTGTGTGTCTAAGTGATGTAGTAGATCACTGACCATTTCTTCTTGAATGATAGGTGTTTCATTCTGCTTCCCTTTCATGTTGTCCAACTCAGGGGTCTGGGATCTCACAGAATAGCAGATATTATTAGTAAAGACTGAAGCAAAGAAAGCATTCAGTATCTCAGCCTTTTCCTCATCCTTGGTCATTATGTTTCCCCATACATCCAATAGAGGATGGAGATTCTCCTTAGTCTTCTTTTTGCTGTTATTTATGGAAACAAAAGGACGGCTTAAAATTTATACAGTTTCAGGGTTCATTTTCCTTGGATATGTGATTTTGATAATACCAATGAGAAAGTAATTCCTTGCATTCCAAATGGCTTCTCCAGTATTATAAGGGGAGACTAGAGCCTGGATAGGCTCAGCCTTTCAACCAGCTTAGTTATACCTCTAGTTCTTGTGTTTGCTGCCTTGCTGTGGGAGCTAAGGACTGCATGTTGTAGAGAATGCATAAACTGTGTGGTTCCACCAGAGGCACCACGGCATTCTTGTTTGCGTGAAGAAGCACAGTGAAATAAAGAATGAAGGTTTTTTGTAGTGCCCTGGCTGCCTGTTGCAAACAGGCAAAGGTCCATTCAGAAAGTGTGAAATATGCATGTTATGGACAGTGCATGAACACTCAGGCTGTTTTATATTGTCTCCTGGAAGATGGAAAGAAAAGGCATGGCTGCCCTAAGATATGCTTCATGGTCACTCTTGACAGAACATAGTTTACTTGCCAATTTAACAGATAAAATAGATGTTTCTTGGAAAGGAGCTGTATACACTTGGGATGGAAATATCTCTGAATCTCTAAGGTGAAGGATGTAAGTGCAACATTAGAGTAGATCACACAGTGAGCAGCACCATCTGCTATGTCATAAACTGAGTGGAAGACACAGTACTCCCTATCAACTGTCTACTCAGTAAGGGTAACTTACTCTCACTTTGACACTACCTTTCTTAGCTGCCCAGAGCTCAGGAGAATGAGTATGTTATAGGCTTTGTGATCTAATGAACATGAAAATTGTGGAGTAAGTTCTGAGCTCATCACATGTACTAGGAATCCTATTTCTACATATCATTAGGGCAGTGGGGGATGTAAAAATTTTATATTTTTGACAAACTGTTATGTATTTCAGTTAAAGTTGGGATTTAAGCATAGAGGACCTAGTTTCTTGGTACCATGGAGACCTCTTGTTTAGGCAAAAGACAGTAGATCATTTTGTGGTTGATGTTGGTAACCAAATAGCATAACTATTTTGTCCTGGAAATACAAAACAGTATAACTCTGCTGTTTTCTTCAAACCTTACACATTTACATTAAATTTGCTTGGAATAAAACTCTGACATGACAAAAATGCAAACTGTTCGGAATGTTACACTTTGATAAATCAGCTCTTCAAGGAGAAGACTTTGATTTTACTCTGCTGTACTTCCAGGAAACTATGATGTCCAAACTTACCACCATAAAGATATTTGCTTACAGCAAATAAGGCTGCAAACAGGGCAAACTATTCTTGGAGCACTGAAGTTGTCCAGAAACTCAGTTCAAATTATAAAAATGGAAAGTAAAAAGCAAACCTGCCAGATTGTATTAAGAATGTACTGCTGAGAGGTTAATTCTTCACTAGTGAGTTTAGTGAAAATGTTAGAATATAGTTTTCCAGTGTTATTGAATATAGGGGTTCTTAATGTTACACCATGTTGAGCTATAGGCTTGTTTTCAATTAAGTGGTAATTTGCTTTTGGTATTCTTCCTGGGTGGTCTTTGTAGACCAGTTGTTTTATTAATTAGGAACACTTTAAAAAGGCCAGACTTCAAAATAATTTAACAATAGAAATTTAAAAAGTCTGTCTACTGTTTTGTAGGTGGCTCGCTTTTTATAGACAAAATTGCATCCCTTTGCAGGTAATTTAATTGAAGAGGTCAATGTAAGGATGCATTGTCACTGCTTACTGCCAATATAGAATCACAGAGTCATAGAATGCTCTGGGTTGGAAGAGTCCTCCAAAAGTCATCTAGCCCAACCCCCCTGCAATAAGCAGAGACATCCTCAACTGGATCAGGCATACAGGAGTTCATTCCTGCCTCTTGCTTTCCCCTTTCCTTAAAATGGAAAGGAAGCATGTAGCACTGTATCACTGTACTAAAAAAGAGATAATTAATTCAACTGATATTCAGATTTATTAGTGGGAGCCCAGTGCAAACTCCATATATATTTTGTCTCAGAATGTAAGCAGAAGGATTCTTGATTTACTTATAACTTAAAACATAAACATACTCCACTCATGTAAGAGCCGGATTCATAAAAATCTGGTAATATGAGTTGTCTGTTGGACTGTGATTTAAGACCCATAGAAATTGTACCTATTATCTCCTTCTGCGAGTGCAGCATGTTTTCTCACTGAGAGGTGATTATCAGTTTGCACACACTTGCACGCTGTAGCTGCTGTTGTTCAGGGTTGACTCTGCCATACCCAGGTTTCCCTGTGAAAAGATATGGTTGATCCATTGCAAGTCTGGGCTGAAGTACAGTGACATGTGCCTAGCATGAATGATTTGGAGGGTAGGGCTTATGGCAAACCAGGAAGCAAACTGATTCGCTAGTAAGGAGATGAAAAAATATTTTCTCCATCATTTGGAGTCCTTGATGATAGTTACTGTCACCTGAAAAGCCAACAAAATCCCAGTGTGGATCATGCCATAGGCAAACATGATGCTGACCATTTGAATTCTGAACTGTGGTTATCATTATTGTCAATATGGTTTGGAGCACTGCTTATCCTTCATTTTCTCTTGAGAAGAACATACAAATTGCAATGTTTATAATTCATTCTGCACAAGGCAAAATATCCAGGAGATTAAATATCCAGGAGATTAAAATAACCTGAATCTATTTTCTATACTAGAAGTAAAAAGAAGAAAATCTTATGTTCAAACTTCTTCAAGTACTCTGTTTTAAATCCCTGCGTGGTTTTGGAGAAGCCAGCTGTTTGCATCATTTTTCCTTTATGGAAAGGGAAGATAAGGATTTTTTTTCTTACACTCTGGTGTACTAAAATTTTAAAATATTGACTTAACATAGCATTACTGGAAGTAATTATACCACTCTGTTTAGGTATATAGCAACTTATCTTTTTGTTTTACAGAAAAAAACCCACGTTCTTCAAAGTTTTTATATTAACTTATTTCAACTGTTGTATTAGTTACTGTTAGCTGCAAAATTATGCATAAAACAAACCTTCCTTTTACTATATATTCTTGCAGTGTCTAGATATTTGATTTAATTTTCTCACCCTTTTGAAGGTGATAGTATTTATAGTCACAGACAAAAGAGAATATAAGTGTATGTACAGGTGGTCCTGAGTAGGAAACCAAAGCAATGTTATTGGTGTTCCCAGAAGAATTTGATGGAACATGAAGTTGTTTTTTTTTCCTGATGGTAAATGTTTGTATTATTGTCTTTACTATATCAGTCATGTACCTCATAATGTTCACAAATAATCTGCCTCATTCAGGAATCTTTTTCTAATTTTAATATTTTTCTTAACAATATTTACTATGTTTATTTTACCCTCTTCTGAAACACTGGAAACTTCAGATAGAGATAACCATTTTCTCTTCTAAGTGGGAGTGTTGGAGACTGGACTTTTTCTCCTTTTTTCCGGAAGTGTAGTGCACATCTTCAGATCATCTAGAATTTCCACTTAAATTCTCTGATAATGTTGTTGGAGAAATCTTTGGTCTTGCCTTTCCAATTTACCTGGCATAATACAATGAATTTTTTAGTTTGTGAATGTGACCTGTAGTCAGAAGCAGCATCAGCATCCAGACCAGAGGCTCTGAGGACCTTTACAGCTTAAATGTGTTACCCCTGTGATGACAGAAGATGGACATCAGTTGCTGAGACATTTCTTTCAATATTGTGTTTTTAAACCATAAGATGAAGTCAACATTAAGAACTGAGAAATCATTTCTAACACTATCAGCATCTTTGTGGGCATCTTACTTTTTCTGTCTCCATAATAATGATAATAATAGTGAAAGCATGGAATGCAAAAAAAAGAAAAGAAAAATAAAGGCCAGCGATGAATTAAAAATAAAAAAAAAACCAAAACAGATTAATAATTCTTCAACAGTCTGTGGTCTGAAAATGTCAGCACCCTGTCTTCCTTTGTAGCTGGAAAGATAACAGTGGCCTATATTTTCTTCTTTTTCCTATTCACTGGACTACAGGGGATATATTTTCATTAGGTTTCAGCGCATAACTTATTCAAAGTCATA
The DNA here is from genome assembly GCA_013399075.1 of Chloroceryle aenea. NCBI lineage: Eukaryota > Metazoa > Chordata > Aves > Coraciiformes > Cerylidae > Chloroceryle > Chloroceryle aenea. The sequence continues at coordinate 272,163 of VWZY01007479.1, read as the reverse complement.
ACTTAAGTGATAATGGAAAATGTAACATGACTAATCAACCACTGATTTAGGGTCACCACTTATTAAAATACTCTTTTCTATTGTCTTTTTCATTGCCATTCTCCAACATACTTCATTTTAATCTGTTAAAAGTAACTTGACATCTAGTTCTATATAAAGATGAGATTGTAAAATACCCAAGAGTGTCAGGGTGCTGTGATGAATGGCTGCCCTGTGAGAGGGAGCTGGGAGCCAAGAGCACCCACAGGTCCAGGAGGATCATGTCCTCCCCAAGCAAGCCTTGTCATGCAGCACTCAGTGAAAGATGAGGGCTGGCACATGGAGAGTGACCTGGGCCAGCCCAGAGCCCCACAAATCCCTGATGGAGAGGCAGTGATGGGGAGGACCAAGGTTTGTCCAGGATCCTGCCCACAGGTCAGGATAAGGGCTGGTGAGGCGGGTGGCCAGGGACAGACACACGTGCAACATTGTCAAGCCCGGAGCCACAGGCAGGTAACCCTTCAACGTGAGGCTGTGCTAAGAGCCCTGGAACTGAGTTATGATGACATATTTTACCATAGCTCTACTTGAAAGCTGTAATTGCAGTACTGAGAATTGAACATCGTGGCCTCAAGTGTCTTACAGACTAGAAAAAAACATGGGAGCATGTAAGTAAAGATTAAAAATAAAAAATATGTATAGGCTTTGAATGCTGCTTTGAGTATATGAAATATTTCCTTGATGCACAGAGATCACCCCAGCACTGAAGTATGTACCTGCCCTTGGGAGAATGTACATGTCAGCAGAGACACACTGCTCCAGCCTTGGTAGCTTTCATTTTGCACTTGAAGCTCTGTTTGTGCAAGGCTGAGTAGGCTCCCCAGCAAGGTCACATGACCCAGAATTTTAAGCTCTTTGGCCCATTACCTACAGAAAGAGGCAAAGTATCACTTTTTTTCCCAAAGACACAACAAGGAGTTGTTCCAAGAAGCTGTAGACACTGAGATACTGGCACTTCTTATAAAGCTTCCATTCCACCTGAAATAATTGAGGGAAGCAAATCAACCAAACAATAAAAGAAACGTGTTTTGCCTTCAGACCTGGGTTTCTAGCAAAGGACAACGAGGCAAAGTCATGCTTGTTCCTGCCTTCAGGGTTTCATCAGTGCTTTCTGACTCTATACTTGTAGGTGCTAATTTATTTTTGTTGATGGGATTACGTGGATGGACTCTGACATTGGGCTTCCAGGGACAAGATGCAGCTCCAGCACCACTTTGTCAGGGGCTAGAAGAGAGGCACCATGCTTCTGCTCTGGCTGACAGATTTCACCCATGCACCAAAAAGCAAGGAGCTCCACACCACCCTCAGACCTATCCCACCCCTTGCAGGAAGCCTTGATGGCTCACTCTTCATTTCCAGGAGCAAATGCCCACCAGCCAGCACATCTCTCCAGGTGGGGAGCTGGCATGTGACCTTCAGATTATATGGGGCATCTTACATTTGGAGATGGTGTATATCATCTAGGAGGGACACAAGGGATATGCTGGACAGCATGTTTCTTACTGTAAAACCCTCCAGTTTTTATTTACAACTACTCATTCTTAGCAGGTGGATGCTGAATTAGCTTGCTCAATACAAGAAGGGAGCTGGCTCTCCTGTACATATTTCATATTTCCTCCTACTCAGCAAAGGCATTGGAAACTATCACTTGTACTGATTTAGTGACAGGACTAAAGCTTACAGTGACTCTGTTAGGACTTCTGCTTTTAACACTCCTCAGGTCATATTTTATGGTACAAGAATGATGTAGGGCCTGGGTTGCAGCACATGTAACCAATGCACTATCTCTAATTTGGCTTGTTAAATAATAATGAAACTTGAAATGATGGCTAGCTGAGCAAATATATTCCCAAGGGTCATAACCAGGCTTGTGCAGGCTTAGGCTCATGCTGCCTCCTCTCTTCTGCTCCCAGTTAATCCAGAGGAAATTTGAGTATTTAAAAAATAAATGTCTAGTGCATAGGAACCATCTGTTGAATCTTCCACTGCATTGTAACCTCCGTACCCCAATCTGGTGTATGCGGGGTTACAGATGTGACCTGGTCCTGCGATAACTACGCAGCTCACTTATGGTCGAACCTGCCAATTTACACACTTACACCAATGTGGTGGACAAAAAAATGGCGTTTATTACAGAGTAACACCACTTTATATAGCCTAGGTTTACAACATCACATCCGTCTGCTAGCGTCATAAATCAAATGCTACTGGCTATCTAACTGTCCCTGTCTTTCCGTACATCGCGAGATCTTCCGAGCGCCGGGCCTTGACCACAACACTGCATGCTGTGGAAAGTAAGGCTGTGGTTCAGTTGCCCTCGTCTGGGTGTCATATACTGCATCAATTGCCTTCATATTTGGGACAAATGAAATGGATTAACCAACACACTGTAACTGCTTATGTGCTGATAATGTTCTGACCACGATTATTACATTTAAATATGTGATTAGCTTAGGGTGACTTTACTTAGATGTGTCTGATAGGTGCTTAATGGTAGCTAAATCTCACTCTCTAACATAAATAAGGTCTGACCTTACTTTCCTGAAATCAGGGAGTTTTTTTGTCATTAGCTTAAATGAGAAGTACTGCAATGAACTGAGCATTGGGCTCTGGGTTAGACTCAGTTAAAATACTGCAGTGGTGGCAAACATTCCAAATGAGCAATTTTTTTTAAAACAAGCATTCTGTCCTCCCACAAAATATTCCATTTTATGTGAGAGTAGGAGATGTGCTTTTCATTAACAATGCCTCCATCACAAAAGAAAATAAGTAGAAAAATACCTTCATGATCAAAGGCTTATCATTTGATGGCTCAACAGTACATATCATGAAAAAAATACTCTGCCTCCTTCTGCCTTTTAACTACTGGTGTCCATTATATTTACATCATGGCAAATGGGTATTCAAGTAGGGTGAAGTTTGTCCTCTGAGCAAAGAAGTAGACCACCTTCTGTTCTCCAACAAAACATGGAATTTTCTCAATTTATTAAGCTGTAAGCTAAACCATTCTTTCAGGGCAAAAGCCAATATTCAGTAATCAAATACATGTCCCATTTTTTCTTTAAATTATTGACACACAATTTTTATTGAATAAAAAACCCAACCAAACAAATAGCTTGTTATGGTTCTTCAGGGTAAGGATCTGACCTTTCTTGTATGGTTATTTACTTAACATCTGACACTGCGAATTTTGATCTGGCGAGGGATTTTTAAGCACTGTACAAAAATTATACAAAGGATATATCTCATAAACCCTTGTACACATGAGATCTAAAACACAGAAGATTTAGCTGCGAAACAAAGCTTCTCCAAGAACTGTTCAACTTTTCCAGTTACCTATGGAAACGTCATTAAAATGTAATATTTCATTGCTATCAGAATATTACATAGTCCCAGATTCATCCACATCATAAAGCAAAGAAGTTTTCTGGGGTTGGCTCTATTTTCTGGGTGGATGCACAATACTGTCTTCTTGTTCTTTTTTTTTTTCTTTTTCCTAAGAGAAATGGAATATGAGTCAAAAGGAAAAAAAAAGTAAACTTTGCAAATAAAGATTTATTGCTGCAATATTATGCTCAGCTTTGTTGCAAATCTTATGATCTTTATAGTTTTTGATTTGTTCACAGACAGATTCTCAAGCATTGGCACCCTGACATCTGTATTTAATATAAGCACTGTTTCCAGACATCGTTTGGAGAAAGCACTAAAAATAAATAAAGGCAGAAGATGTACATCTGAAAAAGCCACTGCTGAAAATGTACAAGTGGGATTTCATAATGGTCATTTCAACAAAGAAAGAAATGTGTTTCTTTGAATTCCATGGTGCATTTTCCCTTCCCTTCCCCTAAGATACAGCCTATTATGTGGGTTTCAGCTGGACCAAATTTTCTGGTGGTATGGAATTGAGAAATGCTGGCTTCAAAACTTTAATAAACACAGTTTGGAATCTGTGAAAACAAAACTGTCAATCATGGTTTGGCAAGCATGGCACATTTTGGAAAAGAAGATATCAGAATAACAGATAAATAGTTAAAATCTAATTTTTCTCAGAAAGTGGGATTATATTTCATGTTTGTTTTTTTTTTACACTACTTACTGCTAACTTTATTTGCTTTCTACACTAGATGATGGTCCTGAAGTACATAGTTTGTGTATGATCGATTACAACTCAAATCTGAAATGCTGTATGACATTTTTTAGTGCTTTCTTTTCTACTTTGCAGTCTGGTAATACCAGGCTGGCAAAGCCATGCTGTGATTGGCCTGGGCTCACTGTTCCTTGTAAAAAAGAATAGGCTTTTAAGAAAATTTGTTTCAAATTTGTAATTCTTACTCTGTTTGTAACTTACTCTTTGATGATGTTTGGGTAAGTTTAATAATTTTTTTTGAATTTTTTTTCCTATTTCTGAACAAAACTTTGGATAAGAGTTTCCTTCTCCATTGGCAGAGAGAAGAGATGATGGGGGAAAAGCAAGTGTTTCTTTAATTCAAAAGAATTTTGTATTTTTCTATCAATAACATGTGAGAAAAAATGCTGTGCATGATAGAGTTTTTTAATAAATAATAAGATCACATATGGAAAATGTTGCTGTGTACATTATAAAATACAAGTTATGAGAATAGTACCTTCTCCTATCTCAGAAATAATTTGAAATTTTTTTTTGTGCTGAAATCCCAAGGGGACAAATAATGCAATACACAAAAAGTAGAAAACATTATTATATCACTTGCCTGAAAAGACTTCATGATATGTTAAAAGGGAAAAGAGAAAATAAAATTATAACCACCTAGCTGTAAAAACAATAAGAAAACAAGACAAAAAAAAATATTTTGTATTTTCAATCTTCATTATAGCCTCTTGAGAGTCTCATAAGGAACCTGCTTCTTCATACCTGGTTTCCTGTCCTTGCGGTGAAGACCATCAAGAACTGATTGCCTTTAAATTCAACTCACCTGCTACTTTTTTGTATTCTAGTTCAAAAGGCAGCTGCCTTCCCTTCCCTTCCAAACAAAATGCCAATTCACATGTCACCGGATGCTGCCAAAGCATAGCTAAAAATCTGTAAATCTGAAAACAGTTTAACTCTTAAAGTTTATAGAACAGGCACTACAGTAGGTAACTGGAGTAGATTTTTTTTAGTCAGACCCCCTTTTGAATCATTAACTATTAGAGGCTCTGACTGCTGTAATTTTGGAAGTCATATGTGATTTAAGATGTTCTTAAATAGTAATATTAGGAAGCTCTGCACCCACATCACTAAGTGAACCTTCCCTATATGAAGTATGAGAGCTTAAAAAATCAGATTCATCATTCGAAGACAAATGACGGATGTAATCACAACTTCAAAATGAACACTTGTATCAGTGGAAAGGAGCTGGGTAATATCTGGTAGACAGTCATGATTATGAGGAGGTCTGGGCAAATGGCTGAAGTGACAACTAGGCTGGGTAGCAGCATTATAAATATAGCAGTGTCTGGTGTCAACAGCAGAAGAGTGAAATAGTAATCAGAAAATACACAGATTATTCTCTACATTGCCAACACATAATTCTTTAACTGTCTTAACTTAAAACTAGAAGCAATCTGTATTGCTTCCTTCCAATGGCTTAAACCTGTGTCAGGGGTTACTTTAAATGTTTTGAGAAGTCTCTCTGTGGTCTTCACACCAACCCTGCCACCATGAAGGAATAATTTCAAACACCGGTTACCAAAATTGCCTCTAAGCAATTTAAAGGGAGAAAAAAGAGGGCATTTCAACCAGCAGCAGTACTGATGGCACGGCTCTAGTAAAAGCATCATCTCCTCTCACCAACCTAGGCACTGACTTGGCTAGCAGTGTATTTCAGACACCTTTTGATCCCCACTTCCAATACTCTTCCAGCTCAGAGGCACTCAAGTAGGAACCCAGCATTCAGCACTATCATAGAAATGAATCCTCAGCAATCAAATATTACAGCTTTACAGCTAATTTAAAAAAAAAAAAAAAGGAAACAACTAACAACAGTGTTATAATGAGTTCATTATGATCTGAAAACAAGCCACAGTTTTTTGTCATATTATGACACACAGGTCAGATACTCATCTTTTCCCTTAGTACTGATATTAGCTTACTCTCCTTACTTCTCTAGTAATACTATCCCAGTATGCCTTGAGATGTGTAGAAAGGGTAAAGGACTGTTTCTATAAATTCAGCAATCTAAAACAGTTGCACCCCTCAAATACCTTTTACAATATGTAGTTCTTATTTTTGTTCAGTTCCTAAATTGCAAGGTAGTTTTTAGGGTTTCTTTTCAGTGCTGTTAGGAAATTAGTGTGATTTAAATTTGGAAAACAGCTATAAAATTGTTATTTATTGTGTGCTGGACCTATTTGTAGACTCTCTGATAAAACTTGGGCAAATGTTGTAGTTAAGGCCCGGCGCTCGGAAGATCTCGCGATGTACGGAAAGACAGGGACAGTTAGGTAGCCAGTAGCATTTGATTTATGACGCTAGCAGATGGATGTGATGTTGTAAACCAAAGCTATATAACGCGGTGTTTCCCTGTAATAAACGCCTTTATCGTCTACCATACTGGTATAAGCGTGTAATAGGCGGGTGCGGCCAGAGCTAGCTGCGTGGTTATAGCTGGAAACCAGGTCACGCTTTTGTGGTTATCTGTACCTCCAAATCTGAGGTAAAGAAAAAAACACAGGCAAAGAACAAACAATATGTAGAAACAGTGCTAAGAAGTGCTAGGAGTGGTATACAGAAAGAGAAAGCAGAAATTAATTTCAATCTTTTCCTGAGCATTTCTGGTTTATTGCCTTGCATGATAAGATGTGATGTTTCACAGCTTCATCTGCTTGTCTGCACAGTAATTTATTGATAGGCAACTGTAAAGGAGGAGTAAGCTAATGTCCTCTAATGGTTTAGTTCCTTAACTGAACTTTGTTATGCAAGGAATTTGAGAAAAAGATCAGTATCTTTCTTTTGGAATCTGGAGATTAAAGCAAGGAGTAATGAGGGAACTTAGTCCTTCCTTTACCCTAGGCAGCCTGGTTAAAAATACGAGGAAGCTTTTCCTTTCCTGCTGTTCTTATTAGACAGTGTACACTAGAGGTTGTTCAAATATTGGAGTCACAGGGTATAAAAGTGTTAAGAAACAATTTGGTTACTTGAATTTTCAGTTTATTTCTTGCACTGTAGTTTTCATCTGCTCACCTCAGTCCTTCAGTGTCATCTTAGATTTTCAGTTGAGTATACAGCTGTTCTAAGCCCGAAGCAAAAAAAAACCCCAAGCAGAGAAAAATTAAATCAGACAGGACATGCAATATAATGTTATCAAGTAAAGCTCTCTTGAGACTTAAAGTCTAAATCCCGCTCAGTTATTCCAGAGCTGAAGCAATACCTTAGAGAAGAGCATAAGGTTAGTGCTAGGTCCATGAGGCCACGAAGCAAGATTCTGAAATGATTTATAAACTCAACGGGTATTATGCAGGTGCACATTTCTATCTGCCCTTCCTTCACTTTTAAAACAGAACATCAGAGGGATTGTCCTGAAAAGAAACAAAAGTACAACCTGAAGAAACAATAGCCTTCATATTTTTCCCTTTCCTGACTTGTTATAGGAAAGATATATATTTGCATCATGATCTGATTGCCAGTAACGAATGCAGATGACTGAAGAGAGCTGGGTGCTAATCTCAAGGAACATCCTTTATCACTGCATTAGCAAAAAGAGGTGGTCTTTCAAGTGTATAGGACCAGACATACACAGTTATGGCTCCTGATTTTTTGTGAGGAGGGAGGGAGAAATCAATGTCACAGACAGCCTCCTTTCAAAAATGTAATAGGTGGCTGGTATCATTCACGGGCGAGATGCAGCTACAGTACTAAAAAAGGACTCATGAAGAGATGCAGCCTCTCCTATAAAGTGTGACACTGAGCACACAAGGCAACACAGGCAAATAAGATTCTGTAGCCAGCTTCTTCCTCTACCTACCTCAGCAAATCCATCCCTAGTTCCCCATCTAGCACATGTCTTTTATAACAAGCTGTTACATTCTAGCTCGTCAGCAGGATCTGAAATTGTGCAGGGTTTACTGAAGAGTGGTCTCTAGTAATTTGGATTTGAAAAGATAAATATGTAAGTGATGATAGTAAGCCCAGAAAATAATGTTACAGTCAGTAGACATAACAGAGTTGAAATGATCACAACAGTATTGCTGTATGCAGAAATTGAAGTTAATGAAACAACATTCCAAGACTCTGAATTCTACCGACAATTTACAGGCAAATACTTGTAGTAAAAGGAATAAGTTTTTTATTACAGTTTCAGGTTGTCTCCCTTTATCTGTTACAACCACTAGCCTCTATAGGAGAAAGAATCCTGTCTCCTTTACATTCTCTAGAAGAGGTCAAAATGGGACCTATGGAGAATAGTCCCAACCATTCTCAATGACAACTTCAAAACAGGAGCAACCCATTGCCCTGAGCAATCTGATGTAGGTACAGATGTCCCAGCTCACTGAGGAGGGGTTGGACTAGATGATCTTTAAAGGTCCCTTCCAACCCCAAACATTCTTGGGATTCTGTGGTTATCATAGTGATTGCACTGAAGGCAGTAATAGACCAGCATAGATGTTTTGTCAAAACCAGGTATTTTTTTACAGATGTTATACATAAATTATTTGATTATCTATATGTTTTGGGTTTGGTTTTTTTTTCATATTGGATGGTATATGTTCCCATAAACTGGAAGCTTCCAATCCTGGAGTGGTGACTGATAAATTTCATCAGCCTTGAAGTCAACCCTTACTAGCTAACAGAAGTGGATGCCCAAAGCATATGATGAAACCTAATACAGTCTCAAATTCTCCCATCACCTTGGTGATCAAAGCTGCTCTAAACTGCAACAGAGAAGACATAAAGCTTGTTTTCTGAAGACACCGCAGTATGGTCACAGTATAACTGAGCATCCAATTTAGTCTGTGTCTTTTGAGAAACCTCTAGAATGAACTAGAGAATGTAGCTTTCCATTTCATTGCTTTTGCTCTCTTTTTAATTGCCTCTTTCTCTTCTTTTTTAACCTGAGTTTACTGTCCTAATTTCTTTAACACTTCCCTTGGCTTCTATTAAGTTCTCCAAAAGGTTTATGTGCTTTCTTGCCAGGCAATTTCTCCCAAGTTCCCATGGCTCTACTTTTAATAACACTGATACATTTCTCAGTGTATTTCTTGCTCTACATTTCTTCTGGGTCTTTGATTTTTCCCAGCAAAAGGTGAATTTTATGAAGTCTTGTTACCAGTTTCACTGCAGAAAGCAATCAGCCCTACTGCAGAATGTTATCCTAAAATGTTACAAGGTCTCCAGTGGCTTTATGAACACTAGTGCATATAATTAAGTCCTTTGGTACAATCTTATCATACCTGCTGAAGGTACAAAGGGCATTAACAACATCAAATACTTTTTTCTAGTACCACATAATCTGATTTCATTCTGCAGACCTAAAATTACACTAGTGCTTTTGACATTACTTTTCTGTGTAGTGTTGTCTTATGCCTACTCCTTTCTTCATGTCTCAGTTTAGCTGGTGATAGAAATGGTAATATAAGGGCTATGCTTAATTAAAATATAATGTTAGTGCTCTCATGACATAATCTTATAAATAAATATAATACAAATGTGGGGTTTAAGGATGAATAATTAATTATTTTGGAAAGAAGAATAAATCAAACAAAACAGGAAGGACTGGTGTGATGGATTGTAGTGGCCCAGCAGTGCCATGTATCACAGTGCTACTAGGACTGAATATATAAATAATCAGTCGCTCCCATTAGATACCTTAAACAGTGACAAATTCTTTTTATGAAGGAAAAAAAATAGGAAAAAACCCCACAGGTAGCACACATGACAAAATGACTGAATGATGTGTTCATTTTGATCAAATGGCAGACAGTAGGCCACTTGTGCAGTAATACCATTTATTTTTTAAATAGTATCACCATGCTGGAGCAAGAAACAGAAAGATGATCCCTGTCCAAATGAGCATCCACCTTAGCACAAACAGTGTGAAGATTGTTAAAGGGAGGGAAGATTAAATACTGCATAGAATCATAGAAATGTCTGGGTTGGAAGGAACCTCTAGAGGTCATCTAGTTCAACCTCCCTGCTGAGAGCAGGGACATCCTCAGCTAGAGAAGGGTGCTCAGAGCCTCATCAAGCCCCACCTTTAATGTCTCCAGGGATGGGGACTCAACCACCTCCCTGGGCAACCTGTTTCAGTGCTCCATCTCCCTCATGGTAGAGAACTTCTTCCTTACATCCAATCTAAATCCACTCTTTTATAATTTAAAACCATCACTCATCATCCTTTCACTCCAGTCCTTTGTAACCAGGCCCTCTCCAGGTTTTTTGTCAGCTCCCTTCAGGTACTGGAAGGTGGCTGTTGGGTCTCCCCAGAGCCTTCTCTTCTCCAGGATGAACAATCCCAGCTCCCTCAGCCTGTCCTCATAGGAGAGGTGCTCCAGCCCCCTGATCATCTTCATAGCCCTCGTCTGGCCCCGCTCCATCAGGTCCCTGTCCTTCCTGTGCTGAGGGCTCCAGAGCTGGACACAGTATTCCAGGTGAGGTCTGCCCAGAGCAGAGTAGGGCGTGAGAATCCCCTCTCTCGATCTGCTGGCCACACTTCTTTTGCTGCAGCCCAGGATGGGATTGGCCTTCTGAGCTGCAAGCATCCACTGGCTGCTCATGTCCAGCTTCTCCTCTATCAGCTTAGCAATGAGTAACCTTTGTACCCATCATATACTCATCACCAAGTGCTTCCTACTGATCATAAAGAAGCTGTATTTTGAAAAGAGATTACAAAAAATATTAATACTGTGGTCTTTTAATTTTCTCGGCACGGAGTACTTTCTGTGAATAAACACTGTGCTGGAAGAAAATATAATGGTGTTTATGAGAAAATTTGACAAATGGGCAATCTAGGTGAACATAGTTGGCAAGGTGGCATTTGATAAAGATTTAAATCTGTTGTGCTAAGGAAGCATCTGCTGGGGAATGGCTCCCTCACAATGAGCTCTATTAATAACTTAGATTTGCCAGCGGCATGTGGTGTTACAAAAATATATATGAATGTTCACTTAGTTGCATGCCAGACTGCCACAGAAATTAGATCTGATTAATGTTGCCAGTAGGACTACTGTAGATTTTCAAGCTTCCTCTAGTTATTCATAAGGTGTCCCCAGATCAGTCTGGGACTTCTGTGAAGGCAAGGTGCTAGAACATGTTCACAGTCTTAGCACTCCTGCCAGTGATTCTGTACCTCAGTAGGTTTTTTTGTGGGACAGTATATTCCAAAGGTCACAGGAGAGTCTAACCATCAGGAGTAAATTCAAACACTTCAAACACTTCCAGTGTTGTGCTGCTCAGGTTTTGCCTGACAATATTATAATGAATGATATAAGTATTGAAAAACTATCAGAATCAATTGCCTGCCTTATTATCAGGTCACTGAGGAGACCAGATCACTAATGAGATGTTACTTACCCACCAGAGAACAGATCTCAGTACTAACCAGGTCCACGTATCAGATTTTGAAATGCAGTATGACTCAAATGATAGCATTTTGGGTTTCTTCTCCATGACAATGGAGCACATTACTGAAAGCAGTTCGCAGAAGGCAGGCAGCTTAAGAGATACTGAAATACTTAGGTGTAAACTCTGCTGAACTATACTGCAGCCTCAACAATATATGATAAATTTCATTGATTAAAGCCACACATTTTTGAACTGCTTCTATAACCTCCTTACATTATGTCAAATACAAAACTGGAAGGCAGCCTTATCTGTTTCAGGCAATTCTTATTGTTATTGAATTACTGAAAAAAAGTCTCATGTTTATTCAAGCTTACACCAATGGACATGCAATAAAACTGTTGTGGAAGATGTTGAATTGAGGCAAATGACAAATGATTTTGCACTCTATATTCCAGAGAACTTTCCATGATTGAAGATGATCATGACAACCCTGTAATAAAATTCTGTGTCATGTGAACTTTTATGACTTCTAAACAAAGGTTTACAAATTATTCTGTAATTTGGTGAGTTTTTAATGACACCACATGCTGGTTTGAGTGAGAACAGAACTAATTCTGTTCAGTAATTTTATTTTCCAGCTCAGTTCTTCTAACTCCCTGCACTGTCTGCAGTCAGCAGCCTGTTTCCACAGACAGTGTCTGCTTCTGGCAGTGATAACAGCCCGTGGTCAGAGTTACTACCAAGGGTTGGTGTGCAGACCAAGGCCACTGCTGGATCTATGTTATAATGCCTACTACAAGAAGGACATGGATATGCTGGAACCTGTCCAGAGAAGGGCCACGAGGATGACCAGAGGGCTGGAGCACCTCTTCTATGAGGACAGACTGAGACAGTTGGGGTTGTTCAGTCTGGGGAAGAGAAGGCCCCAGGGAGACCTTATTGTGGCCTTCCAGTATCTTAAGGGAGCTACAAGAAAGCTGGGGAGGGACTTTTNCTTGGAGCATCCAAGGAGGATTCTGTCCGTTCTGCCTTTGATCCCAATCGGTGTGTTCCCGAATCCAGTACCAGAATCCAGCTCCTGTCTGCTACGGGGCCCAGTCTGGGACTCCCCCAGTGCCTGCTCCACAGCATCAGTGGTGACAGTGATGTCATTACCATCGGAGGGGGTGGGTTCTACACTGGTTTTGTATATATTTGTAAATATTCTAGATTTATTATTACTTTCATTTTCATTCAAGCTGTTCCAGTTTCCTTTTCTAATCACTAAGTCTCTCTCCGTTATTCCCTTTCTCTTCCCCTCTGCGAAGGGAGAGGGTGTAACAGAGAACATCTGTTACAGGTCTAAGGGGCCGCCCTGACCCTAAACTGTGACACACCGGAATGAACCTGCCTAACTTTAATTAAGTTTTCATTACTATTTATGAAATCACATGTTGCTGTCTACAGCTCAGAGAAATGTCTTTATTTTTTGACTTCCTTCTAAAGGGGGCCTTTTTAAGAGTAGCTTAATTTCAGTTGACTGCAGTTATGAATACAGTATTATACATTATCATATAGTATCCAATGTAAGCTACTTTACAAACCTAACTGAACAATCCAGGGCTTACCTAAAGACAGAAGCAAATGGTTTATGACTGCTTGAGTTTCCTAAAATCATCTTTTGGCAGTGAAATTCCCACAATGATCCTTCACAGATCACTGGGAATAATTGCCCCACCTGGGGTTTGCTGGCATTGAGGTACAAGTTCATGAGGCTGCCTTCACACAGGAGATCTTGTTTTTCTGAGAACTGACCACCCTGGTTTTAAACTTTTCAACCACATTCAAACAGCCTTCTGGCATGGTGTATGTTTAACAGTAGAATGAAAAAGAGTTAATATAATAGTTAGAGTGAAATCTTGTGGGTTTTTTTCTTTAATGTATGACATTTTAAAAGTAACAACAGCTTCCAGATTTGTGCTAACATTCACAATTTATTCAGAAAATAAAATATTTCCCTACATGTCTTTTAAACAAATACTTTTTAAGTTGGTTGGGTTTGTTTTTTTTTTTGTTTGTTTTATTTGTTTGGAGGGTTTTTGTTTGTTTGAGCTTTGCTTGGTTTGGTTTTTTTTCTGTAATTGTTTACAATAAAGAAGATAAATTAGAGCATGCAGCAGTCACAACACTGCAAGACATTACATGGGTAATCTCTCTGCCACTTCCTTCAGTAATTTGGATGTGTTTTTTTTTAATTCAAGGCTATTATTTAGGGCTAGTACTGGTACTGTTTCTGTGATATCAACCATACCATCCATATTTAGAATACTACACTGTCATATTTCATCTGTTGTCACAGGGCAAGACTGACAGCAGGTGCAGATATGCATGAACAGGGATTCTGTACTCCAGGTGAGCACATCATGCTTCTTCATACTCGTATGTAAGGTTTCTCTCAACCACAATTCCTTAGACATGTTCCAAGCACCAAGAAGCAAGGCTCACAGAGGCAACAGTCTTCCAAAGAGTATCTCTATTATGGAATTACATAATATCCAGTTACATTGATATAGCTGAAGTGAAATTTCTTTCACAACTCTACTTGAAACTAGCAGTGTCCAACATTAAATATTGATGTCTCTTTTCCAGTGCTAGTAGAAAATCATCTGGTGCTATAGAAGAAATATGAATGTGACTAATGATACCCTCTGGGTCAGGACACTGAGTGTACTTTTTTCTCATTTCTATCCTATCTGCAAGACAACTGCTTTCTATGGAGCATAAAAAGGACCCTTTAAAAAGTCAGCTAATATCTACAGAGTATATACTGTCTAAGACACTGGTTGTGTGTATGTTCTGCCAAGTTCATGATTTAAAAACATTATTGGATTTTTACCAATCACTACCTGAGACTATGTTAGCATAATCCCTCCTGCTTTGCCACCTTTTCATTCCTGGAATGGTCAGCAAGAGTCACATCCAGTGCATGTTTGTTACAGACCATCAAGTTACAGTAAGGAGGGGGATGAAGCCATCCTTAAACAACCCAAAGATATCCCTGTATCACAGTATCACAGAATAGCTGAGGCTGGAAAGCACCTCTAGATATCTGACCCTCCTGCTCAAGCAAGGTCAAGTAAAGTAGGTTGCTCAGTTCCGTGTTCAGCTGGATTTTGAGTTATCTACCAGAAAGGAGACACTACAGCCTACCCAGGCAGCCTGTTTCAGTATTTGATCAAAAATACAGTAAAATACTTTTGTTTGCCTTTTGTCCTGTCACTGGACACCACAGAAAATAGACTCACTTCAACTTCTTTACTTCTTCTATCAGGTACTTATGGGTCAGATCCTCCTGAGCCTTCTCTTCTCCACACCGAACAATCCCAGCTCTCTCAGCCTCTCCTTATATGTCAAAAGTTTCCATCTTCGTAGCCCTGTGCCCAACTCACTGCAGTAAGTCCACATCTTCCTTCTGCTGTGGAGCCCAGCACTAGACCCAAGCTCCAGATGTGTTTCACTCGGGCTGAGATGGAGAAAGGATTAACTCCCTCTACCTGCTAACACTTTTCCCAGTGCAGTCCAGGTGCCGTTGGCCAGTTTTGCAACCAGGGCAGATTGCTGGATTGTATTAAACTTGGTGTTCACCAGGACCCTGAGGTCTTTTACTACCAAACTGCTTTCCAGTCCACTGGATCCTTGCCTGCACTGGTGCATGGGCTTCTTACTCTGATTGTGGAAAACCTGGCATTTCCACTTGCTGAACAGATTCCCATTTCATCTATTCTCTGCTGTCCTCGGAGGGTTTCAAGCAGCAGCTGGACCAAGTCCTGAGTAGCCTGGTCTGACCTCAGAGCAAGCTCTTCTTTGGGCAGGGTGTTGTTTAGAAATCTCCTCAGGTTCCTTCCTTCCTGAATTATCCTGTGAGGCCTGTTTTCTAACTCTAGGGGTTGCAGTAAGTGATGCAATTCATGACATAGCACAAGTGTTGACTTGGAAACAGTGGATATGTCTGAGGGACGTCTACAGAGAAAGAACAAATTGTGCCAGTAGCATGTACTTCCCATTTGTTGTACATTTCACCTGTGACAACCACACTCAAACCAATAATAATTTCCAATTATGCACTCTCTTTCTTAATATCTGTTGCAAAGATAATTTCCTAGAGCTTAAAGTGAGAATGGAATCAGTAAGGATATCTAAAACTATGTTTCACCAGTTTCATATCTTATGCCTTACTACTGTGCATTAACATTTCTTCATAACTCTTCAAAAAACCATGGAATTTGCAATTAAATACATCTTTTTCTGGCCTTGAGGCTCCCCCCATTTCCCCTTTTGTACCATCTCTCTGGAGAGCTAGTCTATTTGTAAGGACAAACTGAGAAGCGCTGATGTAAGCCATTCTTTTTCACCCCAGAAAGTAGATGGTACAGTGGTAGCAACATGTGCAACTTAAATACATGACTTGTCTCATATTTAATTGGCTTGATTTCCCATTTATAGTAGTGATACAAACAGAGTTTTGTATCTTTCAGGACTGCTCGGAAGAGAAAGACGTTAGGAGATTTCTGAGACTGAGATAACAGTAAAGAAAAAACATTTAAGTACCTGAGGAAGACAAATGAAAAAAAATTTGAAATTTTGTACTTTCATGAACAACTGAAACATGGTGTCAGTTGAAATTCCAACAGCAAATCATATACCTGTTTTTATAGTTTTTGCAGGTGACATATTTAGTTAAGGGAGTTTTTCTCAGTGCCTATGATTTATTGTGCTAAGTAATTAGGATGATAAGTTATAAAAATATTAATATAATCTCCTTCATGAGGTCTCTTTTCCAAACACATGGAAGGCAGAATTCATAAAAAAAACCCAAGGCAATTTATAAGCAGACACTTTTCTGTTGTTTTCAAAACCCTTCCTCACGTTATGTTATGAATCATTATTTCAGAACTGCACGTCTCTGGTTTCAAAAGCTCAGTTGCCTGGTTTGCTTGATATAAGGAGTAACTATAAGCATGAATTCCCTTTTTGACTGATTAAAAAGCCTGAAGAAGTGCAACTAAATCTGTTCAGCTGAGACCAATGTAACATCTGCTTTGTCTGCAAATTGCTTCCTTTAACAGTTTGCTTTAACGAGTTGGAGTTTATCACTTAAGCTGCTGGGGTTTTATTGTTTTAGTTGGGGGAAGGGTGGGATACTATCTCACCCAATGGTATTTTTTTCTTTTAAAACAAATCAAAGCAGTCACACCTGCATTATGAAGATTAACATACATATGTATAAGCAGTATTATATTAGTATTTATCTATGCATCTACACAGTTATTAAACAAAGCATGTTTAAAAATAGGAGAAATGGTAGCTAAATATGTTTACTAAAATTTGATGTGTGAATAACAACCCCTCTAGATCCTTATATATTGCTATGGAACAATTAATAACCAAGCTGTATCAGAATGAACTCTGTTTTCACTTCCTTGTTTGATTGATATGTCCTGTTTTCATAGTGAGTGAAAAGCTATATAGACAGGGAATACAACTTGGTTTGTATCACCTTAAACTGTTTGTGAGTAGCTATTGTCGATCACTAAAAAGTAAGTCTAGTGAATGCACACAGGAAGAGAAATGAATCATAGCTGTCCTCAGCACAAAGTCAAGGCAAACAATCACTGCAGAGCATGACCACACTGAGGTTCTGGCAGCACCGTGCCATCAGGACCCGTGGATGCTGGAGCACCTCTCCTACGAGGATAGGCTGAGGGAGCTGGGATTGTTCAGCCTGGAGAAAGAGGCTCCAGGGAGACCTAATAGAGACCTTCCAGTACCTGAAGGGAGCTGACAAAAAGCCTGGAGAAGGCCTATTTACAAAGGCCTGGAGTGAAAGGATGAGGGGTAATGGTTTTAAATTAGAAAGGAGTGGATTTAGATTGGAAATAAGGAGGAAGTTCTTTACCAGGAGAGTGGTGGAGCACTGGAACAGGTTGTCCAGGGAGGTTCTGAGCAACCTGCTCTAGTTGAGGTTGTCCCTGCCCTCAGCAGGGGGGTTGGACTAGATGCCCATAAAATAAGAGAAGAAAACTTAACTCAGTAGCCCAGGGTATCTTTGCAATGCACTATATGCAATAGAAGATGAAGACAACATGGTAATTGTTAAATTATTTGTGCAGGATAAATCAGCTACTAAGAATCAGCTATCAAGTGTTATTTGGTTTCAGCTGTTAATACACTAAAATCTGACTGAAATTCTATACAGACAAACAGCAGGAATGAGGTTTTAGGGGACCAGGAAACCCTCTCAATACACTACTCATCCTTAAAAGGTTTCTAAGGACTGTTCAACACTTAAGGGAGATTAATAGACACAAAATTTGAATCTCATTCTGTCTCCTGTGTCTGTGACACAGACTCACTTTTACTTCCAGCTTCCTTGCTTACAGTTTACAGCAAACTCGTGGCCTGAAACAAAATCCTAGTATTTCCATCTTAATTTGGTCAATGCATTTGTTTATTTTAAAATATACCAAGTCATACTTTTTTCTTCCTCTCTCTGGCTTATTCTATATACACAGTAAAGAAAGTTTATTGCTGCTGGCAAATGCAGCACATATTATAGAGATCACAGGGAAAGTTCTGCCAAAGATGAAACTGAAATTAACTTCAGATCAGCTTATAACATGCAATATTTAGAAATCAGGTATCAGTTTCAGTTCAAAAAATCAAATTGGATTACAAATTTTCCCATGATGTTGTTTAGTAAAAGTGTAAAATTAGATTTTTTTACGTGCGTTATAACATATGGTTGGAAGTGTCAGCCAAAAGTCAAATGGCCATACTTCTCTTTCCTCAGACCTAAGTTGTCCTGATATATTAATCATTTTCTAGACTCCCATTGTGCTGTTGGAATATTTCTATTTGTATTTTCATATGCATATATATCCAAAATATAATTTAATAATTATATTACTGGCTTTGAAGTAAGGAACAAAACTGCAGATATGTATTTTTCATATCTGCATCAGGACTTTTCAGTAATTATTTTATTCTAACTTAATAATATAAAACTTACAAATATTTAAAACATTAAACAGATGAAATCTTAAAACCAGATATAGAATGATTAAAAATATTACTTATATATTACTACTGTCCTGAATATAATTACGGACTCAAACCCTGCAGATATTTTATTCAAAATGTTATCCAGCCTGAGGTGATAAGTAGCAGATGTGAAATATACTGCTTAAGGAAACAGATAATCAGTCAACATTTAGTACTTAAAGCTGATATTTTCAGATCTTTTTAGGGATGTCTGTTGCCTCTTACTGGAATATTTGGAAATTGCATATATTGTATGTATATAATATATACATATGCATATATTATATGTATATATATGTATGTCCCTGTCATCTTTGAAAAGTTTGTCCACAACTCCCTTGCAATTAGTCAGTCTGTACTTCCTATATTGATAAAAGGAAGATTTGCAACAGCATTTTCAGAACTCCTCATCAATCTGGATCAACATTTTGGCTACATGCAAACTAAGACCAAAGAGATCTTTTAACGACCTGTTACATTTGGCTGTTAAAATTGCTGTGAAAGCTTTCCTTCAAACTTAGTGGGTTGTTTATGAACATGACGAGCAATGGAGTCTTATATTCATAACTTCTGTTTTCTCAGGAAAGATTGGCAGATGATTAATAAGGAAAATAGACTGCAAGCTCATGGAAAGAAGACATGACAAAGGCTTATGAAAAGTGAAAACAGACCCAAATATAGTATATATTTTCCTGTCTTCTCTATGAAAAAAAATTGCCATCTTTTACTTATCTATGACAGCATGTTTAGAAAAGTGTTAACTTCATTTTCAAGTTGTCCCATTCTGTCTTGTGCACAAAGAACACATGAGGTAAAAACTAATTTATTTTGGTCCTGTTTTTTGAACTGTATATGTAGAAATGTCATGGTATTTTCTTCATAGAGTGTTCATGATTACTAGACTAAGGCCAGGAACTATGGGTAAGAAAATATTTATCCATCTTTTTTGTTGACTTCTAATAGATTCTTTACTTTGTCTTGGGTTCACGTTGTACATAATTTGATAGTAGCTGTTTAAATATCAAAGATTTTATACAAAACTTTAAAACTCTATCTAAGCTGGTTTAGCTTTGGATGACCCTGGACTCAGACTTTTAATGAAAAATATTCACTATGAAATTTGCTACAACCTCAATTTGATATGATTGGCTTGTTTTTTGGATAAGCCCAGGGCAGACCAAGTGAAATATAAAATTCAGTGTTACATGTTAAAGGATTTAGATATATGAGTTTATTTTTAAACTTTCCTTTGTATTCTTTCGCATAATCTGATTGGAACCCATAACTGTTTCTAACCCAGGGAGGAAGGGCCCATTCCTGGTGTAATGTGGGCTGAGAATGGTGATTTGTCTCTCTCCAGCTTTCTTCCCCTCATTGGAGAAGCACATTTCTTCAGTGTGAAATATGATGTGGTTGTTGCTTTTTCAGCTAAATCTGGATATCAGCTCAGTCTTATCCTGTCACATATCACATCTACAGTGCAGTTTCTTTTAAAGTTTTCTTTCTACCTAGTGTATTCAGTCCCTATGAGTTTGCCAGCAACTGTCTTTTCATCAGTATAATCCCCAGCTGTCATGACCTGACCATGGTATGAATCTCATGGCCATCACTCCCTAGCTTCAATCACTTGCAAGGAGTGACAATTCAAATCTCTTACTTGTCAGGTAGGAACAATTGTCATATTTCAGATGTACAGCATAGACCATCTGAAAAGTATTCTATTTTAAGTAATAGGTGATGAGCTGGTTTTAGATTATTAATGCTCCTGTGAACAGGTCAAAGTCTGTCTTGAAAATCTTCCAGCTATAGGCAGCAGTGGAGAGGAAAAAGAATAAAAAAATAAAAGAGGAAGAAGAGACAGTGGTTATCTATCAGCCTCATCAGCACAGGAGTTGCTATAACATTGTTCACAGGCAGAATTATTTCTTGTTGCTGACAGAGTTATGTAATCCTTGCAGATATAGAATCAGAAGAGGTTCTCCTTGAGGAACCTACACTCAAAAATGCAATCTGTTCAGCATGAGATTCAGTTGTCAGATTCAGCAGGCAGGGGGTGTACTGGGGTGAGTGGACACTGGGTTATGGCTTTAAACTGAACGAGAGTAGATTTAGATAAGGTAAGAGGAAGAAGTTCTTCACTGTCAGGATGGTGAGGCACTGGAGTGGGTTACCCAGAGAAGTTGTGGATGGTCTCTTCCCAGAAGTGTTCAAGGCCAGATTGGATGGGGCTGTGAGCAACCTGATGTAGTGGAAGGTGTCCCTGACCATGACAGGGGCGTTGTAACTAGATGTGATCTACTCTAGCTGATGCTGCTCTGGCAGAGGTGTCGGACTAGATGATCTTTAGAGGTCCCTTCCAATCCCTACCATTCTATGATATTTAAAGTCCCTTCCAATCTAAACCATTCTGTGGTTCTATGACTTTATGATCAGACATGAGACCTCTGACAGGTAGCTGCTCACCTCTGAGCTCCCCAAAGAGGAATGTCAGACCTGACCTGTGAAACCAGTACACCCAGAGACCTGCTCAGCTGTTCCAGTAGAGCCATTCAGGAGGCCCTGGGATATCCTGTGTGTTCCTCAGTTGCTGCTCCAGGTCTTGCAGAACTTGTCTTTATTCTTGCCAGCCTTGGTTGGCTGCTTGGGTCTCACAGGAGATAGAATTGGACCACCTAACTTATTCCCCTAAATAAGCAGGATCCTACTCTTCAATATTTTTAGTACAATCAGCTAATTAGTTGGATGACATCATTCAGCTGAAATATTTCAGAAAGACACTACTACACCTCAGGAAATTTCCTTTTGGCAGGAGATAATTTTATCAATTAGTTAGACATAGAATTATGCCTTTTAGAATTAGTCTGAGCTCCCCAAATCTTCAGAAGCAGTCTATTAGGGTTATTTTTTTTCTGACTAATCTGGATTTTTTAAATGATGTAACCTTTTGGCTGTTTTTAATCCACTTTGATCTGTACATGCATGTTTACAAACCATTCAGATTACAATAAGGAAGTAATTTACCTGGAATTTATAGACAGGTTTTATGTGTGCAGAATTTTTTAATATGTTTCCCTAATGAAAGAGCAAACTCATGTGAAATGCCCAATAATAAAGAATTCTACAAGGTTTTCAGACTTGATAGTGCCAAGAGTTTGATTTTATCATGGGCATCCCAGAATGATGTTTATTTTTAATCTTGTTTCTAGGTAAAGCACTTGGGTTTTCTGTGCCTTCCATTCTACCTATGCAAAATTTACATTGGTACAAAATGAATATGTAGTGGATTGGTTTTTTTTTCTACTATTTACAAATTATTTTTTCTAGTTCTGCAAACCTAGGATAAAGGGCTACACCAGAGAAAGGCCAGACTGTTAAGTTATTTCACTGAGAAACCTGGAGAAGGTACTAAGAAGGAAGGGATTTTTTCTGTCAACTTGCATGGAAAGTACCCATAGGTTGCAGGTAAAGTAAAGATCATTCCTGTTCTCACAATGAAAAGGAAACCACAAGGTGACACTAGCACAGCACTGAGACTAAGTTAATGGACTTGGCTGCTCCAGAGGTTTTGTCTTTTTTCTGTTTTGCAGCATCTTTTTAACTAAAAGCACAGGCAAAATGTCAGATACAAGTGCGTGCAGCAAAGAACAGCTCCCTAATTTTGGCCCACAATCTATCACTTGATTACTGCAGACTCGAGCTGTCCTGTTTTCATTCCAATGCTTTTTCCATATAAAATAAATTAAGAAAAGAGGTTATTTCCTCATTACCAATGAAACCTTCTTGATCCTCACTGAAAAACAATGTCTGACTTTAGGATAATAATCACGCTACGTGTAACTAGAACAACTGAGGCAAAATAATAAAAATGTGTAAACCTTATAAATCACAAAATATATAAGAACTACCCTCTTCATTTTACATAGAGCCACAGGCAGCCTCTCCACTAAGGGCAGGAATTGGACGTCATGTCTGTCACCACTGCTGCCCCTGCAGGTTGACTACTCTGCACCTGGCTCTGTTGCCTGCCTGAACTCAGAGCTTCCACCTCTGTCCCACCTTGTTCCTCTTCAACAGCTCCCCAGAGGACAGCAGCCTCCCCCAGTATCAGCAGGGGGAAGCCTAGGCCAAAAAATACAATAGTGAAAGCAATTATAAACTTAAAGATTAAGTAGGTGAAAAAAGTGTCATATTAAATGGTGGTTACATCTTTCTTCCCATTAATACCTCTATCTTTTCTCTGAAACACACTCAATTGCATGTAGCTGACACCAGGATATCCTGTAACACAGAAGATCTCTAGTAAATACAAAGTTTGTGTGAATTTACTGAATTTTAACACAAGTCATGTCTGTAACAAGGTAGCTGACTTTTGCCCTGTGACCAATTACACTTTTTTGTTATGTCCAGTCTGGTTTATGTTGTCAATAAATGAGACCATAGTTTCAAATAATTTTGTCTGTGAAATTCTAGAGGTTTTCTCTTGCAACTTTGGTATTTGTCATTTCATATTAGTAAAAAAAAAAACAACTTGGCAAAAGCTTTAAAACATCTCATTTGACTTGAGACCCTTGCAAGTCCTTTTCCTTCTCTATTGAAAAGGACAGTTATGTATTGTTTCTTTCCAGAATGGTAAACTCTCAATTTGCATTTTTTCATAAGGTCCATTCCATTTTTACAATGTCATTTTTATTGTGATGAAGCAGGTTTTGATTGTAGAAAAACCCAAGACTCAACAAAAACCACCACCTCTTCTCACTTCTACCAGCCATAAAGTTACTTCATAGTACATGAGGGAAAACAGATACGGAAGAATTTAATATGTGAAATTATGGTCTGTTTGTACACTTCACCTTTCTTAAAACAGGAAGAACTCCAAAGGAAATAAATGGGGTTTCTGTTTTATTGCTCCCTGGTTAGTTTTGTCTCTAAATTCTTAATAATTAATCCTACATCAATGCTTTCATATAGGTAATTCATTAGAAATACTCCTGCAACTGAAATCTTACACTGGAAACATAAATTGTTCCTTTAAATAAACAGGGATGTCAATAAAACTTTACTGAAAAAAAAAAGTTTAGTAATTAAAGATTCAGTTCAGCAAAATATCTTATTAAGCACTCACTTTAATCCGCAGACTCTAGTGGGATTTAGGTATAGGTTTTGAGGTTAAAAAATAGTGGGTCTAAACAAATAAGGGCATAATTGCTACAAAATGTTAAAATAATAACATACTTTTAAGAACTCTGAAGCAGAAAACAAAGGAAAAATAACCAAACCAAAACAAGTACTTGCTAATTTTTTCTGCCTTGATCAAGAAACAAATAAAACCCCCTAAATTGCAAGGTTACATGGGTAGGCTGTGTTTTGGGTTTCTTTTTCACTTTCACTAAAGCAGATTATAAGAACGTGATAAAAGAGCAGGAAAACAAAACAAAGCAAAACAAAGCAAAACAAATAAAGAACAACAACAAAAGTAGAAAAATATCTAGATTCCACTCCAAGCTGACTTAAGATCTATTTCCAATCTGGAATTGCAGTACATGTAAAGATACATGTAAAGGCAAAATCTCAAATCAGATCAGGATCAATGTTTTTGTTGTCATTTTTCTCACTACATTGTACAATATGCTAGATTTTGACAGAATTGATCTGTTTGTGGAACAGGTGGTCAAAAATTAAACTTTAGCCAGATCTTTTGGTGAACAAGTCTTTTCATGGAGAGATAAGGCCGAGCTATAATATGACATATTGTTTTATTCCAAGGGAAAACCACAGACAGTGCTAGTTTTATGAGTAACATTTTCAATTGCACACTGGCTCTGAAACTTCACAGGAAAATACAGATGGTAACAGCACTAAAATATGACTGTGCCTGGAAGGTCACAGCATTATTACTGGATTAACTTGCCAGGGTTGAAGACAGTAAAATGACACCATAAACCTGTACCTAGCCAGATTTGCCCTACTTTTCACACTACTTTTAGGGATGTAAAATATTCACACTATTGATGACACCAGCCCTATTGTATATTAGCCATTTTATTCACTTACATCACTGAGATGTGACTGACAGAGCTGCAAATGCACCCCCATCTTTGAAGACTTGGCTAGATCAGTACATGAGGACAACTGGAAATCTAAGGATAAACTTACAGATTTCCTGTCTGTGAATAAATGTTAATTATTCAAGCAGAGTTCATAGAAACTTTAGCAGCCTGTATCACAGGGTGACTGGGCACCTAGCTGATTCTGCTTTCATTTCAGATATTTGATGTCTCTCATTATATAATCCATACCTGCTGCAACAGCAAATTTGTCCATATGTTCTACTTTATAACCTGGTTTACTTTTATTGCCCCTTGGGACTATTAAGCAAACACAGAAAACAGGGAAAACTTTCTGGCTGGTACATGTAAAGTCTACAGACACTTCAGAGGCTCCTCCACAGCCCATCTCATTTTACCAACAGCTATGGATGGAAAACAGCGAGCCCTCTATAAACTCAACTGTAAGTAATGACATCCATATGCTTGAATAGCTTGAGTAATATTAGCTCATTAGTAAAGATGCTCAAATAATGTGGTAGGTACAATATTTATATTCAAAATAATTTTTACAAGGAAGCTATGCCATGTTTCACATAACACAATTGTATTCTATGCCATGAATAGAACAAAAAGTGGGATAAACTATGATGTACATTCAAGCTTTCACTTGATTAGTTAAGGGAAATATTTGTTCCTGGCCCATTGTCAGCTCTGTGATTGTGTATCAATGGTGATAAGAAACTTTCACTGAAGTAAAGCTTTTGCCTGCTCAAAGATGACTTCATTCTGAGATACAGTAAGTGCTTGTAGCTCCTGTTATAAAACAGCATGAGTTTTCTGTTTCCAGACAACATTACTGCTAATTCTAGCCACCACAGAAATGGAAATTTATAAAGAGTTCACATATAAGGATTAGAATTCTTAGTGCACAGTGGTTGCTTAGTTTGTTTAGGTGATCAGAGGACCAAGAAAGGCAACATTTCTAGAGACTGAATGACTGTAATATTTAGTCTTGAAAGGGTAAGATCTTGAGTTAGTCCAGAGTGGTGCTGGAGTTCAATATAAATCTGCAATCTGAGTCTATTTTTGCAGGTTTGGTTCTGGATTATGGATCCATCTGAGAGGGATCTTTCATTTGGTTTAGTTTTAGCTCTTGACTTAACTGGAATCAGCTAAGATATGCTGTGGAAATATGCAGATGATGCAGTCTCAGATGATGTTTTAAGTTTCCTGTGATGCAGGATGTACACCCCAGGAGAAACACATTCAGGGATGATAAATATTCAGTTATATAGAACATAAATTCAAGGGATTGTTTAAAAACAAAGACTTTTGCCTTTCAAATTGTTTCTATCTAACCTTGAAACGTATTTGTGAGCATCTTGCTTTTTATACCCTGACCAGTGCTATGTGTCTGTCACAGGCATTTCAACTATCTGAATTATCACTGAAAAACAAGGACACTATCAAAGGCCTTCTTGCATTCACCAACCTCTAGCATACAGGCACTATGAATGTAATTTCAGTATCAAATATGAAATCCCTGGTTTAAAACCAGAATGACAGATTTACATAATATATGAATAGCCAGCCAACTATCAAAATTATAATCAGGATTACAATATTTTTTTTGTAAATTCCACTCTTTGATTTCCTACCCCTCCTCTTTTAATCATGTTATCTGATCATCAGCTAAGAATTCTCTGTTCTCTCATGTCTTCTGATAATGAGAAAAGTTTAGCCAAAGACTATGGTTGGCAGAACATTACCACTTAAGCCGCCCCCTCTCGTATCTGGGTTCTTTGTTTGCTTGTATTTGAGCTAGTTCTCATTTATCTCAATGTAATTATTCAATAAACACATCTTTAACAGGATATTTGATTCTGAAAAAGTCACTAGTATTATTCACTATGTTCAAAAGAACATTTTGGGCTCTGTTTTCCAGAATAGTATCAAGAAAAGATAAAATCAGTTAATATTAAAAAGCAAACAAATAATAATAAAAAAACCCCTGCATACTGCAAAACAGGCTCTGTCACACACCCATCTCTCCGACTTTCCTAAGAGACTTTTATCCCAAGTTATGTCTCTAATTATAATTTCTTCTATTTTCCACTTTTAAAAATAACTTTTCCCATGCTTAGTATTTGATGAAATTAATGTATGCTTTTCTAATCAGAGTAAGATAGGAATAGAGAAATAATTGCATGACAGAATGAAATAGTCCAGAACTAACACAGCGTTACATTATGTAGTAGTAGACTGATGAAAACTTTATAAGAAAATATGATATATCACAATATGACACTTAGAGATAGCTTCATAGGCAGTTAAAAGATAGAATGGAGGTGACTGTACACTGAGGAAATAACATTAAAATCAGTGTCTAATTTCTTTAGGGAGAAAGTGGAGAAGGTTTCTCAAATTAAGATATAGAAGGAGTAAGCCCACAGAGGTTCTTATTTGATTATTATTTGCAAAACTTGTCATATGTTTTTCTAACAGACAATCAGTAAAGTCAGCATGAAACCAGGAAGCATTACAAATAACTTTAAAGAAGCACTAGCCAGTTAACTCAGTGATGTGAGTTCCTAAATGACAGTTCTCTCACTGCCTTCATATAAGATGTGTAGTATATTACCTGCTACATCAACCACCACCACTGTATTTCTCATGCAAGTTTCTTTATGCAGAGAAAGCCTAATACAACCAATCATTACAAATGAGGATATCATCGTTACCTTCTGTTCATTACCCCAGGGGGATTTTCACCAGCCAGGCTGATGACACTGAACAGTAATAAGTCAATTGTGCTTTTTAAAGAGAAAATATGTAACTTATTAATGGTGAACTCCAATCTGACTAGAATCCTTGCAAGGGAGCAAAGAATCCCAAAGGACAAAAAGGTAATCTAACAGAAACTTTGCTGTTATACTGCATATGAATATGTAGTATTAGAATTGGAGTTTCTATCACTTAACAATTATTGAATAGAATTATCCATCACAAATTCACAGTTTCCTCTGTAGAAACTGGAATAATCATGAATAAAATGGTGTATTCTGTTCCTTAACTAGGGCTTCTGCTTCATAGAACCACAGACTGACCCGGGTTGGAAGGGACCTCCAAAGTCATCCAGTCCAACCCCCTTGCAGTAAGCAGGGACATCCTTGACTACATCAGGTTGCTCAGAGCCTCATCGAGCCTGACCTTGAATGTCTCCAGGGATGGGGCCTCCACCACCTCCCTGATCAGCCTGTTCCAGTGCTCCACCACCCTCATAGGAAGGAACTTCTTCCTAGTGTCCAATCTAAATCTACTTTTTCCTAGTTTAAAACCATTGCCCTTCATCCTATTGCTGTATGTCCTTGAAAACTGTCTCTCTCCAGCTTACTTGTAGCCTCCCTTCAGGTACTGAAAGGCTGTGATAAGGTCTCTGCAGAGCCTTCTCTTCTCTGGACTGAACAATCCTAGCTCCCTCAGCCTGTCCCTAAAAGAGAGGTGCTCCAGCCCTCTAATCATTTTCGTGGCCCTCCTCTGGACCTGCTCCATCAGGTCCATATCTTTCTTATGCTAGGGGCTTCAGTACATGATCCTTACCCTCTAGAACTAATTGTGATTCTTCACCAATATGTGATAGCTCACTGTTTTGATCAGATTCTTCACTATTTACATGTACCTTTATTGCAACTCATCTTACTTTGATTAGGCTTTATCTGGTATATTCAAACAGATAGCAAATAAAAAGTTGGAAACAAGTCAGACCGGAACCATTATCTTCCAACATCTCCTCTGGTATTCCACAATCAGCACACTGCTATTTACAATCTGTTCTTGCTGCACTGCTCCACTTTAATGTCTTGTCAGTCACATAGTTTGCTTCCCATAATCTTCTACATGAGTTCAAATGCCGTTCACATCTAACTGAAATAACATACATAGCCTTTCTGAAGAATGATATACTTCAAGATGTCTGAAATGCCATTATGGAAACAAACTATTTCTTTTCTTTTCTTTTTCTTTTTTTAATAGAAAATCAGCTCTGGGGCTTTCTTATCCAAAACAATTTCAAAAGCTCACGAATCCCAGTGTAAGAGGTTTACACAAAAATGCTTTAAATTACTGGAGATGTAACACTGACATTGACAAAGAAACTAAGTCAATGTCATTACAAGCTGTCTTCTAAATGTGAAGCTTGTTATAAAATATTTTGTATCTGAAGAAAGATAAAATGGTTATGGTTTTAGAGTACGCCAAAAATCTGCGTTGATTTGAAAAATTGAAAGAAGTGTTTTTTACAAACTGAAGTAAGGAAGCAATACTGATGAATTGGAAAGGCAGAAACATGCTGTGACCAGTTAAGGAATTGCTATGGTTTTAGGCAAGCATGTCCACATAAGAAGCCCTTTTGCACGAAGCTGTAGCTAGACACTTTGGAACTGGTGCAATGCAGATTTGAAGTTGTGAGAAGCTGGTGGCTGGCAGACTGGATTAGGCATGTAACTTCACAGTCTTCTCCCTCTTTCCCCCTTCTGTCCTTCTTAGACTCTCCTTTGGCTGATCCTCTTCTTACTGTTGTTGTTACTCAATTTGATTAATTTAAGACCAGAAGAGGATTTTAAATAGTTTTTAAATTCCATAAAACTTCTGCTATCATTCATGAGTGAATTTAGAATATACCTTTCACCTCTCCTTAGTGAGGGCCAAACAGGAGTCTAACTGTAGTCTAGGAATCATTGCCAGTCTTGTGTGTTGGATTACCTATCATTTTTGACATAGATATTTGCATTTTCTGGAAAGCATCAGGAAAGCATCCTTGGAAATCACCTTCATGAACACACAAACTGATCTTCTTAACATATATTTATATGCATGCATAAAAGTTAGTCTTTGAAAAGTTGATGATGGAAACTCTGCAAACCCTAATTTCTTGCTCTCTAATGCATTGCAGCTGCTAAACAATGTATTTTTTTGCAGGCCTAGAGAACGGATAGCAAGCAAGTGAAATGCATACCTTAAAGTTCCTATTTCTCTGATCATTCAAGATGCTAAATATTTCTACTGATAAAAATGAAAATCAGACTCACAGTATGGTGCAGCATTATTCATTCAGGTATGCATTTTCCCTTTTCATAAATAATCAAACTATTTCCATCTTTACATAATTTAACAGAGCCAGGAAAATGCAACTCTATTACTAGTCAAACAATTTCATCAACCACTATCCAGAGTCATAATGTGAAGATGCAAAAAGTGGAATACGGTAATTTCTTGACAAAGACAATTTGAGTGTGGTGGGTTTTTTTGGTTTGGGTGGGGTTTTTTGTGTGGTTTTTTTTTTTTTAGGGGGGGGGGGTTTTCNTTTTTTTGGGGGGGGGTGTTTTTTGTTTGTTTTTTTTTAACCTCAAAATAATAGGGACAATTTAGACCAAGCTTTGATGTTCAGAAGTGTCAGTATCTTAGCTGTTCAGACAGCTGATAGCTTAATGCCTTTGGCTTATTATCTTTAATTTCAGCAATACTCATCTTCTCACTGTATAATGAGATTTTCCCCTCCATTTTAAATAAACCAACTATCCCTCTGTTAATCTAAAGATAATTTTTTAGGTGACTAAAACATGCTATAGGAATTGCTATAATGAGAAGAGCGGCAAAAATCATACCAGAAAAAAAATCAGACAGAAATAGAGAGTTCATAAGCTACTCTATAGCATGAATACTACTATTTAAAATGCTGTAACTTTGTGTTCCTCTCATCATAAACTCAAAATTGCTTCATGCTGTGAAAAACATTGTCAATTAATCAAAATAGAAGTAATAGCATGTCAGATAATTGCCAGCAAGTAGGAGATTGTAAGTACAAGACACATGGAAAAATTGGAGGAAGGGAAGAGGAGAGGGATTGAGCTTGTCTGATTCCACTCTGTTTCATTCTCCACTAAAAAATACTTAATCAAAAAAAAAAAAAAAGTTTTTATTCTTAAGTGTGTTTGTAAAATGAAATGTGTCTATTTTATATGGTTATACAAGATATAACAAGCTTGCTTAGCACATTTTTGCATCTGCTGAGCTCTCACAACAAGCATTTTTATTTTATACCATCTTAAGTACATGACATACCATGTCAATTAACTAGTAGAATTTCTAGATGTACTATTAATTAAGAAGTTTCTAAATCATAAAAGTAGCTGGGAAATTGCATTTAAGAAAAGATGGATAGCTTAGTTTGGAGGTGGAAGAGTTAACGTTGACTTTGAAAAAGAAGATGCTTAAGAAGATCAGAGGAGCCATTTGTTTCCTTCTTAGTCACCCCTTCAGGGTGTAAGACCCCTAAGGCCTTTCACAAAAAACTAGAAAAAATTAAGAACTTTGAATAAACCATTATGTATTTACCCACAAGACAAGTGTCTTTCTGACCACAAATAAGATTTTATTCATTTAACTGTTTTATACTTTAATTATGGTCTTGGACTCACTGACACATATATATAACATATATAACACTATATAACATATATAACACTAAGTGTTATATGCTACACAGGTATAAAGAGAACAATCTTCTAAAATAAACTAATCATCTTTGGCAATTTTCCTATAATGAAAAAAAACCCAACACATGAATCTGAGTTTACAGTTTGTGTTTTGGATTCATGAGCCTTTTATGGCTGTCCTTATTGGGATTATTGCAATACTGATTTTTTACATCTGGACAGCTTGGGGAGTCTTCATATTCAATATAAATTACTTGACAGGAATATAATACCTGGATCTGATGATATCATTGAATAACATTCAGTTCTAATGCAGACAAAAAATGTTTTGTTTTATAGTTCTATTTCTAGTCTGCAGTCACAGATAATTCCTTTTTTTAGAAGAACCAAATGCTGTAACCATATGGGACAATTCAGCAAATTAATCCAACTCTGAAAAAACCCCTATGCAGTCTAACCCAGTTAAAAGCTTCTGTCAGAAGTGAAGAATGGTTGCCTAGAAAAGAGTAGAATAAGGCTGAATCATTTCCCAAATAATCAACTGTGCTACATTTAGAAAAATACCTCAGGGCTTCTCACCAAAATTTTCTGGAGAAGATAAAAAAAAGTTAGGTCTGTATAGACATTGTTAGACACCTGCATAACTGTACTAATTTCCAGTTTTTCTATCCATGAAATGCTGAGTAGATAGCAGCTCCTGGTGGAATAGAACAGGACTGAGTGACTCTCATGTCTGGTGAGAATGGAATCATTTCTGTAATTTTTTAATGGAGTAGTAATTTTGTCATCTTTTTTTCTATACACGACTCATTATAATATCTTTACACTCATATTCACTCTGGTGGTTAAATCATGCACTAAATATGGGACATTCATGAGAGATCCCTTAGTTAAGAGAGTGGGAAACAGCCTAGTCATCATTTCTGACCAAAACATCCCAAACTGAAAGGCAAAAGGGTTTAGTTTTGTACAGGGCTTAGTGTTGTTCCTTTGTGGTTCTACCTGAATATTTAGGATATGATATTTTAATAAATTGTTCATTTTATATATTGAAATGTGGCCCATTATAAAGTGCAAATAATAATCCTCGCTTCTTCAGCCCTTGGAAGGCTCTGGCAGTTTATATACAGAGGAAGGATACAAATTTCTACACCTCTGAACATTCAAGACAGGGAAAAAATGGCATCTTAATGAAGACTGCTGAAGTTAAAGGAAATCAATATATCTTTTTATCATAGTGCAAATGTACTTCTAAGTTGTAGTATGAATGTCACTGAAGCAAAAGAAGATTAGACAATAAGGGGTCTCTGAGTCTTTGTTAAGGAACTCTTACTTCTGAGGCATTGTCCTTAAATGTTTATAACTCTTCATATTTTTCCTCTAGCATGCTAGAAGTATCTCCAGCTTTCTGTTTCTAACAATATTACTCAATATGTTCTATTCACTCATCCTGTTAAAAAAACCCAGTAATATCAAATTTAGTGTTTCTAACAATTCCTGTGCACTAATCTGCATAATGTCCAGAGAATATTGATGTACAATGCTCCTGTACAAGCGTTTTTTTCTTTTCTCTCTATCTTTAAAAGAATTTTATATAGATGAACATTAAATTTTGATTCATATTTAGTTTTATTCACTATTTAGCACACACAAACTAGATGAACCCCTTGGTGTGTGTATAAATATATAAAAAAACATATTTTTTATTGTAGGGATAGATACAACACACTTCTTATGTTCTGCTGTAACAATTGGGTGAGAAATGACATAATTCTCTTACCACACATTCCATGCAATAAACCTTAACTTCAAGCAAATGCAAGCTATAAAATTCTATTGATGGGCTTCCCAGATGTTGCCAGTTGTACTGTTTTAATAGATACCTTTCCTCAATACACTTTCGTTTTACTCTTTGACATATATCTTAAACAGAAATACCTGTCAAGTGACCAGCAGGGTGCAGATGATAAACCCTGATGTGTCCTTTTACTACACCTTAGATGCCATAAACTATATACAGAGATCAACTGATATATACAGCACTTACTATATATAACACTGTGGCAGGGTACTTCTGATAGGTTTTTATAAATAAAGAGCACTAGATATTTTCTCAGTGCAAAGGTCAGCAGATTAATATACTCTAGGATTGTATTCTGTAGCTGGCATGTGTTTGCAGCTTGGCTATTACTCTTCTTTGAAGCTGCCAAATCATACCAGAAGGTTCACAATAAAAGACAAGAATATGAGAAACTGAGTCAGCTGGGGAAGGGGCTGTTATTTCAACTAATTTTTTTTAATTATTATTAAAAAAAAATATATTAAAACCCCACACACCTGCAACTGAGACTATTTATATCATGTAATGGGTGCACACACAAATTTGAAAGTCTTTCAAATTATTTTCTTCGTCTACTTGGTCTAACCCACCCATCAACTGCTAACAAAGGAAATGGAAACCTTACACATTGCTATATTTCTCTCCTAGTAAGGCAGAAATCTTTGGACATGTTTGATGAAGCAAAGCATTTAGAAAGTGGCATAAACAGAGAATATCATCTCTGTATACATGGTCTCACTTAGAAGTGGGTGTTCTAAGTTATGAATGAACTTTTTTTCTTTCTTCTTAACAAAACCTGTACTCCTATGAGTTTCCCACGCAAAGCCTAGTCTTAAACACAATCAACATCTTCATAAATGCTGGTCAACAGCTTCATAAATGATCTGGCTGATGGCTCTGGAGGCCCCCTCAATGCTGATGACACTGAACTGGGTCGTGAGGTGGACATGGACGAAGAGAGACATCTTAAATAAAGACCTGGACAAATCAGAAGAGTGGACAAAGAAGAACTGTGTGAAGTTTAGCAACGATTCCTAGAACAGCTAATGAGACTTTTCCAGGAGATTCATAGTGACTGTGATTGATTCAAATCCAATACCACTGTAAATCCACAATACTTACATTCTAAGATGTCAGTGATTTGTAGCTCCTGATAACTAATTACATCTATGCCATGTATAAAATACACTCATTTTAATTGCATTTATTATTATATTATTATTGTATTATTATATTTAATTTTATTTTACTTATTAAGCTATTCTTAGCTGAACCCACAAGTTTTACCTTTTTTTTCTGTTCTCCCCATCCCACTGGGAGGGAGCATGAGTGAGAGTGCAGCTCCATAGTGATCAGCTGCTGGCTGGGGTTAAACCACAACAGTCATTTTTGCACCTTCATTTAAGTCTTTGGACTACTTTTTTTTTTATAACCTTTTTCCTGTAGAATTTTAAAATCTCCTGATCCCATTTTTCATTTTATTCTGTCCTTGTGCAGTTATCAATACTGAAATAATAATCTTCAGATCTCACAAATAGTATTTCAGTGAGGAAGGCATGGAGAAAAACAATCACCACCAGCAACAAGATAGCATTTAAATAAGAAAAAAAAAGTTAAGCTGATATAAACATTCTAAATAACCAAGATGAAAAAAACTTGGGCTGCCCAGGGAAGTGGTGGAGTCCCCATGCCTGGAGGTGTTCAAAAAGTGTGTAGATGTGGCACTCTGGGACATGGTTAGGGGTCATAGCAGTGCTGGGTTGATGGTTAGACCTGATGATCTTAGATGCCTTTTCCAACCTCAATGATTTTATAATTCTATAATTCTATCTCCTAGAACAACTGTCTGGAAAAATTCTCAGTTCGTGACTGAAAACAACAATCATAACTGTAAAAGAAACATCTTTGCAGATCCCATCAAATTTCATTATATATATGGCTAGTTACCAACATCATTTGCAATGAAAATCACAAACAAGATCTTTAAGTTGGCAGCAACAGAAGTTATCTGATTTTTCAAAGCTATTTAACTTCTGCCTTTCCAACTAACCTGCTACACCACTTAAAAATACACAAGTCTATGGGGCTTGATGAATTTTTTATTCTGCTAAGAAAAATAATATACTAGAAATGCATAGACATATCACACCAAATGGAGTTTTTCCTCTTCTGTTATCCTTGTGTATACTACACATACCACTGTTTACACAGAAAAAAACAGACAAACCTTACTGTATGAACAAGAATTTATGAAGGTTTTTTCTAAAAAAATACCATTACAAAACTTATACTAATAATTATAGTATAAGTTACAAATACATGTAGATATTTTATATATGAAGGCATGCTTCACATTATGTAATGAAAATGTATTTACTATAGTGGTAATCCAAATTGTTTGTGTACATTTGTATCATACAGTATGCACTGTAAGCTAACTGGAAATCATTGAAATAACACTAGACTTTCTGAGTACTCTAACAGCAATGACACTGCATGTTTGTTTACTCCTTGGGTCTCTCAGAATCCCCATTAGTATGGTGTAGGATTCTAAAACCTGTATTTAGGAAAAACCACAAAGCTTATGCTGGACTTTCTTTTAAAAGAACTTTTTGATAACTTGAAGCAATTTCCTTCCTCAGAATCTCAGAGGAAGTATTTTACAAAGTACAAACTAAATCTAGGTTTCTTTAAGCCCTAGTGTCTTGACTTAGCCCCAAGATCTGCTATATTTATATCATTAACTGGGAATGAATTATTTCTTTTAGTGTTGTAGCAGTATATTACTTTTAAATTGGACGTTTAGACTACTTCCAAGCATCCCAGAGGTCTTGCTAATGCATCTGACTTTTGCCCTTACTACTATTGTTTCAGTGCTGGAGCTTTCTCTCTTTAAAGACTTCAACTTGGTGTATTTGTGCAATACTCCATCACATTTATCTGTACACATACATGTTACAGCTTATCTGCAGCTATACTATATGATACACTTCTATTGTTTTCATACAACATCTTGTAAACTGTTTAAATTATTTTGATTTTCTACAAAAATTTAAATTTTAGCAGAAATTTGGAGTATCAAGTCTTTTAAAAAAGAGTTTTATAGAAGAAAAAACAAAACTGCTTGTCTTTTCCAGGTTTTATAACTAACTTTTAAGTGATTCATTCCATGCTTCATGGACACCTGTTCTTTCTTCATAAATACTATTTTCTATTTTGGGGTATTATAAAGACATTGAAATAAATGTAGTTAAATTAGTAAGCAACTGGATTAATGATTGAGAGAATCAAACACAAGTTTAAGACAGTAAGCCTCTTAAAGAAAGGATTTATATAGAATCATAGAAGCATTTTGGTTGGAAGAGATCTTTGAGATCATCAAGTGCAAACATTAATCTAGTAGTGGCCACCCCTAGACCATGTCCCGAAGCACCACACCTATACATCTTTTAAGTACCTTCAGCCATGACACTTTTCTGGGCAACCTACTCTAATCTATTCTTTTGGTGAATAATTTTTTTCTAGTACCCAATCTAACTCTCCCCTGGTGAAACCCAAGGCTGTTTCTTTTTGTCCTATCACATCTTCCTTGGGAGAAGAGACTGACCCCCACATGGCTCCAATCTCCTTTCAGAGAGTTGTTAAGAACAATAAGGTCTCCCCTAAGCTGCTTCTTCTCCAAGCCAAACAACTCAAGGTTTCTCAGCCACTCCTCACAAGACTTGTGCTCTAGTTCCTTCACCAGATTCGTTGCCCTTCACTGGACACTCTGCAGCACCTCAATATCCTTCTTGCAGTGAGGGGATCAACTGATCAAAGTATTCAAGGTGGCCTCACCAGTGCTGGCTACAGGGGGGCACTCACTTCCCCTGTTGTACTGTTGCCACGCAATTTCTGATACAAGTACTGTACCAGAATACAGTACATGATGAGCTAAGACCAGTCTGTGGGTTTATAGACAAGAAGAGGTCACTGACAAGAACCACAAGGACATTCATATTTCCAGCTCCTTTGATTTCAATGGGATTTAGGACTGTAAAACTTTTGTATACCTGAGTCAAAATTCTCCTGAGCCCATCTAATGGAGAACATAGAATTTTTCAATTGTGTTGAATGAGATAAAGATTCTTTTGTCCCTTCAAAAATTATTGCTGTATTTTCCCTGAAATGTAGATGTACTCAGCTTGATGCTTGGTTTTATCTCTTCCTCTGATGCAGTGGACTTTATCACACACTAAGTGTGGTTTTGGCACAAGAGGAACCAAACTGTTTAAGCAGCACATATTGAATCAACAGGACACATACTAATTTCCCAGTCAGAGGTCATTGCTTCATTTATAATTTATGATCATGAACATATTTATCTGACATTTTTAATCTAAATGACAGCTTCATGTTACTGATCTTTATTCACTAAACTTTTCTAAATAAACATGTATTCATACAGAGCAGTATCTCTATCTTTGTAGGCATTACAGATTCATAGCCTAGGACAAAGAGTCAAACAAAAACAGAGCAGACAAAACCCAGCCAACTCCTTTAATGTCTGTTTCAAATTCCAACCAATTATGTATAGTTTTTTGAGACTATGGTGATCTTACAGATGATAATCTCATGCTTGAATTGAAAAAGTCTCATATTTATCTTCCACTGTTGTTTTGCTTTTAACGGGTGAGAGCAAGGCAAATGTCTGCAAGTCTGTGTGAAGCACATAGTAAACATGATTGTAGAGGCATATTGGTTTTTGATGAAGTAGCTGGCATGCTGTTTTTTCTTAGACAATACATGGATGTTTTAGTTATTGCTGTGCAATATTACACAGCATCAAGGCCTTTTCTGTTTCTCATGTTGACCCACCAATAAGTAGGCTGGGGGTACACAAGAGGTAAGAGGGCACATAGCTGGGAGAGATGATCCCGACTGACCAAAGGGATATTTCTTACCATATGACATCATGTTTAACAATAAAACCTGAGGGAAGAAGGAGGAAGAGGGGACTTTGGAGCTATGGCATTTATCTTCCCAATTAACTGTTACTGCTTACCAATGGGAATTAGCAAGTAAGTTCCTGATTTCACTTTGCTTACACACACAGCTTTTGCTTTGCCTATTAAACTGTCTTTATCTCAACCCATGAGATTTTTCACTTTTACCCTTCTGATTGTCTCTTCTATTCCACTGCAGGGGAGTGAACGAGTGACTGTGTGGGGCTGAGCTGGCCCACTGCGGTTAAAACACGAGAGGTTACCTTGAAACCCTTATTTCAAACAAAATAAAATGAAAGTAAATTTTAATCTGAGAGAAGCTAAGAAAATATCCTCCCTAAAAAGTATAACTTTCTAAACCAACAATGCCTCCACAGGCTTAACTGTTTTTCATGCTTTTATTCTTCCAGCTCCATGAAGATTAACTCCATGCAAGCCTGCATTTAACACCAACCATAGAATGCAGCCTTTGAACTAAGTTTAGTATTAAATTTACAGGAATCCTACTTATTCATATGATTTTACAAGCATAAATGCCTTAAAGTATTTGATTCTACCCTTTCTATGCATGTGGGCATTTGAGAATGCTTTCCTTAAGTTTTCATGTAGCAAGACATGCAACACAGCCAGCATTATTTCCTCTCAGTCTGGGGGAGATGTAATGGCATTTTTGCTTCTAAGTAGGTCACATGAGCAACAATGCAATCAAAATATTTGATTTCAACAGCAAACATTCTGTGTCTCTGATTAATAAGCACAAAATTGCATTAACAAGGTCAAAGCAAAATAAACCCAACATAATTTGCTGAAACTCTTACAGACACTACAGCCTGAAATTTCATGAGATAGCTTCATACGTTTGTTTTGTTGCTCAAGTGGGCCTTATCCACATCAGTGGGGGAGAAATTCACTTAACCATAGGAATCTTGCATATAGGTCTTAGACTCCCATTTTATTCACTAGAAAGATACAGGCACCATAGCCTCTGATTCACCTATTTTGGGTGTCTTTTTTTCAGAATGAGATTACATCCTTAATTCTTTTCATAATACATAAAATGAGATTCATAGCACACAAAGCGAATATAGAGCTAGCGAAGATATATGTTTATCAGCCAAAATAAACATTTACTCAGATAAATCCTGTCCTAAAAGTGTTTTTCTTCATGTATATTTATGTCAAGTCAGTGTATTTATTTATCTGATGTATAAGAAATATTCAGAATTCCCCAGAAAGCCTACAACCATGTAACAAGCAATGCAGACCAGCTTCTTCCCTGTTGTAATCTTTATTATTATTATTATGCTGATAGAATGGTAGTATTAGCTAGTGCACTGTAAGTTAACACCTTATTTCATCATATACAAGTCTCTCTAAATAATCCCACTCACTGAGTTCCTTCTTTCATTAATTTCCCCCCATTTTTCTTCTGTGCATGCATAGGTATAGTCCCACTGCATAGAGGTTTAGCTTTGGTACCATCAGACTCTCTCTCAGTTGCCTTTTAGACATGAGCATACGTATGACACAAGTACCATATGGTAAAGTGGTTCTTTAAAGAATGGCACATAAGGGAAAGGGAAACAGTTTAAGGACCCAGCTGTAACACAGCCCTGTCAGCAGGGGACTCTGGGGACAGAAGGAGATGTGTGAATGTCAGGGTAATGAACAGTGGCAGAGAAAATTGCTAAAAAGAGAGGAGAACCAAGGAAAGAGATGACTGTGTTTTTAGAGACCTCACTGAATAAAAAGGAGCAAGACTTTCTTATTTCCCCATTAATTTCCTTGTTTGTTTGCATGACATCTAGCAAATTGAGTAACAGTTTTGTCATGAATTCTTCTAAGCTGATAGTGAATAAAAAAAAATATTTAAGCCCTAAAATGTTCTCTCACTTCCTCTATTAGAGTGTGAAAATTACTGAAATAGTGACAAAAAGTATGTTCCCCATTTAGTCAGGGTGAAAACCTGTGTTATGCTTTGTTCTCTCCTGCAAAGAGAAATTCACTTTCTTAATTCACTTAATTCATGAGTATAAATGAACAGGAGGATAGTGCCAGACACATTCTGTGTCACTGCAAAGATGTTCCAGAGACTCTAAAAATGTAATGTTCAAGACAGCCACTAATCTATGTTCTCTACACAAAAGAGAGTGTGGCCTTATGAATAGTAAATTGAAAGTCTTTTATCTCTAATGTCAATTTAATGACTTAAAGGCTTCACCTTATAGCAAGAAATCCAAGTCACTGTAATCCTATGACATGCTATGAAACAAAATCTAATCTTTTTAGAGATGTAAGCATTTTCAGTGAGAACCAGGGACTTGAAGAGGGTAAATATGAACAATGACCTGACATCAGCAAGTGCTTTTATTCATTTGAAACTAATGTTAAGCTTCACTTAACCACCATATTAAAATAGTTCTTGTCATAGTAGGACACTTTTACCCTTCAGGAATATAATAAAGTGCTCTTATCTTTGAAGCACATCAAAGCTTTCTGAATAAGAATAAAAGTCTTTGCAGTGCTTTCCTCTACTATGGTAACATAGAAATTCAAGGCAGAATACAACATTATCCTGTGTGGAAGTTCAGAATGAACGGACGGATTGATAAATGGTGAAGATGGAACAAACCTTCATGTTCGAAATCCTGCATTAATAAGCAAAAATGTTTGATGTATCATCTGGTTACATTAGGAGCTGAAGAATGGATTCAATTTACGTGGTTTCCTTGAATGCTCAGTCAGTTTGCACTTAAAAAATGTAAGGGAATTTTCTCACAGCTGATAAATGTGATATATTCATAGTGGGGCAAATTCAAAAACATAATAGCCTTTGACATCATTTGGATCACTTTCTTCTTCTTTGCCCAGTGACATCTTTAATCATAAAATGAACCATTTTTTTTCCCTGTTCTTAGGTCCAGTTCCTGAGAACAGGGCTCCAGCCCAGTACCCGTAAAATTAAATTGTCACCTTTTTGCCAGGGTGACCCTGATGGCATCGGTGGGTCTTCTGATCAGCCTCTTCAGGAATCCCCACCCCAGTCCATGGGCTAAGAGTACTTCCCACCCTGACACTTTCAACCAGTGTCGCTGCTGCAGATAGGAGGAACAGCTGGGGGATGTCACAACAGCAGCTCCTGTTGCACCAACCCTGGCACCTAGGCCAGTGACTGACACACCAGAAAGCTCTGCTGTCATCCAGTGTGACCTGGACAGGCTGGAGTGTTGGGCAGAGATAAACCTTATGGGGTTCAAGAAGGGCAAATGTAGGGTCCTGCACCTGGGAAGGAACAACCCCCTGCATTAATATAGACTAGGGGTAGACGTGCTGGAAAGCAGCCCTGAGGAGAAGGATCCTGGTAGTCAGTAAGTTAACCATGAGCCAACAATATGCCTTTGTGGCCAAGAAGACCAAATGCTATCCCGGGGTGCATTAAGAAAAGTATGGACAGTAGGTCAAGGGAGGTCATCCTCCCACTATACTCTTCCCTGGTGCAGCCACATCTGGTATACTGCTTCCAGTTCCAGGCTCCCCAGTTCAAGAAAGACAAGGACTAGTGGAGAGAGTCCAGAGGAGGGCAACAAAGGTGACTGGGGGCCTGGACCATCCTTTCCACCTGGAAAGGTTGAGGGATTATTTATCATGGAGAAGAGAAGACGGAGAGGAGACCTTACCAATGTCTACAAATATCTAAAGGGAGGGTACAAGGAGGATGGAGACAGACTGTTTTCAGCATTGTACAATGACAGAACAGGGGACAATGAGCACAAGCTGGAGCACAGGAAGTTTCATCTACAAATGAAGAAAAACTACAGTACTGTGAGAGTGACAGAGCACTGGGACAGGCTGCCCAGGGAGGTTGTGGAGTCTCCTTCTCTGGAGACTCTCAAAGCCTGCCTGGATCCAATCCTGTGTAATGTGCTCTAGGGAAACCTGGTTTAGCAGTGAGGTTGGACTGGATGATCTCAGGTCCCTTCCAGTTCTGACAATTATGTGATTTATAGGCTAATTAACTTATCCTACAGGGTGATTCCTGATGCTATGGCCTCCAGACAGCATCACTTTGTTTACAGTCAGACCCTGGATGGAGGTCACTGGAAGTATCTTCCAAACCCAGTCCCTACAAGTTGTGAGGACACATCTTGCTGGCAGAAGAGTTTGTTGGCAAGGCCTTGGGGGTACCCCCAGGCCCAACTGTCTCTGCCAAGTCTCTCTGGGCTCCCCACAGCCCTACCCACAGCCCTGGACCCCATTCCAGCTCAGGCCAGGGCTCTTAATCTTTGGAGTGAGGACTAAAGAAATTTCAACAGGATAACACAACACATATGTAACAGTTATCTTTGCATTTGCTGTAGTTACTCTATAATAATGGTCAAATTTTCCAGTTTTCCTTTTTCCTAAAGCAGGAGATATTTGAAGTGAAACCAAGGAAAGATTGTCTTTTCTCTACCTGCTTTAGAAAGGAGAATTCTTGGAGAATATGATTATTCCATTTTAGCAGTTTTAATAAGCTGTTATTTTCAGTGGATGGAAGAAGCACATAGGATGACTAAAAATGCCAGGATTTCATTTAGTACATTGTTTCTTTTAAGATTTTTTTATGCTAGGAAATACCATTCCCTGCAATAATACTATGCCATAAACAATAATATTAAAGCTCTTGTAAACAAATGTTGCTTGCAATAAAGTCAGTACTAGATAATAGCTAAGTAAAAAAAATGATAGTTCTCAATTTGCTGAAACAAAAATAATACTGGCAATGAACTACAAACCACAGAAAATGTCACTCTTATATTAAATTTCCCCCTTAAGTACAAATTTTAAGCTGTTTTTTGAAGATTATTTTTATGTCCTGCATCTATAGCATTTCTAATTGTCTGAGGTTGCCACATCAGAGTGGGTAGTAATAAAGTGCCTTTTTCATCAATACTAAACTCAGTCTGCAAGTTGCTTTCAATTTTATGAGATGCTTTTATTTCCCACAATTTTGGGGATGGAGGAAGGAGGAAGAGGAGGCTAGAGAGATATTCAGTGGAGGTCTTTGGTGGCTGGCAAAGAAATGTGTAATGTGCTAGTCTGTGCCTTCTCAATTATTCTGTCCTGGGACAGTCCAGAGCAGCATTGCTTCCCTGCAGAGAAAGCTCCAGGAAGGCATTGTGGAAATTTCCTGCAGTTTGGGGAATTATCTGTTGCACGGGGTAGTGCTGTCTTGTTTGACTGAAGAAGAAGTGAGGTGAATCCTGTCCTTATCCATTCAGGTGAATTCAGCCCTTGATAGCTCCCTGCCTACAGGTTATTGCCTAATTGTAGTTCCTGATGGCAAAATAGTGGTGTACAAATCACAACCACAAGGTAGGGAGCTGCAATAAGATTGTAAAAACTGAAAAAAGTGCAGTCCCATTTCTGATGAGACACACCAACAGTGTGTGAAAGCAGTGCAAAGCAGAACACACTGAGCTGTAAACTCACTTTGCACTGTGCAGAAGCAGTGTCCTAGTTCAGCTATGGGAGAAAGGGAAGAGTAAGTAGTAGGGGAAAGTGACTTCTTGTTTTCAGCAGATTGCACCTAATTCTTAGCAGATTTCAGGTGATTACTATGCAGATGACATTGCTGTGTGTTATTGTAGGTCAAGATTGTGACCTAATGGGGCCAAGAGACCCAGAGGAAAGATGTGCTGGAGTGAAGAGGATCCTGAAGGAAGCTGAATCTTACCCAAGATACCTATCTTTTGTGAGACATCATAAATGAAGAGAGTCAATGTTTTAAAAACAACCCACTTTAGTATTCCTGTGCCCTGGCACAGTTGTCTTAACCAGCAGCTGGGCAACCTTTTTAAGGTACCTACTCAGTCTTTCTCTTAAAGTACCACTAAGTCCTATCATATTTCTTCCTTTTCCAATAGTTATTTTGGAACTACTGTGATGTTATTACAAAGTAAAAGTATTTGCAATGTAACAAAACTTGCTATAAAAAAGATCTCATCTTCTAAATAACAATTTGACTGTATCAAGTTTTCATCCTCTGCCCTGGGGGGGGGAAAAACCAGTAACTAGACATATGCCAACACCTAGGGGAAATAAATACAAGATGAGGTACAGAATATGCAGGTTTCTTTAGCATTCAAAAGCAGGGAAGTGTTCCACTTTATTTTTATTTACTTGTAGGTAAGTGAGCCACTTCAGTGCTCTCAAAAACTGAAGAATGCAATGATTTGCACACTCTGCATCTGCTTTCATTAAAATGCATGTAGTGTTTTGCTGCCATGGTGACAAACATGTCCATCCTGATTTCACTCTTGAGACCGTGGAGGATAAAAAAGCATTAAGTTTCTATAGCTATGGGATGAAAAGTGTCACAGACAGGGTGAAAAATTTATCCATTGTTTGAAATTATAGATCTAT
Organism: Chloroceryle aenea; assembly: GCA_013399075.1. NCBI lineage: Eukaryota > Metazoa > Chordata > Aves > Coraciiformes > Cerylidae > Chloroceryle > Chloroceryle aenea. The sequence goes on along the minus strand of VWZY01007479.1, from coordinate 227,755 downwards.
TCTCAAGAAGAATGTACATTTATTTTTTTAAATTCTTTGTGGGCAGTTGCAGTTAGTGCCTTAAGAGAATATCAAATTCCAAGCAATCTAAGGAAAAAATTAGGGCTAAGTATCTTCTCAATAGTTGGTTTTGATATATTTTTACTCACCAAAGAGTGATCTGAGAGATTTTTATGGAAAAAAAAATGAGAGACTGACAAAATTCCTTTTCAGTTTTCATAGAAGAGACTCAGCTGGAAAACATTATCATGAATTGGAACAATAGTTTAAGGTGTTCCATTTGAAGATCATCATATATATGCTTCACTGTTGAGATCAGCTGCTAATTCTGCAGATGGAAGTCAAAGTCCAGGAGGGAATAAAAATGGAGATGAGAAAGACTGACTTTCTTTCAAGGAACACTTTTTGTCTTTCTCTTCAAAGATGAGATATATTGAAATTTTTTTCTAAAGATCTTCATTATCTGATATGTTTTCTTTCTGAAATTCAAACTTATTATTAAAAACTGGATAAATAAGTAGAATTTGCAGAAGATGTGGAAACCCCACCAGGAGATGTTGGCTCAGTTGTAATTTAGACAGAAAGTGAAGCCTGCTTGATAATCACCTGAGGTCTTTGCAACACCTTGGCAGCTGTTCCAGATGTCCCTCCAGATTACTGTGGAGGGTTGAACCCATCCAAGTCCCCACCCAGCCACTCACTCACTCCCCTGCAGTAGGACGGTGGACAGAATCGGAAGGGCAAGACTGGACAAAAAGAAATAAAAATAAAATTAAAAATAAAAAAGAAGAAAAAAAGGAAAAATAGAAAGTAAATTAAAGAAAAAAAAAAGGAGAAAGTTAAAAAAAAAAAGTTAAAAAAGAAAGAGAAACAAATAATGCAAAAGCAATCACTCACCACCAGCAGACTGATGCCCATACAGTCTCCAAGTGACATCTTCTCTGGAAAAACTCATCCACTCACTGCCATTGTTCTAGCTGAGCATGATATGAAGTGGTGTGAAATACCCCTTTTCCTGCTTTAGTTTTCTGTGTTCCTTCCCAGCAGCCTTTGCAACCCAAGCCTACTCAGTGGGGTGGCAGTGTGATAAACTGTGTGGGCACTGGTCAACAACAGATGCATGACTGCTGTGACAGAACACTGGGCTGGCCACCAGTCTAAACCACTGGACCATAGCAGCTGTTGTGAAGAGAGTTAACTTCACTGCAAATAGACAAAAAAAGGAGAAAGTTACTGTTCAGGAAAGCTCCTTTGAGCTTTAGGGATAAAGTCAATTCAATGGGTGGATACACCCTGATTATTTCTTTTGTTGGAAGCAAGGAACAGTGTAGGTGAGAAGGGAGAGCAGGTCATCTGGCTTGAGTTGTTCTCCTAGACAGACCTTCTTGCTTTTGAGGTTTGTTCCCTAGAGCCTGTTCCTAATCTCATTTTCTTTAGCTATGAACTGGTAAATGCAAAGGATGAAAGTTGTCCATATGGTTCCCAGAAAAGATTCTTGATGCCAATATTACATAGATAAAAGATTAATTTACTTTTTGACGTTCCCAGTGTAAAAGGTAAAATTACAACAGAGCCAGAAAACCCACAGTCAAAGCTAGAATTTTCCTTTCCAGATTTCATACTTGTGCGTGGACATACCCAGAGCCACAAATAACTTCAGAATGTGACTGCTTGTCATTAAGTGATGCTGAGACAGAAAATTTGTGGTGAAATGTCTTCTATCCAAAAGATGAAATGTGACTGCTTTGATAATCCCTAGACTGTTCAAAATAATTTATTTTTTAGAGAACTGGCTGATAATCTCAAAACATTTATTATACAGCAAAAGTTTAATGTATAGTGGAAGAAAGCAGGAAATTATTACAATGTTCTTAAAAAAAAAAAAAATGTGAGCAGAAGAGAATATATCAGTATAGTTCTGATCCTGTTTGGATTTAAGGAAATTAAAGTTTACAGAAAGACTAATGTGAACAGGATTTGACCTTGTGTCTCTGTAATGTCTCATGATTGAGAATATTCTGTCCCATATGTAAAATATGTCACATCATTTTATTAAATAAGCTAAGCATTTTTCAAATAGTGAAAGCTTAGTGGAGCACCCAGCTTTAAAATTCAAGATGTTGACATGACAACGATTACTTCTTCTGATTCTAACAGCCTCTGACCTGTTTCTACCTAAAATAATCAGGAAAGATATTCACATCAGACACTTTTGGGGAGGTCTGAGTGATAGATAAATAAATAAATAAATAAACCCACCCCAATAAGTTCCTTTTAAAAACCTTCCTAAGGTTTCTTGGTTAGCACTGTATTTTCCTTCTTCTGTTTTGTTTCCAGTCTACTTGAACTTATGGTGAGATATTAATCTGGCCACCCAGATGCAGACAGCTTCTGTATAAGAAGATTGTCCAGAAAGAATAACTAGCAAAGTTTCCCAAAACATATTGCTTGTTCTTGCAGGCAGAGGAAAGTTTTTCAACAGAATAGATAAAGATTACTACCAAGAGAAAACTAGAAAGGGAAAGCTAAACCCCTTATATTCTGTTTATTTTAGGGAAAAAAAAAAGAAAAAAAGAAAAAACCAAAAAGATACAAATTTGTCCAGCTGGCAAGAAACTACTATTTTATAGAAAAATAGTATACTTATTCCAGGTATTTTTCTCCTATTTTTGTTTCTATTTGCTCTATAATGTTCAGAGCCAAGAGGTCAGCATGTTCATAAGGATTCAATCTAGTTCCCTGTCCACCAGGGAGTTTACTTCCATGTTCTTTGAACTGAAATTAATAGTTTAGCTAACCCTTTGTGATCCTGACATTTTGAGATGCTTTTAGGAATATCTAGTTGAATCTGTTTCCCCACAGAGACTTCCTCTGGCTTCTACTTCTGGATGACTTTCACTGTTATTTTTTTAAGAGTGATCCAACTGGGTTCAATTTTTGCTGCAGTTGACCTCCACTGATAATAGAAGGAGAAAGTGTGTGATTCCTTTTTGCTTATGATACTGAATAGTTCCCTTAGTGAATGAGTCTTTCGAGTCTAATGCAATACACGCATCTGCATACATATAATATGTATTTAAGCTTCCTTGTGTTGACATCAGGTTCCTTGCATAGTACAACTTCTCCAGAAGATGCTCCCTGGTAGAGCTCACCCCTTTTAGAGAAGATTGCTATAATGCCAGTTCAAGCATCTGAGTGGTGCCTTGTATGTACATTCATGGTATGGGGTGAGGTGGGAGAAGCCAGCCACCAGCAGAAGTGCAGTAATTCTCTGATTTAAGAAGTCTTCACAATAGCTTTTGGACTTAAGCTTTTTTGCTTGTAGATCAAGACATATGTATTATGATATCTTGTAGCAGCACTTGTTCAATACCATACAGAATCACGACTCCTATCTAAGGGGAGGGCTGGCCCAGGGTGGGGCACCTGTTTCCAACTTGTGGAAATTGCAGTGAATTACTCAGTGTATTCCCATAAATTACTCAGTGTATTCCCATAAAACACTTCATGCAGGGACAACTTCCTAGGCTTCACAGGTATCATGGGGTGTTAGGAGTTGGAAGCAACCTTGGAGATCTTCGAGTCCAACCCCCATGCCAGAACAGGACCATAGAATCCAGCACAGGTCACAGAGGAACACGTTCAGATGGGTTTTGATAATCTCCAGAGAAGGAGACTCCACAGCCTCTTTGGGAAGCCCATTCCAGGCTCTGTGACCCTCACGGCAAAGAAGTTCCTCCTCATGTTAAGGTGGAACCTCTTGTGCTCCAGCTTACACCCATTCCCCCTTGTGATAGAAGGTTAGACATTGTGAGAGAGCTCCCAGCAACTCAAGTGAAACCCAAAGATACTCACAGAACATAGGAGGAAACCCATATCCAAATGTGGAAAATGAGACAGACCTAAGTAAAAAAATAGCACAAAAAAGAGCATGAACCTTCAAGAAAAATACCCAAATCTCATTAAATTCAGAGCATTGGTATAAAGTGGGGAGACAAACTAAATGCAGAATGGAATTCTGTTCATCAGACTATACACAGGACACTTGATAATCTCCAGAAAAATATGATCATCACCTCCCCAGCCCTCAACCTTCCTGATAAGAAAGGGGACCTGATTCCTGTGTCATCCTGTTTTAGTCAGATCCCTGTTGCTAGTGGAATAACATATTGCAGAAGCTGAATAGAAATATTTTGCAAGAGAGCTTGAGAACTTAAAAAGTCCATCTGGTGCACTTGAGAGACAGAGAAATCCTTGAAACACAGCGTGACCGTCGACCACAAGAGAGAGGTCTCTCAGAGCTTCTGCTAGCTGCCCCCAAATGACTTCAGTATATGCTTTGAAACTCCATTGCTAGCAACTGGATGTAAGTCACAAAAAAGAGAGTAAGATGAACATCAGTGACTTTTTACCCAGAGTTGCCTCAGAGCATGGAAATACAACATCTGAAAGAGACTTGGACAGACAGGCAGCACTGAAAGACATAGAAAACATAAACCAAAGCAGTTTTAAGTGGCTACAGGCTTCCATTTGGACATTTTAAAGTTGTGCCTCTCACACAGTCAGCAAACAAATCAAATTCCACAGTATGCTGTTCACTAGTTGTACATTTATCCTGCTTGAAGAGTATTAATAGTTATGTTTTGCAGGAGTGGGAGGCTTTATTCTTACTTCTGATTGATAACACAGCACGGCAGAGCACTTCAGCACAGTGAGGAAAGTTCTATTCACTAAAAATGCTATCCTGTCTTTTTACATGGTTTACAGTTGACAAATCAATGACAGTTTTTCTGACTGCAGATTTCAATACAGGCAGTGCAAAAATATGGGACATCTAAGTCTATGACAAAGACATGCTCTCTGTGATCAAAACATAGAATGGAAACAAGCAATTTCTTTAATAAAGCAGGGTTGTTACAGGTTAACTTGTTTTCCCTCTACTTTCTTTTAGTAGATATTTATTCCTCCATAGATTTTAAGGCACCTATTTTGAACATGTGAATAGGAGAAGTGTTATATTGATACAATTATCTTCATTCCATCCTCTCCTCCTCCCATTCTAAAAGTTGGATAGAAACAGCCTGAACTTGCAAGTGAATTTTGGGCCAGTACAAAAAAAATCTCAGACATTTAAACTCAGGAACAGAATTCCTTCTTTCTGACTGAGACATCATTGTCCAGACATTTTCATGTCCTATGCCTGTTGCATGTTGCTCTTGTGAGTAAACACAACCCTAATCCTAACAAATCTGTCCTCTCAGGAAGCTAATATCAACACAGGGGAATATTCTAATATCAACACAGGGGAATATTGCATCTGAAAGATGCACGTCGAATACTTGACTGAGAAAAAGATACCAAGACTCGGTAGATTGCATTCTGCTCTGGCAGTGAATCAGGCATCTACCTATTCAGGATGTTGTGAACATCTATCACGTGGACAAACGTGTGTAACGTGACTGAAAGTCACTTTTTCACTATCAGTATAAATGATTTATATTCAAGATTCCTTACAGCTGAGGAACAAGCTAATACTGCATGCAAACTTCTTCAAAGTCCTTTCAGCAGAATGACACGAGATGGCCTCAGGGCACTTCATACTAAACAAAATGAAAATGTATTTTGTAATGTGCTTCAGCAGCAGCATTTTCAGAAGGCACTGCATCTGTGCAGCCTTGAGAGAGCAGGGCTCTGTATTACAGATAAAGAATCTGACTTGCCAAGCCCAGTAGGTAACCCAAAGGCTGAGCCATTTCTGGCCTTCGAGCTCTATCAGGCTATGGAATCTCCTTTCTGTGAGGTTTTCAAAGCTATGCCTAGGCTACCCTGATGCAATTGTCCTAATTTCCATCAGACACTGGAGCGGAAGAACCCCGAGAGGTCCATGCCCCTCAACTTTTCTATAATGAATTTTGTGATGCACATTGCTGACTCTGTATGTATAGTAAACAAGAGAGAAAGCACCAAGGAGGAGAACGTCTGTGTGTAGTAAAATCCAATGGTAGCCCAGAAGTAATTTTTTCTGACTCACCATAAATACATTTGGCTGAAAATTAGAACAAAGTTTGTACACATGAAAATAGTGGGACTCTGTTACAGTCTTCCAGTTGAAGTAAATAAAGGCAAAGCAATAACTATCATTAAAATGAGGGTTAAGAACTTTGTGGAGCTTGTCTCATACAGTGTCTTTGAGGTAAATGACTGCATGAGGTGATATTTCACACAGATATTCTGCATACTGCTATGGAATCCATGAGGCATCCTTCTGGAAAAATAGTGTGTGTAGGAGTTGCCTTGAAGTGAGAATAAACCATGCTTAAGTGGGAGACACCAGGCTGTCTAAGAGGGGCTTTTCCTAGGCAGATGATGCTGAACAAGAGGGTGATCAACAGTCAGATTAAACTGCAGCTGGAGATTACACAGATTTTTGGAGGTGAGGCAGGGGGAGGTAAGAGACATTACCTTGAAAAGAAGGGTAAATGCAGGAAGCAAATTTGTAGAGCTGGAGAGGAAGTGGGAAACCAGATTTGACAGTGAAACAAGTGGCCCATAGCATTGCAGCCTCTGTTCATCCCTGACAGAACATTGTCCCAAGGGTGCCTGCACCCAGATAGGGGCTATCCATGCAGGGTGCCCCATGGGGGCACACTGGGTGTGTTTCCCTCCCATATGGGTTCGTAGGTGCTCAGGAGTGGCAGAGGCTCTCCTGATGCTGGAGAAGCCATATATCCCACAGACAGAATGCAAGAACCACACAGTGATGATGACCTGCACAGTCTGGGGCATGCAAACTTACCTATGTGCATGAGTGCTTTTAGGTGTGTGTGTTGCTATTAGAACTTGTGGGGCTTCATTTTACAATAGTGTTTAGGAATTTCCAGTTGGTTACTAAGCTTTGGTAAGACCCCAGTATTGTGATTTATCTGTTCTATTCATTATATTGACCTGAATGTATAGCTTGCCATTTGCTGGTTAATGACATGTCATTAATAATTCAGTGAAACACTTCAATACTGATTTGATTTAAACAGTGTGAGTTGAACACTTTTCTCCTGCAACGGTGGCCATCTGTCAATTTTCTTTACATAAAATTGTCAAAATTATAGCTCCAAGATCTGATTTCAATCAACAGATTCTTAGTGCTTCTGACAAGCTTAGATCAGATTCAAAATCATTACCAGTGAAGGCAAAAAATATTATTTTAGCAATGAGCATATGGTAGGGGAAGGAAATGTTATTTAAATGAAAGACTACAGAGTTCAGGATGGGGAGCTCAGCATCAAATTAATACAATGACACAGCTTTTACATTCACACTCGCTCATGTTTTTCCCCATCATAAAGTGAAGATACCTATTAGGGGTTTTCTTGATATCACTTGAATTCTGTCTTCATATTTACCTAAAAAGCCTTGGGAACAATTCAATTTTGAGCTAAAGACAACATTTAAAGAAATAATGATGTGAAAACATGGTAATCTAGTAATGGATTTTTTCATTCCCATTTTTAAGTGCATATTATATAGATACCAATTTTTAACTTTTCTTTGCTTCCTGAGAGAAGCCAAGGCTCAGATATACTCAAGATACACTAAACCTCTAGAGCAATTGCTGATTTAAATCACTATTTTACAATGTAGTGATACCTCTTTGTTGTCATGACTCTTTCATTAACAGTTCTGGAGTTTCCACTTGCTTAGTACACTTCAAATGAGTAAAAATGTTTAATATTCTGTTTTTTACATGCTTCCTGAACAATGAATTTGCCTGTTCTTGCCCTAGTCAGTCACTGACTTCCCAGCATTTAACCAATACCACTTTGGAAGTTTGTCTTGCTTTTATGTGGTGGAGGAAACATTATTTAGCCACATTCAGTGTGCTCTGCCAAATGTCTCTGAAGAAACAATGATGCTTTTCATTCTTAGAGACTGCGTCTATACTAGCAGGGATAGAGGTGCTGCTGAATTCCTGTCTCAGTGATGGAATACACCCCAATTACCTACTGTTTCCATACAGGGCATGGCCTGGGCATGCACCAAGCTTCCCTCTTCATGTCCGGTTTTACACTGAAATGTGCCTTCTGCAGCCAAAGGGAAACCAAACAAGTCATCGTCTGATGGATCAGGTTCCCAGACTACTTACAGGAGGATGTAGGCAAAATGCCTGTAGTCACAACTTTTCCCCCTCTTTAGAAATCTGAGTGCCTAAACCCTCTTATATCCTATAAATTCAATACTAAGTGGCAGTTCTTTCATATCTAAGGTTAAAATGAACACTTTGAAGTACAACACGCCAATGCTTTTACCTGTGAGGTATTAATTACCACCCTAAGGGCATGGCCACGTGATCTAAAGAACCCAAGTCACTGAAATGTGATGAGTGACTGCTTGTCAACTGAGCCATTGTATCAGACAACACGTGTGCATTTAGTTTTTCTTGTCAGTTGTGAAGTGAAACACACTCATTGAAGCCACAGAATCCAGTATATAGCTATTACAGCCACTGGGAAAATCTGTGTGCACTGTAAATCACCCCATGTCTTTTTCATTGGAATGTCAAGATTTACAAACTTTACAAGGATTGAGCCAGCCATAGGTCTTCTCCAGGGTGGCCTTCTCCAGTTCTCTTTCCCTTTTTTCTGAAAGCTGGAAACCAACTCTTTCAAATGTAAGCCATTAAAACCATATCCCCATCCTTTCATTTGCTCTTGGATGACTGCCATAATTACATTGTTCCTATTCAGCAATCATGAAGCACCCCCCCTCCACATCTATTAACTGAGTGCTTAGCTATAAGGTGACACAATAGCTCTCTCAGAATGTTTCAACCTATTACTGCTATCTAATACTGCATTTGCACATTATATTAGAGGAAATAATAACACTATTTCCAAAACAACACAATAAAATGAAACCTCCAGCACTATAAATGGCTTATAAACTTTTCCTGGCTGTGTTTAACTCTTTGGCCACCACCTTCTCATTTCTGCTTGTGACCCTTTCCTGCTTTTCTCAGTTTCTTCCCATATACACTCTTTGGGAAGTGCCTGGTTATTTAGGAGTCCTCTGGGGCTTGACTCACAGGTCAGCTAAGGTAGATCATCCACTGATTTTGTCTCTCTTAACTCAAAGTGTAATCCCAACACTTGCAGATATATTTTCTGTTGGCCTCAGACATGAACAGCTGGTGAAAATATGACTGTTTCTGCCATGTGTGTGTTAATTTTGTCTGCAAAACACTCTGTAGCCATTCGGAGAATTCCTATCCAGAATACTAATGTCACAAAGTACTCATCTATGTGCTGCTCTTTCCCTGTCATCTTCATTTAACCTCATATTTTTAGGTGCTTGCACTGTGGATTCTTAAAGATGTAATGAGAAAGATTTTTCCTCTGTCTGTCCTGCCAGTATACCTAAAAGGAGAGCTTGACTGTCCTTCCAGATCAGAGTCAAAACCTGAATATCCCAGCCTGACACTTCACGACAGTTGTTTTGTTAAAGCAGAACTCCATCTCTAACCCTTGAGGCCTATGGAGCATCTTTAAAACAATCTCAGGCCTAGAAAGGGGATATTTTAGTAGAGATTATGCTGAGGAAAGAGGAGGACAACAAAGCAAAGCAATAGAACAAAATATTAAAAATAAGTCCATGTAATGTGTTTGCTGCTTTTCTAAGGAGTCACTGATTTTTCTATTCTTCAACTCAGTGCCCTCTCCTTTATGAGGAGTAACAAGCAACTGGGGCTGTTTAGTCTGAAGAAAAAGAGGCTGAGGGGAGAATGTTCTTGCTTCCTACAACTGCCTGAAAGGAGATCAAGGAATCAACTGGGGGTTGGTTTCTTCTCCCAAGCAGCAAGCGATAGGACAAGAGGAAATGGCCTTAATTTGTGACAGGATAGGTTTAGACAGATTACTGGGTAAAATTAATTCACCAAAAGGTTTGTCAAGTACTGGAACAGGCTGCCCAGGGGAGTGGTGCAGTCACCACTCCTAGAGGTATTTAAAAGATGTGTAGATGTGGTGCTGAGGGACGTGGTTTAGTGGTGGATGTAGAAATGCTATGTTAACAGTTGGACTCCACGATCTTAACAATCTTTTTGAACATAAACAGTTCTGTGGTTATATGATTCAATCTAAAACCATACATGCTTGTGGCAAGTTGAAAAATGTTAAACATATAAAATGCTTTTAAAAGTGATGTGATTAAATTCACAGTCTTTTATCCCACTGTCAGTCAAAACTGCAGCACACAGCTCTACCCTTGTGGGACTAATTTCTTTTCAATTAATTTTTAAACAGAGCATGACCTGAAATAATTTTGAATAACTGATGGGCTGGTGGTTGTGCAACATGGACATTTCATTAAGAAGCAAAGACAACTTTGTATTTTAACATCCATAACAAACAAACTTGAAAAGAGAGAACACTTATATTCTAAAGAATTACTGTTTTATCCCTTATAATGACTGCAATGGATGCTCATAAAGAAAATGTTAAGTAAACTTACACAGAGACAAAATCTCTCTTTCTGTGTGAAGACTAGGTGAAGCAATTTAACAGGAAAACAGAGCTTCTCCCTTTATCCAGGAGGAATCACGTGCTAAACAAAGAAATGACAGCTCTAAACAAGGTACACAAATACTTTTCACTTGCCATTTCTCAGCTACAAGACTTAGTAATTATCTTGAATTTGATAGCACAGGAAAACTGGGATATCTGAATGGCTGTACTACTGATTTGTGCAAGGTCTTATTCCTGATTGCCAAATGAAGTCTCAGACTCGTGCAGTCTCCGGATGACACCACTGTCACCAGCCAGCAGAGAGAGGGTAGACTCTTTGAAGAAGAGAAGGGAAGCTCAGTTCCTAGAGGAGCCATATGTTAAAGACTCTTTTTCTCTGAAAAAGTGGAGAGCCATGTTCAACCATCTAAGGATGCAAGGTTTTCACTGAACACTCAGAACTGCTTCTTGCCCAGAGCTCTCTCTGTCATTGGGTCCTCCCTGCCCTGTACGAAGAGGGGAATATTCAACTCGCTTTTGTGATTTGAGGGAGCAAAAGTTAGTTGTAGCAACTGAATGTGAGTGCCTACATAAATCTATTATGTTAATATCTTAATTGTTTTTATGGTCATCCACCTTCTTTTTTTATAGCTTAGGAAATAAACCAAAAATTTCACTTTTAGGTTTCCCAGTTTCACTGTTTATTCCATTTTTCTCTGTGTTCAACCCATCTGTATTTAAAAAAAGAAATACATCAGACTAGCTGGGGATAGCAAGAATAACATTGAAATTAAAACAAAAATAATAAATTTAATTTCCTTAGAAAACGTTCTTTATGATCTTTTCTTTATTACATAGGCCAGGGTCAGTGACTGTATTCATTTTTTGGATCACTCAGTATGCCAAAGCAGTAGGATATGAGTTTGGAGTCACTCCTTCACAAATAACAGTTATTTGGCAAATAGCATGTCCAGACATTTTCCCACTTCACTGGTGCCATAGACACTTAGCAGCATGTTCTGCTCTCCAGAACATTAAGTTTTGCTATCTCTTCTGAATATCTGTTTTCATTTGAGAAATGCAGGTCCCAAGTATGTGCTTTTTCATCCATAGTGGAATTATTTCCCCATTATGTTCCTTTTTGGTGAGAATATAGACATTGAGAGTTACTCTTTGTCCTACTAGATATAATCCTTTTATACAGGAATAGTGAAAAAATTCTAGGAAAAGTATGCAAAAGTACATACTTCACTTTGTATTTTTTTATATTTCTTCTGAAAGATTTCATAGTTTTGTAGTTATTTATAGAACCTCATGTCTGTAAAGTGATAACTTGAAGATACTTCCTACTTACGAGCCGAAAATTATTCCAAAGTGTAATAAACTCACATGCCAAAAGCCCATTTTTTTAGTCCAATAAATGTTTTTTGTTTCCTAATAGCCTGTTCTATAAGTATTAGAAATATATGGATAAATATAATATTAACTTCTTTAAAGTGCTTGGTAAGGTTGCACATCCTGAAATAGATAATTGAATCAAAGTAGCATAGAATTGCTTGTAGTTTAGAAAAAAAAAAGCTTGTTGGATGCTGGATTACAGAAGGGCCTGTCTATCTCCCAGTGCCACTCCAGCTGTGGGATACATGGTTCTTTCCAAAGTTCTAGCTCCCAGATGCTCACCCTGACCCCAGATAGCTGCACAATGAGCCAAGGGCTGAGCCCTACTGTATAGGTGCTCTTTCAGGTGAATACCTGGACACACATGGAGGGATTTACAGCTCCTTGGATGGGGTGTATCTGGGGAATAAGAGCACAAGGCACTCTTGTCCAGCACAGCAGACACAGCTCTGGAGTCACCATTAAATATACTGGAGTGGGACTTTTAGATGGTCCCTTCACAGCACTACATGTGTCCACCTTCATAAAATTATAGTATAAAGGCCAAAAGTTTGTTCTTGCCCTATGAAAATGCAAAGTTGCAGGGCTTTTATTTTTCTTTTTTGATGTGTTCTCCTTTACTTGCCAGTCTTGGACAAAGTGCAGTTACTTTAAGTGATAGTTCTGTTTCAACCTCTGATATTAATAGATCACACAGAGACTAATAATATTATTTACTCTGAGAAAAAAAAAAAAAAGCCCTGGATGGTATTGATGAAAAGAGCAGTTTCAAATTAATGTTACAAAAATCAATACAAATAAATGTGATTCGGTATATGGCTAGTGGCATGGATGTGAGAAACCAGATGCCTACAGCCTGACCCCAGTAGTGATAACTTCTTGCAAATTAATTTATTTAGGGGGGGATGTGTCTAATTCTTCATGCTTCATTATGCTGGCAAGCACATGACCCACCGCTATAATTTGCAAGTGAGCATGATGTCATTTTAATGAAACATCAAGCAGGGTAATTCAAAAGGAAATGCCTACTATAAAAGCACTATTAAATAATACTTAGCAATTATGGAGTGATTTTCTACTTCAAAGCCCTTCACAAACAGTCACTAATGAATTTGCATAACGTCTCTGTGAGGAGAAGTATCACTGTTCCCTTCTGCAGGCACAGAGCTTCTGTGCAACTTGCCCAAGACCACAGAGTCCACAAGCATCAAAGTCCAGATCAGAATTCAGTAGTCGATGACAGCTAGACATATGGCTAGATCATCACATCAGGCTCCCAGCCTAGCAGGGGCCTTTACAAAGCCCTTAATTCCTTTAAATAAAGGTTAGTACTGATAGCTCAGCTGCAAAGCCAATGCGTACTTCAGATCATTTTGTTTTCTTGGCACATGGCTGTTCAGAGTAGGGTCTAACACAGGGCCACCCTATGACATGCAAAGCTGCAGCCTCAGGTCTCCTTAGAAAAGAGCCCCCAGGGAAATGGTACACACCATGACCTCATCTTGATAGACTGTCAGGATGCAAAGACCCAGGAATGTGGAAACACTCCTCTTTATCCCAGTTTAGACATACTCCTCATTACTCCCCCTGCCTGGCCCTTATGATGCCTGCAGTACTCAAAGAATGAATGTGAATGCTGTAGCCCTTGTATCACCTGGAGTCTCAGGAGATGTGTTTTAAGTTAGTAGTTAATAACAGTGCAATTCACCATCTCTGCACAAGTTTCCCTTATCATTTTAATACCAAAGCTCTGGTGTTTGGCAAACCTCACAGATCAGATGCCATTTGTCATGCATAGAGTGATTGCTTGAATTTCCCTACCCTAATGGTAGCAGTTGCTCATAAAACCTCAAATGGTCACTACCTTCATTGACCATGCTATTCTTCTTTGCTCACAAAAGAAGAAATCATATGAAATTTGAAGAAGAAAATCTTCTCACTATATTAAATATTAATAACTATGCTTTTATTTTTTTCAAACTTACTGTAGCAATAATTACATGGAGACATTCTGAATCACAATAATCAATCTATGCATCTCACAGTCTTGAGAACACAAAACAATGTGTCATCCTTGTCAATAATTTTAATAATTTACACCCCCGTGTCTAGGAATCTGTTTTACAAAAAGCATTTGAATGCAGGTGTTGCATTAAACAAATAGCAAAGGTTTTATGATGAAATCTCTTAATAGCCATATACTCAACCTTTTTTGGTCTGTCTTTCTAGTTCCTTCTAAAGACCTTGATATCTGCCTCTTTTTGAGAAAACATTTTATTCAGACAGAAGTTCACTGTGGGAGAAAACCCCACAACATTAGCAACATAAATTTGAGTACCAGTGGAACCCTGCAGGTCTTTCCATACATTAATAATCAGCTTGGCTTTGTGCATTTGCCTTGCACAGTGGTGAAAGAAGACGTGTTCAAGAGATAACTCCAGTGACAGTAGCCTCTGTTTCAGTTGGCCACCCAGAAGAGCAGCCGGGACAGATATTGTAGAAATACTTAATGCAGACAATTTCTGAGGGAGAGATATATATAATTTAAAAGCAGCAAATTAACTTTTGGATCCTTTCATTCTCCACCAGGTCCATCTTTATCTCCACTAATAGTCCAGAACCATCTGAAAACATTTTCTTATCACAAGTTTGCAAACTGGGGAACATTTTACACCGAATTTATTTGCACTTCAGAAAGTTTAGCCTTACTTCAATATGATCAATATGAAGCAATTGCAGGAGGACTGCTGAAATAAGGTGTGCTTACTTATTTAAATGAAATGCTACACTGATTTAATGAATACTTCTCACCAGGAAAGAACAGTCATGCTTCAGATCCTATGATAAAGGTACAGACCATTATTAAAACTGGTGTTGTAACACACATTTTCTTATCATGTAGGGTATTTTCACTACATATATCCCAGAGAATTATTTCATAACTCGCCCATTAGCTGTGTCCTTACAAGAATAATGTAATTTAAATGCAGAGAAATAATGTAATTTAAATGCTTTTACTCTGTGTGAACGCATGCCGAAGTATTCTTTCCCTGAAACTTGCCTTTGCTCTAGTGAAATCTAAACTGGAATGTCCTGGAGCAGCTCTGTGCCTCATCTGCCTCTCCAGATGCACCCTTCCAAGTTGCTGGAATTCATCTGCCCCTCTGGAGCCCTGAATAAACAAACTGAGAGGGTTCACAGCATGGCTCCACAATGAAATGTTTGACTGGAGTTAGGACATCTGGGAACAGTTTGGGGACAGCTTCAGGTCTGGAACTATCTATTTGAACCAGAATAATTTTGTTTGGCAGTTTTGGTCTTGATTTGAACTTGCTTTCTGCCAGCTGGGTAAATCTACTCATGGCTGCGTGTAGTGTGGCGTCTGTGGTTACAGATGTATGTTCTTCTCAAGCCTTCTTTGCTGACACACCCTGTATTGTCTTCTTCCCTTGGAAGCATCTGTGGAGCTCAGCTTTTTGCTAAGCTTGAGAGTATTTTGAAATATAACCTTTATTTTCGTAATGTAACATAACATTTACATAGAGGGGTTAGTATTAACTGTTCTTTATTCTAAACTACTTCAGGTTATGGACCATCCATGCAGATGTTAAATGTTATTAATTTCCTAATTTTATTAGATTTTCTAAAATTTCATAAAACTGAGAGACAGCTTTTCTGATTTTCTGGATTAGACTGTTTCCATTTCCTCAAAATCTTGTTTCCTAAAAACAAACTATAAATTGAGGGTTTTTTTTGTTTATACTCCATTTTAACTGCATTTTTAATATAATTGTAAAAAATCAAAGCAGGGACAGGCAAGTTTGGAGAGAAATTAAGCAGGGAGACAACCTACATCTAATTTTCCTTTCACTTAATTGGGTTTTATAAAACCAAAATGGAATTTCCTTTGCTTTTCCCAAAAGTTAGATATCTGTTTAATTAAAGAATTCACATACTAACTTATCTATTCATTGACTAGTGAATTTGAGAGGTGAAAGTCATAGGCATTGAGAACAAGAGGAATTTGATTCTAAAACATTTGAAGACTTGAGGAAAAATGGTATACAAAATGTAACTTCAAATTAGAGTGATATATGACCACACAAATATTCATGTTAGTAAATGTATGAGGTTGTATCAATAGATTGCAAAAAGCCGAATATTTGAGAAACTGTAGACTTTTGACTCCATAGATATAATGGATTTAGATGGAAATATTCTGGTTTAGTTCTCATTTTCTAAATAAAACACTGCATTAAAAAAAAAAAAAAAGTTATTTATCTTAGCAGCCAATCTGACCTGCAAGAAAACTATTATGCACTTCAGAACTGCAACAGACCTGCTCTGTCATTTTGTTGTTCATGTTTTATAGCAGTTTTCTTTTACTGACTGCTGAAAAATTACTTCCACTTTACAATAGGAAGAATCTGACCCTGTAAGAATGTCATCATTTTGAAGAAAATGTTCCTTTCTGTCTGGTTATAGCTCAGAGCACACCTACATCATCCATATGATATTTTCAATTGTTTTGCAGAAAATAAACATGGACTGTTGTCCTTGGTGAAAATGTACTGAAGGCAGTAGCAATGAAATTCATCTTTCTTAAGTAAACATTTGTCACTGAACAATTTATATTAGACACTCTTTATAGTCAATAGAATGAAAGAAATATTTGTATGGTGGGATTTACCTCATCCTAATGACTCATATGTATCTCATTGCAGACATCTGAACTTAGATCAGATCTATCGCAACCTTGGAGTCACAGAGTGAGATCTGCTTTGGATCAGGACCATCTGCAGAAGGGCAAGTGGGAAACCCTCCCTTCAGGCTGTAAAACTGTGTGAGGCTTCACAACTGTGAACATTTAAGAACAGCTGCAGGGAAGGGGAGTGTTGCAGATAATTCATGTACACCTTTGGCAATTTTTTTCATTAGACATCTACATTAGTCATGGATGTCCTATGCAGCCTTGCTTATTGGAACACCTCAGGTGCTGAGTTAAAAATACAGTGAAGCACACACTAACCATGCCCTGCATGTGACATCCATTAAGGTATAATTTTAATATATCTCACTGAAAGCACTTTCCTTGCTCTCACATAATTCTGAGTTCCAAAAACGCTTCCATATTTTATCAAGCATATTTTTTTTCACTCAGTTCAGCTGAACTGTCTTTATTCAAAATGTCAGACAGAACTTTCTGTTTCCCAGAGCTCAGTTCTGGGAAAATTCATATCCAAAAATAATACTTTCAGATATAGAAAACCTTATTGTGCTAGGAATTACTATTCAGTTTTATGTGTAGAGAACATGGGAAATGGCAGCCAGCACAATGAGACCCTACCTGAGAAAGGACTTAGAAGCATGTCTATTTTCCCACACTTGCCACATAGGTGAGTCTTCATATAATGTTTAAAATCTGATTAATACTTCTCTGTTGTGACCCTGCCTGAAGAAGGCTGAAAAACAAGGTATGGTGTGAGTGGTTTTTTCAGTTAAGAGTCCAATGGAGAGAATGCCCAGTCAGAAGGACAAAAGGGAAACAGAAGAAAAAATATTTGGGTAGAGTGAGTGGGGTAAGGAAAACAGATAGGAGCTCCAGAAATATCCTTCCAAACTCTTTCCTATCCAAAGTGCCTCTTAGAAGGGGAATATCCTTCCTTTTCCTTACTGTTCTTAATGACTCAGTGTAGCTTCATATGCATGCATCCATTTAGGAGGATGGAAATAACCTGTAACAAAAGGTGTGCAGAAACTGAAGACTTCTCCAAAACTATTTGCTATCCTCATTGTCCCAGATTTAAAGTATTTCAAGAACTTTGAGATAATTTCAGTTTAATACGTGGGGACTTACTGCTTATGGAGCAATATATGAATATTTTTTTAATACTGGACTTTAATAACATGCTTTGTTTTTTCTTCTCATGGAACAAAAATGCCAGCAACAAAAGAATCTATGTTTTAAACTCAGCTCCTTATATTGAAGTCTGCATGGTCCTTGACAAATGAAAATACACTAAAGAATTTTTTTATCTGCTTTGGGAAAAATGTATAAATACTACAATTCAATATTAATTAAAATCTAATTAAAATGTTCTCTTAATCCTTTTTATAGCTTTATTCTTAAATACATCTCCACAAATCAATATATCCCCATGAAAGAATGAGTCACTCAAGTGTGGATGTTTTTCCCAGCTTAATTATACTGGCATTTGATACATACATGGACACTTTTCATTAGAGAGTCTAAGGAACTTCTGAGGAAACTGTCACATATGTCTACAAGGACCTTGAAGGCCTAGCTTCCCAGTACATTTCTGATCCTTGCTAACTGAAAAAATAAATTTAATTAAATGGATGTTAGTTTAGGTCTGAAGAAAGATAGAAGATTTAGTTACATATACACACACATTATTTTTTCAGATTTACAACTGATGTTTTAGTCATCTCCAGTTTGTAATAGACTTAATCAGAGTAAATCTGACCCAAAATTCCAGACACGTACAACCACAAATTAGGGGAGAGGGTAGATTTTAGTCCAGACCTTTATGATGTGTTCAGAAGAATTAATGTTTGGATTATGCTCATAGATGTTTCTTTGGCAATTTCAAGATTCCTGACTTTTTGAGAGAGATCAGATGGAACATGGCCATTTCTTGAATTCTCTGTTCCTCTGATAGTTTGGATGGTTTACAGCTGTAGGTCTGGGCACCGTTGAGTGAAATGCCCCTCATCACTTTAAAGGGAACTGGCTACAAGAAAAGTTACTGAGCATCAAGAATGGTATTAAAGTATGTGCTTGATTTGAAGACATGGCTAATCCCTTTGATTCAGCTATATCAGTCTCCAAAATAGGAGATTTTTTTTCCTGTTTTGTCTCCCTATGTTTAAAAACTAATTACTTTCTAAAGAATTAGAAAGTTAAAGCAAAATGGCACACATTTCCAACTTTGATTTCAATGTAAAACACAATTAGGCTTACTCAAAATAAAAATGGATAAACACAAAGTCAATATACTGATAGCTAAGACACTGAATTCCAGTGTGTTGTATCAGTCTGTGAGGGATGTTTTTATTTTTCAATATCTTATAAAAAAAAAACCCCAAACACCCACCCCCAATGCTATTTTTCAAGTCTGAATCCCTGAAAAAATATTTTTTCAAGGTGAGAATATACAAGAGCTCTATATCTAAGTTGCAAAATATAAGACAGCAGCTGCATTAACATTACTTTGCTGAGGAATAAATAGTTCCCATTATTACAGCACTGTTTTGGAAAAGGCAAAATGATTTTCTGTGAATCCTCGGTGAGTTCAGCAGAAAGAATGAAAGATAAAATGAAACAAAATGGCAGAGTGACATAGTGTAATGTGCAATTAGAAATCATTTACTTTGACATAAAACTTGTCTTTTTTTTCCAGCAAATTATTAATTCTAGCTTGGCATTCCCATTTCAGGGAAGCTTTACTTATCTTAATAGCAAAATCCATTTAAAAACACTTTTTGTTTTGTTTTGTCTTATGGGTCCACTCCTGTTCAACACCTTTATCAATGACATTGCTGACAGGACAGAGTGTCTTCTCAGCAAGCTTGCTGATGACACGAAACTGGGAGGATTGGCAGAGACACCTGAAGGCTGTGCAGCCATCCAGTGAGACTTGGACAGACTGGAGAGCTGGGCAGAGCTGAACCTAATGAGGTTTGACAGGCTAAGTGCAGAGTCCTGCACCTGGGGAAGAATAGCAAAGTGCACCAGTACAGACTGGGAGGGGATCTGCTGGAGAGCAGCTCCATGGAGAAGGACTTGGGAGTCCTGGTGGACAAGAAGTTCTCCATGGAACAGCAATGTGCCCTTGTGGCCAGGAGGGCCAGTGGTTTCCTGGGGTGCATTAAGAGGAGTATGTCCAGCAGATTGAGGGAGGTTCTGCTCCCCATTTACTCTGCCCTAGTGAGACCTCACCTGGAGTATTGCGTCCAGTTCTGGGCTCCCCAGTTCAAGAGAGACAAGGATCTGCTCGAGAGAGTCCAACAGAGGCTACAAGGATGCTGAAGGGACTGGAGCACATGCCTGATGGGGAAAAGCTGAGAGACCTGGGGCTCTTTAGTCTGGAGAAGAGAAGCCTGAGAGGGGATTTGATAAATGTTTATAAATATCTGAGGGCTGAGTGTCAAGAGGAAAGGGGCAAACTCTTCTCACTTGTACCCTGTGATAGGACAAGGGGGAATGGATGTCAGCTGGAGCACAAGAGGTTTTTAAAAGTATAATAAAACTACTTTGTAATCTGCACAAAATCAGCCAGTGATCTTATTGAAGAAATTGTCTTTACCCATGTTGATGAAAAGCTTCACCACTCTTTCAAAAATTGTGAAGAACAAACCCATGTTTTGTGAAAAATATTTCTGTGTCTAGTATAACAGATCTCAGCTTTTGGGAGACTTTATTTAGCCAGAAAGCATTAAAAGTAGCTACTGATGAGATAAAATTTTATAAGGAAGTTGCTCCAAACATTTGGAATTACAGATGGAGTTACAGAAATATTTTTACAATATTGGAGAAACAAGACACACAGACAATTTGCATTTTAAGCAATTAAATCCTTTCTGGTTATGTTCATTATAGTGGTAGGAAGCCACATAATCAGCCAGAAGGAAAATTAACTTCTAGCTGAAGCCTGGACAATTTTTCCCATTTATAAACAATCAAAAGTCATATCAAAAGCAAATAAAAACAATTCTTTGAGGGGGTAACAGTAGATACTAATGAATAAGATTTCTGGAAAACTGATTTGGAAAAATCCTTTTGCACACTAACAAAATACAACCATGATATTTAACAGATGTATTGTCACGTTAGCTTAATTTTGGATAGTAAATTTTACAGTCCTTCCTACATAAGCAAGTCTTTTTATTTGTATTTTTACTATGACTTTTCACAATTGAAGACAACTTATATAAATCTTGATTTATAAAGGCATATCATCTTCTGGGGCTTGTTTCAGAGCTATTGCATTACTTCTAGATGTATATTTCCAGATGGAACTACATGACTAAATCTGGTTTTGTAATTTGTCTCAGCAATCTCCCCACGATCTCTGCAATCACTTTAACACCTTGATCTGCTAGTTGTTCAGGTTTAGATGTGCAAAATCCCCATGTGTCTTATGCACAAATGCTTCCCTCACCACTTCAGTCAAAAAAGCTTTGTAAGCCGTGCCCAAATCCTGATGATATTTTTCTTTGTGTTCATTCTGACTCTATCCAAGTATCTCTAACACTTGTTCAAGCCTCAGGGTTAAAGGACAGTGCAAAGAAAGTGTAAAGAGGGACAGAGATAAGGCAAGTCTAGGTTTTTTTGAATGAAAATTGCATAAATTAGGTTAAAGTATATAGGAAGCTAAACAGGGATGAATAGACTGGTACCAATTTCCACGGAGATTACAGAGAAGAAAGAGGTTAAACAGGGAAGAGACAATGTAGGTTGGTGAAATCAAGGTACACACCCTGGTTCAGTAAGGACAGGTATTAGAAAAGCAGAACTGAAGGCCTTTGGAAGCACATGGAATAATTCAGGTTTAGCTATCAAGCTTTCATACTCACACCAAGCAAATTTTGACGAGTATGAACCTGTGACTCAGTTTCTTTACACTCACCACGGAGTTTGATTTGCAATCTTATTTTAAAAGAGGCTGATCCCAAAGGACATTCCCAATGTAGAACTTCCCTGGGGCAGCTCTGAATGTTCTCCTCATCAGTATGGCCTCCAACAGCTTCTTTCTGCCTACACTTCCCATGACTTTTAGCTATTTAATAAACTTCAAATTCCAACAAAATGCACAAACACTTCAGGAGAATATAGAAAATTGTTTACAAGCTTCCTCGTGAACCTGAAAATCTGTGTGTTTTGCAAGAAGGACGGATGGCTATGTGTGGTTGATAGTACCTAAAGGTAAATGAACATCTGGCACTCACCACAGGCTGCTAGGAATTCCTAATTGCTCCATGTTGCCCAAAACAATGTCTCATGAGCATCATGTTACAAAGAAGTTGGTGAAAGCAGAGAACAGCTGTACACTCAGAGCCTTTCTGCAAGGTGGAGTTGAGAGAGTTTCATTGTAGACAATATTTGCTCAGGAGCAAGAGAGAAAGGTATTCATGGAAGAACACAGAAGATACCTGCAGTGAGCAAGCATCAGTGAGCATCTTGCCTATCTAAGGCTGCCCAGACATTCCTGGAAAGCCAGACAGTGTGTATACAGGGGAGATGTTTGTCTGGCCTGGAAATAGAGGAAAAGAGTGAAAAGAGAGAGTCGACTAAATGAACTTTAGCTGTCTAATTTATAAAACTCACAAATAAGACAATGTAGACACTCATTCACCTAACCCTCCAAGTGAGTGGTACCTTTTATTTACCACAGTGAGTGTTCCCTTCCCGTCTAGAAGTTAAGCCTATTAATCTGTAGGCTTTGCTGAAGAATTAAAGGCAATCAGCACACAAAAAATAACACTAAAAGCACCACGTTAGTTTCTGCCATCAGTACTTGAAAGACTCCTTCTTTGGAAGAGTCTGAAAGACTCTTGCTTCTTTAGCTTCCTAGTAAATTTAAGATCAACAACCCCTTCTGCCAAATACTAGGTAGGAGAAACAGAGCATCCCATCCATACTTATGACAAGCAGAAATACCACCATGAAGAAGGAAAATTTGTGACAAACAGGATCTAGACAGCCTGACCAGCACAGCTAGTCACTTCATTAACCTTGACTGCCCTTAAATCAGAGTCCTACAACAGCTCAAGCTCTGGTTCTGCTGCTATATGGACATGCACCTGTAATATGTCCCATTTCTTGCTTTTCATATATTTAAGACATCATACCGCATGTGTTAAACAGTCCCTGGAGGTGGACAAGATCTCAGTATCAGGAGAATGGAAGGATTTTTTCCTTATCCAAATACTGGGGATTTGCTGCTGCTTCTAAAAAGCCATCAGATGTTTTTTTATTAACTAATCAGTTACATTCCCTTTCACTGGAATTTTCAGCTGGCAAGAAATACTACTTAAAATGATTCTACTGTGCATGCTTGTCACACTTCTAGACTTCTTTCAAGATGATCAGATTAAAAGCTCTGTACAATGGAGTAGATGCTGAAAAGATAGTTAAATCTGAAAAATCAGATTCAATCAAAAACTGGATTTTACTTCATGAGTTAATGACAAATTATTGCTGTCAGGCAACCAGTGAACACTGTGAGTTTAAACAAAAGGTTCATTCTGAAATTTGGAAACGAAATACCTTGTCCTTTCAAGGTGACTTTGTGACAATGAATCTACTGAAAATTAAATTGGCCATGCAATAATCCCTTTTGTAGTTCATCTTTGGCAAGTTTTGTACCCACAGACAGATTTCAGTCAAATTTAACATTGAGTTGATGTCTCAAGCATAACAAAGTTCCTACAGATGAACAAAGAAGGGCTTGATAGAGGAGGAAAAGTCATCAATGTGTTCAATAGCATTGAGGCTGAAGGAGAAGTGAGGGAGAAGTGTGCTGATCTTAGCCACATTCAGATGAGCAATCAGCACTGATTAACTTACCAATTAGCACATGCAGAACTCCCAGCTGATCACAGCATAGCAAATTCTGCTTCTTTAGTGTATTGCTCATAGGAAAACTTTTGTTTTCTCAAGGACCAGAGTATGAGAGAACAAAAATGAAAACAACAGCAGGAAAAAAAAAAAACAAACCCAAGAAAATAACCAGATGCTAATTTGATATAAACCAAAATATTTGCACTGTTTGGGTTCAGCAATAAAAAGGAGGCACATTCATTTCAGTATGTCCCAAAACAAATCTATTTTCCAATTTTTCACTTTGCCTAGGGAATCAGTTATTCATGCAGAGCTAAATACATTTTGTAGCTGTCAACTGTGCATAAATAACCATGCCAGAAACTCTGCCATAAAATCTCACACTGCAGTGCAAGCAGAAAGCTTGGAAGAGGGATTGCAGATGGCAGTGGGACAGTAGCCCAGCCACACAGAACTGGTTCCTTTATCAGTGTATTAGATACTGGTCAAATATATTTTTAATTTAAAGAGATGTGATGTCAATAGCAACAATATATATTGGCATTTATATTTATTCTCTATATAAAATCACCTCTCCTATTTTGCCACTTAGGGCACAATGCTGCATGTAGTTCAGAAATAACATTGTTAAACTTCCATCTTCAAAGAAACTTTTTGAAATGTATTGATAATTGCATGGTCACACTACAATATTACAACTGGGTGTAAAAATTGTACAGATGTCCTGGAATTACAGATTAAAAAGGCAATTAGGTTTTGCTAGATATTGTGAATGTGTGTATGTGCTTGATAGTCAGATTCTTTAATTTGAGGTTGAGTGCTGTGGTGCTGAGCATGGAAATGCTATTTGGATTTTGGATTTTTCATAGGACATTATGGCACCTCAACTTAAAAAAAAATATTAAAAATCCATATATATTTTTCTACCTGATATACAATATCTAATTTTCTAAGAAGTAATGAATTCATTCAGGTATACTTGAAACACAATGCAGCAGGGAAAATATCACCTGAAGTGTAGTAAAATATATTTTCTTGATACATACCAGTTATATGTACTGTACAACTTCATATTGAAACACTAACAGCTTCCATTAAGCCTTTTATAAACTCTTGGTAAAACTCTATTTGATTTTTGCAAGAAAGCTTGCTGCTGTTAAAGCTTCTGCCCTAGATTGTATCCAACTAACTACCAAATATCATACCAAGATGTTATTACCTTCAAAGCTATTATAATTAATTTTAGTTTAAAAATCCCTGAATTAGTCTAACAAGCTGTGCTCCATTTTACAATCTTCTCTTTGGACATGCAAAATAATTTAAGCTAAAGACAAAGACATTAAAGCAATGACAAACTTAGGTTGATTCCTTCAGAAATCCATGTCTGTGTTTGCCCAGCTAACGAGCCATCTTTGCCATTTTGTCCATATGTCGAGAGGAGTCAAAAGGGTTTTATAAAGTCTTAAAAGATTGAAGCACTATTTTTGAACACCAGTAATCTCCAGGAAATTCCCTCTAAATTGAAGTGTTTTGTACAATAAATAGCTGCTGCAAAGTGTTCTGACACAGCAGAAGCAGATTAACTTGCTGCTTAAATTCTGGTCTCTAAAAGAAATTAGTAACATTCAAGTCATAATATTCAGCTAAGCCAAAAACCTGGAATATACATCCTTTATTTGTCAATATAAAAACTGAGTTTGCAATAAATGTGAATTTGGACAAAATTACAGTTTTAGACTCATTTAAATGTGATAGAATCAACTGTGTCCTATAGAAGACCATGAAATTAATTCTAACTAAAAGTCGTAGGTGACACCTATGATGTGGAAAGTATCAAAAGCTACAATCCACTGAAGGTATCATATGGTCACCAAAAGCCAAAGGAAAAAAACACCCAAACATTTTTAGAAAAAGCCATCATGTTAACTCCTTTAATATAATTTTAACAGTAACGTTTCATAAAAATATTTTTCCCTCACTAGTCAACATCTGATCTTAAAATTATTAACCTTAATTTGTAACTTTATACTGTTGCCACAGGTCTAAGAATTCTACATTACAATTTCATGGTACAACAAACCAAACAGAATGCCAATATATCCCTTTGTAGTGAAACGGGAATGGTAACAAATGTTGGAAGACTTAATGGATATTATTTATATGTTTATCCATTCTCCTAATTATCCAACCGTTCTTATCTAGATCACTGGATTGTGTTAATCTGGTGAGAACGATTCTTTGGCTAAAACATCTTTAATTTTACACCTATGTTCTTCAGAATTGTTCTTATATTTAAAAGGTGGTATAAGATTTTGTATCAATTTTTGTATCTATCACACTTCTCAGCCTGCATTTGGACAATATTATGCTGTTTGGTACCAGTACAAACGTGAGAATATCCTTTGTTATACATAAACAGGAATGAAAGCTTGAGAAGCCTTAGTGATGACAACATACCACCTCTCTGTATTTTTCACTGCATCCTGCCAATGCCTAAGGAACTGGAAAAGCTTCCATATGGTTTTAACTATAAATTTTTCTTCAAATACAAACATATATTTTCTTGAATATAAGCCATTTAAATGGATTCCATTCAGAATGTCTTATTAATTTTTCATTCTGCTTATAGTCCCTTTGGACTTGTTTTAAGACGTTTTCTCCAAAATAATAAAAATTCTAGTCTGCTCTTTTTTTTTCTCATTTACCTCACACAGGACAAAGCCTCAAACTTCCATTAAATGTTGGCTTAACAGTGAAAGGAATGGTGAGGTTTATCTCCATCTTTAGGAATTTAGTGATAAATTTAAGGTATATATCAGGCTGTTCTGAAAAGCAACCATGGGACACAAAGATAAATATCTGCTTACTCAGGAAAAAATGTTAACATACCATGAAAGGACAGCATGTAACATGAGGATCTGGATTTCATATCTTCTCATCACAAATCAATTTTAAACGAATTCTATAGACTCTGGTAGAAAACTATGATAAAAAAAAAAACAAACAAAAACAAAAACAAAAACCACAAAAAAAGTGGTCAAGTTGTGCTCTCATTTACAGTTCTCTTATTTTCATATTGCTTAGGAGTCTTCATATAATTTGACATAAAATAATATAAGTAAAATAAAAATAAAACTGATATTTAATGCAAACCTTTAAATAGAAATCTGACATTAAATTGAGGAATAGCATGCACTTAAGATTTTGCCACTGACATTATATTAGAAGTTTAGAGCACACTAAATTTTAAATTTTAATTTTTTTAAATTTTTAATTGCATGTAATTCTATGAGAGTTTTAATCTTCCAGCACACCTTCCATGGTCTTACTGCAAATATTGGCTGAACAACGTAGGGAATCATTCCTATTCTTACCTCTGCTGCTATTGCCTACTGTCTAGGCTCTTTAATATATGTCTTAATTAGCTTAGACAGACATTGAAGGTGTTTGGTAACAACAATGATGCAATAAATGGGAACTCAAGGTACATATGTAAACACACATTGCATGAACTCTTCTATTAATAGGAATGTGTAACTGAATAGCAAAAGGACTGATGCCCATATTTCACCATTTCACATGTGCACAGCTCATTGTTTCCTCTGAATGTGAAAGCTAAACATTGATGGCCTATTAAGATCTGTCACTTTAAAATGAAGTAACAAAACCCTCAGCTTTAAACAAGATGTTTCACTTTACTTGCAAAGAAATAGAAATCTGAAAATCCAGAAATAGATCTAAAAAGTGAAAAGGATTTTCTTTTTTTCCAGTAAAAAGTGATGGTTTTATACATAATCTGTTGCTTGAAATAATTGGCCATGCTAAATCTTGAGTATGTGTTAGCATAAACAAATAAGGACCAAAAAACATTCCTTCCTCAAATTACTTTTCAAGTCTCTAATGGCATTAATCAATATCATCTTTAGTGAGTTTTAACTTCTTTGAGGATTCGGTTTTCACTTTTCAACACTGCCAACTCCATTACTGTCAGTAGACTCTTTGACATTGTTTTGGCTCAGAAAAGCCACTGACTACTGCTGATTTAGTTTGAAAAATATATCTTATTCCCCTAAACTAATTCAATTCCAGACCGACACTAAAGACCATTAGAACTGTGCTCAGAACAAATGACATAGGTAATTACAGTAAAAGCATCTTTTTAATAAATTTGTTCTTCAGACCAAAATGATATTTTTCTAAATTTGAAAAGCTTCAAGGCTGAAATCTTCCAGGGTCAGCCTGAGGTCCTGAATTAATAACATCTACCCCCAAGCCCTCAAAATTGTTTATTTCTCATTGCTTTAGCTAATACTTCTATAAAGGATGCACCAAAAGACAAGTCAAACCTAATTCAAACCTAAGGGTTATCTCCTGGTGCACCACCTACTCTCCCCACCCATACTATAAGCTGAGAAAAACCGCAAATCTGGCATTTATTTTCAAAAAAAAAATTTAAAAAAGCAATAGCATCCACAAATGTATTTCAGGTAGGTAAAAAAAAGTAGGGTAAACTGCTACAGATGTGTTTAAATAGAAAAGTGGGAGAATTTTGCCATGAGCAATAATGTTCTTCTTCATAGACTGCATTGCTTTAAGGTTATTTTACTGTTATTTAACTGTTATGACTGCAAAGCAAAGTCTTTGATGTAGGGATCCAGCACAAATGTACCATCCTGGTGAAACAACATAACTATGAGCAGAGGAGTATTAAAATTTGTTTTAGGAAATCACATAATCATAACTTGACTCAAGTGGATACTACACCACCAATTAAAAACCCTCTTTACTGTCAATCAACTTATTATCTATAAATGGATTAATGTGATATGTATTTATGTATTCAAGGTCAAATAAAGTCAGGTTTATACATTTTGTTTTCTATTTGTCCCTGACAGATGGTTTCCCCTGGGGTAACATCTAGTTTAGCATCCTGAAAACACCTTTTATTTCTGATTTCATCATTTCAAGTATTGAATACAATGGGCAGTTTAATAACTTTTCTGGTTAGTTCTGTTAGGCTGAAGCTGTTCATCTGTCAGATCTTTTTATATTAATAAATTAAATTCAGATCTTGTCACTACATGGGTAAAGATTGTAGAGAAATGTCATATATTAGAAGAAGCTAACCTAAAAAAAAATAAATCTTAACATATGAATAGTCAGTAAACATCCATCTATTCAGAGTAGTGGGGCAGAGAACTTTGACATGAGATGAAAATTATAGCCCCTAATGACTAAATATCTCCATAGGTTCCTGTCACTTTTCTTCATGAAAAAATGATGGCAAACTGTAATTTCTATAGTTATATCTCTTTAACTTTATATTATTAAACATTGTAAAGTTTGAGATTTTAATTTGAGATTTACCAGAACATTATAACTTTGTCATGACATCCAAGTCATCAGTTTCTCTAATCAAAAATTAAATGAAATAACCATTATTTAGTGTAGAGTCTAAAAGTTTTAAGAACTCCTTGAATATTCTCAGCAAAGCTCAAAATATAGAAGAAAGCTACTGGGAATAATAAAAGCACCACTATAATAAATCTTCAAGATCTCTAATAATTATCAATTCCTTATTAACTACAATATATCACTTTCAACCTTTAACTTCTAAAGTCATTGTAAGGACCATTTTAACTACTGCCTGCATAAAAATGTCTTCTTTTCTTTTATTGGTTTTCTTATAGCTAAGCAAGGGAAGTTTGGAGCTAACAGGGCTAAGACCCAATCCACCAAAATACTCTATCACAAATAACTGCAGAAAAATTTTTGTTAATGTAGTGATACTATAATAAAATTTTAAGGTACTTAATGCAAGTTATATGTAGCATTTATGTCTTAAAATGTTAACAAACTATTAGATCGATCTAATATGGTTCTCCAGTTATTGTGGAGTCATGCATAGCATATATAGTTAATGAACTTAATAGGAGATTTGCTAATTTAAATATGAAAAGAAGTACTTTTTCCATAAAGACTTGCTGTTTCTGAAGCATACTGTTAACATTAGGAATTAAATATGTCAGCTTAGATTTATTTTGCCTTAAATTTATTTATCAGTCCATTGAATATAATTAAAAATACATTTTTGTTCACATTTCTGGAATTGCATGTACCTCAGAGAATTAAATTCCTTACCCACTTTTCATACAATGTAACATATACAATTTAACACAGAGGATGATGTAAGGAAGCTAGTTTTATGCACATGCAGATGACAAAGAGCTAGACACAGTGTGGATTACCCTCAATATAATTCATACTTCTATATTTTTGCTGAAAAGAAATTTCTTAGCAAGTGGAAAATGGATGGAATTGAAGAATCTCAATAGGTGACATAAAGGAAAAGAAAATCACAGGGAAATAAAGTTATGTTTTGCATACATTCTGTGCTAGATTATATGATCCTGCTTTGGCAGGGGTTTGGACTCGAAGATCTCTAAGGTCCCTTCCTGCCCCTGACACCCTGTGATACCTGTGATACCTGTGATACAGAAATAGACAGAATATAGAATATATATTCTATAAATAGTATACAGATAGAGAGGACAAAGAGTAAGAGCATTAGAATTAGGCAAAATAGAGTTGGAAAGATTCCTTCATGCAATCAGCAGGTATATAAAAGGAGGCAAATCTACAGAAGTACCTTCACTCTTTGGCTGAGAATTGCCATAAAATTTGATCATCATTTAATAGCTATTTAATACAATGGCTATATATAACTAATATAGAAATGTATAAAAATATAATTATATCTAATGGCTATTAATTATTTAATACATGCTTAATTTTGCTCCTAACCACTTACCAGTCAAATATTCATAAAAATGCATTTATCTTTAAAGTTTAGATGCTTTCAAAGAAACAGAAGTTTTCTGAACTTATTCTACAGCTATGTTAATAAAACGATGGTTTGGAAAGATGGAATGGATCATTGTGATAATCCTTGTTTGACCTCCTATAATATAGGTCAAAGGACTTACATGTTAATGTTCTAATGTTTAAATCAAGCTTTCATAGACATATTAATCAGAGAATGGAAATAGATATGAAGTATAATTTGTGTGCATACCTCCTCATCTGGCGTTTGTCTTCAGTGGAGAAGTTTTTCTTGACTTTTACTCATTTGTATTTTACTTGTATTAGTAGTTAATCCAAAGACTAATGAATGGGTTTGAGCACAGGTGCACAGCTCTGAAAGCATGCACATCCTTCTAACTCCTCACTAACACAGCCTGATTCAGGGATGCTAGAATAAATAATGGTTGGTATATTTGCTCACCCCAGTGAGTAAACATCCTGTCATTGCAGTTTATCAATTAAATTCTTGCCTTCCTTTTTACAATTCTAAACATCTGTGGAATACTGTGATTGAACCTCTTACCTCGTGAATATTTTCCAGCAGAAGAAGTAATTTGATTCTATAGCAAGAATTAAAAACATTGCTGATCTTTCTTTAATATGTTGGATATTTTCTTATCACTGTATAATCAATGCACAGCTACAAATACCTCACAGTCTCTTTCTGACACCATTTCTCATGTCTGATGCTTCATCCAAGAAATCTCATGCCACATCTTTGGCAAATGAGCCACTTACCTTGCATGATGAGAGACTGACATCCCCAGATCTTGGGTAGGTTTGAACTGGTGATGAGTACAACTCCATTTTATACTACAGTATAAATAAACAGTTTATGCTGCCAGGATAAAATATGTCCCAGCAAAGTTACAGCATATCTCAAGTGAGAACATGATTAGATTTCCATTTTTTATGGTACTATCTGCAAGGGCTACAGAGTTCTAAGTGAGAGGAAAAGCACATTTATTTCCTTCCTGAAAGCAATAGCTTTTTCAAATGCTACAAAACCTGTATGTAACTTAAGCACGGTACAAGATCACACAGCTTAGTTTTCTTTTGTGTTCATTTAGGTATTTCATCTTCTAAGGCCTTATTTTCCTTTTTTCCCCTTGATTCAGAGAACCCTCATGACTTAGAACATCTGGAAATAAGTACATACCATTACTTTGTCTATGATAAAAAGAAATTTGTATTACTTCATTTTACCTCTAGAAACGAACATTTTAATGCAGTGAAAATTCCAAACATTATAAAAGGAGGTATTAGTGCTGCATGGATTAAGATGAAATATATGGGTTCTCATGCATAATTATAAGGAGGCATCTTGCCCAGACGTATCCAAATACTGTAGCTCTTTCACACAAGATCAGACAAGGCTGTTAAATCACAGTTTATTTTTCTGTGAACTTATCCCTTGGGCTGTTCAGGCTATAGTTAGTTTATTTTCACCTTTGAAGACTAAATCTTCTGTTTCTAGAACATATTAAAATGGTTAAGGAAATTGATGATATTCTGTCATTTTCCTGTAAAGATGTTGTTGAACTTTTAAATACCTCTCAGGAATAAATATACGTTATCTTTTCCTGTGGTTATCTAGACAGAATACAAGAAACTGGATTAATCTCATGTTGGACTTGGAAAATGGAATTGGAAGCAAAAATTTCATATAATTTATGTATTGATAAGATAAAATTTACTCCATCTTCACCCCTGAAAAAAAGTCACTTAATTATTGAGCATTTTCTTAATGTACTCCCCCTAGAGTGTGGGCAATGGTAATGACCCTCCTCACAGAGCACTATGATAGCTAAAAATTGCTGTGTGCTTATTAGTTTGTTTGCTTATCTCCTTGTTTTTCAACAGACATGTCTATAAATTTACTTCTTTTTTTTGTAAGATAGAACTGATAGCATGAATGAGTTGCTCTGGCTTTCAGATGTTGCAGGAAAAAGTCCCACAGGGAATGAACACAAGAAACCTAAATAAGGACTTGAGGCTTCCTATCTTGACAATTTGCAAATAACACTTTTTTTTCTTGTTACTTTATAATCCTTCCATCTTCTCCAACTTGGCTATTTGAAGAAGAGACTGTCACATTCTTGCTACAAGCTTGAAGTATTCATGTAGAAACACTGACATAGGCAGGACAGTTTGAATATCAGAATTAAATACAAATCTGTGGACAGAGTGGATCTGCCTAATTTTACCATTTCTCCCTTCTTTTTTATTAAACCTTTGTTTTAATTTCTCTTTACTCTTACATCCTTTTCTTTCCATTTTTTTTTCTGTACTTTCTTCCTCAACATCCCCACGTGTAACTACAGAAGCAATGAATCAGTACAGTGTATTTTACATTCATTTTGAGGCTGTCTGTAAATTTCCTGTTATTTTTCATCTTGTAAAGCTGCAGAGACTAGGATTTGTTCATTAGATAGTTACATAGTTCTATTCACATAGAACAATGCACATAGGTGCATTGTAACTATTCACATAGTTACAAGTGCACCTTTAATGAGTATAATGTTTTAAAATTCACCTGGCTCCTCTGGAATGCAATTTTCAGAAGAGCTGGTTGCCTTGAAAAACTTGCAAATCTCCAACATGATCAGATCCACTCTGCAGAAGGTCCAAGGATTAATGGAAGTGTCTGAGCACAGGTACAACACTACACAAAAAGCAAAACTGCTGTTGTTTTCTGTACTTTGAGAAACATTTGCTCGTGTCATGTCCCTCAGGCACAAGATATAAGGAATACAGAAGAGCAGACAGGAATTTGAATGACTGGATCACCACAGCCAAGAAATCTTTTGGTTTATGTGGTTTGAGTCTGAAATTAATCTCCTGACAAGAGAAATTCTGCAGGAATAAAAAGTTCAAAGGATCACTCAGACTGTGCACAGCCCTGACAATAAAGGTATTTCTTGGATGATGTGATGGTATTTGCCTAGCCCTTTACATAACCTCTACCCATCCTGTAAGAATACATGTAAAGGACTAGATTTTCTAAAAGTCAATTTTTTACTTATGTTTGCATTTTAAAGGGAAGACTTGGAATGAAAATTATTAATGCTGTAAAATATTTAAATAGCATTAGGAAGTGATTCAAAAGTAGCTTCTTGTAAACTAGAAAGATTGTGATGTGTTTTGAGGCAGTCGAAAGATTTTCTGCGTCAGTTGAGGATAAATAATTTCTATGGTAAAACATGCCCACATCAATTCAGCAAATTATATTTAATAGTCTATAAATATCATAACTAACTGTGTAAGTATACACATATTTTAACTAAGGATACATATCACCGGTCTTTTGAGTGACAAGTTGCTGCAGGACTCTCTCTGTTCCTGTCAGGAAATGTTTGTTGCTTCAGAAATTGATACAGAGCAAGAAAATAAACAGTTTTATACACCCCATTGATATTCTACAGACTTAAAGCATATAGCTCTGTAGAAATCATCTAATCTCCACTTGTTTATTTTACAAACGAGAGGACAAAAAAACAGTTACAGATATAACAATCAGTTCATATATGCTGTCTGAAATTCTTCAAAGCTGAATCAGAATGTGAGTCTCCTGTTCCACCACGATGTCTGTTATATGAATCAAAGCTAGTTATTAAACAAAATAAATAAACTACAGTACAAAACTGGCACCATATGAAGTTCATCTAAATTCAGCCTAAGAGCTCAGCATGAGCTCTACGAATGTCAGGTTCACAGTCTAGTCTAATGTGGATGAGGCCACCCTCCACTAACAAATGGGTTTATAGAGAGAATTAAGCCTCTAGGACTAGTTAAATTAAAGCAACCTAAAATATACAGAATCAGCATAAAATTTAGAGGCATCTGCCAGAGGACAGAGGTCCTGAATAGCAGGATGCTCAAATACCATGGCTGAACCTACATGTCAGTTCAGTTCTTACACAGACAGTGTACATTCATAGATATTTAATGGGTCAGGGAAAATGCATTCTGGAGTTCTTCCACACAGATCATCTGCAGAAGGAAAGTCTGTTCCTGAAGTGTCTTTTCTTCTAAAGCACTTGTGTGCACAGAGGATGCATTAGCTGACATTCACTGATGGCCTCTTTAAGATACCCAGTTGAACTCATGCAGATGTCTGAGAGCAATTCTGTCTTTGCACCACAAGCAAAGGAAGATCAATGCCTTGCAAGATGGAATCGCAATGTCTTGGAGGTGGAACTGCAGTCAAATGCCAAAGAAAGGAAAAGGCCATGGTCTGTAAACTCAAAGGACATCCGTGCAAAGCAGTTACAAATACCAGACCACTGAGTACTGACCTGCATCTGCGAGACAAAATCAATACGAACAAGTAACCACAATGTACTTTGCAAACAAATAATTTTAGGCTTAAAATTTTCAGTAAAGTTTTCACTATATATGACCATGGAAATATTTCTGGGAGTTCTTAGGATTATGCACAAGTGCTGCAAAGGTAGGTAGGTGCTAATGTGGAACAGATCTCTTAGGATAGATTGAGGTACTTCAGTCTTTCTCCCCACTGAGGACTCTAGATGCTCTTTCTGCAAGTAATACAGTGATTATCCTTCATTTAGGTGGTGGACTTCTCTGTTGTATTCCTGTTTACAGGGTTGATGAGCTGGGGTGAAAAGGCAAGTTTACAGAAAGACAAAGTAAATCATAGAATGGTGGAAGTTGGAAGGGACCTCTGGAGATCACCAACTCCAAACCCCCTGCCAGAGCAGGATCAGCTAGGGCAGGCCACACAGGAACAGATCCAGGTGGATTTTGAAATTCTCCAGAGAAGGAGACTCCACAACCTCCCTGGGCAGCCTGTTCCAGTGTCTGTCACCCTCACAGTAAAGGAGTTTCTCCTCATGTCTGTTCCAGCTATACACTACTATCATTACTGCTCCTGAAGAATGAGAGTTCAGACTTATACTGGTGAAAATTCCAGGTTTTTCACGTGGAGTGACGCTCATTCATGCAGGCCAGGCACTTCCTTTGTATGGAGATTTACTGGTCTTAACACTCACTGTCAATACTTTTGCCTGCTGCTCACTGCCCAACAAGTTAGCACACATTCTGGAGCCTGACACCTCAAACACTCCATTTTCCTTGTTGTTAGTAGGACTTTCACAGGCAAAACAGTTGCAGGGCTCAGCAAAGCATACTAGCAAACTTCTAGCATGCAAAAAAGAAAACTACTTGGCAATTTTTTTCAATTAGTTGGCATTTTTCATCTTTTTAATCTTCTTAAAATGAGTGGTGCTGTAATCCTATCATCATTAATTTGAATAAATAGATCTCTTCTAATGTATATAAAGTGATGTGTAATGCTGTGACGCCACAGTTAATTTAAGTTACATTCGGAGCTGTAGTAATTTTAAGCAGCTTGCTGCTAAAACATCTCTGAAACTAATTAAAAACACAGGAACATTGCCTTTTTGTGGTTTAATGAGTACTGTGAAAGACAAAGCAATTTCTAGATGAGCATTTGCATTAACCATATGACTTCCAAGAATATATAAAGTAAAATAATATTTAGATAACATTGCATAAATTAGCAGTGAACAAAATTATAAAATTCTGGAAATGGAATACTACTGTGAATGACAATGAGGGATCTGCAAGTAATTATGAGCAGAGACAACAGAAAATGCTAAGGATTTTTTATTCTTTCTCAGATTCACTGTGTATAAGGAGGAAAGCAGAGAGAGACTTTCCAAACTGTGGAATTTGCTCGGGGGAGTTTCTATTTAATCGCAATTTTTAACAGGAGATACTTCTGAAAGTCATTGAGAAACACATCTTTTTCATGAGCTATAGTCAGTGTTAGTAAACAAATTCAAAATCCCACAATCTGTGCCATGAACATCCAGTATTTTACAGCTCAGAACAAAGCAAATTACATTGTTATTCTAATTTACAATATCACCATAAATAGCTCAGCTGTCTCAAGGTTTGAAAAGTACCATGGAGAATTTCTTTACTTGCATGCAAATGATCAGTGGAATTGTTTCCTTAATTGTAGCTCGAGTGTCTACTTACAATTTCCTTGTTGAAAAAGTAGAAAAGTAAACTGTGATAGAGGTGATTCTTACATATAATGATGAAGAAAGGATTAAAATTAATCTTTAAGGGTGTTAACTGTAAACACCAACCAGCTTACATCTATGAAGTGAATCATATCACAAGAAATAAATGTCTGTGGGATCAGAATTATACAAAACTTAATGGTAGCAGTAAAAGATAGGACTTCCATATCATACTAAAATGGTCAGAGATAACATAAAATCCCCAGTTCTGAAACAGTCTGGCCTGTATCTTTTTGCATGTGCTATTACAAATAATGTATTTTTCTGACACTGTTTGTTCTGTATCTTTTTTTTTTCATTTTTCATCTTGGTTAACTATTTTGCATTATGCTGAAGCATATCCTCTGCTCAGAATACAGGGAGACCTTACCAGTTGACAAGTCAATGGGCTAAGACAACTACTGATGTTCAGGTTGTGCTTTTTGAGGTACTGAAAAATGGAAATGAACATTTAATACAGTTTCTGGAAACCACTTTGCTATGTGCTACTTGAAGCAATAATAATCCATGATATAAATGAAGAAAAACAATCCACACAGTAGCGTAAACTGATGCTGCAGAAGGAAAGCTTTTTATGCATTTCTCTAGTGCAGCAGGATTAATCTAACCTATTTTTAGCCATATACAATATAGCTGACTAGGCCAAAGTTTTAAATATAACTGACTTGAAAGACAACTGAGAGAAATCCTCATTTGTAAGGCATGATTTTTCTGATGAAAACATCTGAAAAGATGATAAATAACACTGGTCCTGGTACTAAACCTCGAGGAACACCACTCCTCACTGTTCTCTGCTTGGATATTGAGCCACTGATCACAACTCTTTGGGTGAGACCATCGAGACAATTTTTCTATCCACCAAGTAGCCCATTCATCAAATCCATGTCTTTCCAATTTAGGGACCAGGATGCCATGTAGGACAGTGTCGAACACTTTGCACAAGTCTGGGTAAATAACTCCAGTGGTTCCTTATCCACCAATGCTGAAACTCCATCATAAAAGACCACAACATTTGTCAGGCACAGTTTGCCCTTGGTGAAGCCATGCTGGTTGCCACCAATCGTTTCCTCATTTTCCATGTGCCTCAGCAGAGCCTTCAGGAGGATATGCTCCATGAGCTTTCTGGACTCAGAGGTGAAACAGAGACATTGTTGTAGTCACTGTCCTTAATTAGGCTACCTATTAAATTACATGAATTGAATGTACAACCAAAGTATCTGTCCTTACTCCAATATTGATTGTTTTTCCTATTTTCTTTCTGCCAATCAGACTAGGAATGCTCAAAAGGGTTCTGAATTGAATTATTTTTGTATGTTTCTAAATTTTTGTTGGTGTTATTGTGATTATTTCCCATTTTTACTCACCAAATGAATTGCCTCAAAAATGTTGTCTACAAGAGAGCTTTCAGTATTGTCTTAGCAAAG